>OY726525.1:60572266-61172266 GCA_963383655.1 Bathymodiolus septemdierum
CACAAACACATGATCGCTCACTCCTCCTAGCACACACACACATGATCGCCCACTCCTCTTAACACATAAACACATGATCGCCCACTCTTCCTAGCACACAAACACATGATCGCCCACTCCTCCTAGCACACACACACATGATCGTCCACTCCTCCTAACGCACACACATATCATCGCTAACTCCTCCTAGCACACAAGCACATGATCGCCCACTCCTCCTAACACACAAGCACATGATCGCCCACTCCTTCTAACACACAAACACATGATCGCCCACTCCTCATAACACACAAACACATGATCGCCCACTCCTCCTAGCACACACACACATGATCGCCCACTCCTCCTAGCACACACACACATGATCGCTCACTCCTCCTAACACACAATCACATGATCGCCCACTCCTCCTAGTACACAAGCACATGATCGCCCACTCCTCCTAACACACAAACACATCATCGCCCACTCCTCCTAGCACACAAGCACATGATCGTCCACTCCTAGCACACAAACACATGATCGCCCACTCCTCCTAACACACAAACACATGATTGCCCACTCCTCCTAGCACACACACACATGATCGCCCACTCCTCCTAACACACAAACACATGATCGCCCACTCCTCCTAACACACAAACACATGTTCGCCCAGTCCTCCTAACACACAAAGACATGATCGCCCACTCCTCCTAGCGCACAAACACATGATCGCCCACTCCTCCTAGCACACAAACACATGATCGCCCACTCCTCCTAACACACAAACACATGATCGCCCACTCCTCCTAGCACACACACACATGATCGCCCACTCCTCCTAACACGCAAACACATGATCGCCCACTCCTCCTAACACACAAACACATGTTCGCCCAGTCCTCCTAACACACAAACACATGATCGCCCACTCCTCCTAACACATAAAAACATGATCGCCCACTCTTCCTAGCACACAAACACATGATCGCCCACTCCTCCTAACACATAAACACATGATCGCCCACTCCTCCTAGCACACAGACACATGATCGCCCACTCCTCCTAACACATAAACACATGATCGCCCACTCCTCCTAACACATAAAAACATGATCGCCCACTCTTCCTAGCACACAAACACATGATCGCCCACTCCTCCTAACACACAAACACATGATCGTCCACTCCTCCTAGCACACAAACACATGATCGCCCACTCCTCCTAGCACACAAACACATGATCGCCCACTCCTCCTAACACACAAACACATGATCGCCCACTCCTCCTAGCACACACACACATGATCGCCCACTCCTCCTTACACACAAACACATGATCGCCCACTCCTCCTAACACACAAACACATGATCGTCCACTCCTCCTAACACACACACACATGATCGTCCACTCCTCCTAGCACACAAACACATGATCGTTCACTCCTCCTAGCACACAAACACATGATCGCCCACTCCTCCTAGCACACAAACACATGATCGCCCACTCCTCCTAACACACACACACATGATCGTCCACTCCTCCTAGCACACACACACACACATGATCGCTCACTCCTCCTAACACACAAACACATGATCGCCCACTCCTCCTAACACACAAACACATGATCGTCCACTCCTCCTAGCACACAAACACATGATCGCCCACTCCTCCTAGCACACAAACACATGATCGTCCACTCCTCCTAACACACAAACACATGATCGCCCACTCCTCCTAACACACAAACACATGATCGCCCACTCCTCCTAACACACAAACACATGATCGCCCACTCCTCCTAACACACAAACACATGATCGTCCACTCCTCCTAGCACACACACAAACACATGATCGCTCACTCCTCCTAACACACAAACAGATGATCGCCCACTCTTCCTAGCACACAAACACATGATCGCTCACTCCTCCTAACACACAAACACATGATCGCCCACTCCTCCTAACACACAAACACATGATCGTCCACTCCTCCTAGCACACAAACACATGATCGCTCACTCCTCCTAACACACAAACACATGATCGCCTACTCCTCCTAACACACAAACACATGATCGTCCACTCCTCCTAGCACACAAACACATGATCGCCCACTCCTCCTAGCACACACACACATGATCGTCCACTCCTCCTAACACACAAACACATGATCGCCCACTCCTCCTAACACACAAACACATGATCGCCCACTCCTCCTAACACACAAACACATGATCGCTCACTCCTCCTAACACACAAACACATGATCGCCCACTCCTCCTAACACACAAACACATGATCGTCCATTCCTCCTAGCACACAAACACATGATCGCCCACTCCTCCTAGCACTCACACACATGATCGCCCACTCCTCCTAGCACACAAACACATGATCGCCCACTCCTCCTAACACACAAACACATGATCGCCCACTCCTCCTAGCACACAAACACATGATCGCCCACTCCTCCTAGCACACAAACACATGATCGCCCACTCCTCCTAACACACAAACACATGATCGCCCACTCCTCCTAGCACACAAACACATGATCGTTCACTCCTCCGAGCACACAAACACATGATCGCCCACTCCTCCTAACACACAAACACATGATCGCCCACTCCTCCTAGCACACACACACATGATCGCTCACTCCTCCTAGCACACACACACATGATCGCTCACTCCTCCTAGCACACAATCACATGATCGCCCACTCCTCCTAGTACACAAACACATGATCGCCCACTCCTCCTAACACACAAACACATGATCGCCCACTCCTCCTAGCACACAAGCACATGATCGTCCACTCCTTCTAGCACACACACACATGATCGCCCACTCCTTCTAACACACAAACACATGATCGTTCACTCCTCCTAGCACACAAACACATGATCGCCCACTCCTCCTAACACACAAACACATGATCGCCCACTCCTCCTAACACACAAACACATGATCGCCCACTCTTCCTAACATACAAACACATGATCGCCCACTCCTTCTAACGCACAAACACATGATCGCTCACTCCTCCTAACACACAAACACATGATCGCCCACTCCTAACACACAAACACATGATCGCTCACTCCTCCTAGCACACACACACATGATCGCCCACTCCTCCTAACACATAAACACATGATCGCCCACTCTTCCTAGCACACAAACACATGATCGCCCACTCCTCCTAGCACACACACACATGATCGTCCACTCCTCCTAACGCACACACATATCATCGCTAACTCCTCCTAGCACACAAGCACATGATCGCCCACTCCTCCTAACACACAAGCACATGATCGCCCACTCCTTCTAACACACAAACACATGATCGCCCACTCCTCATAACACACAAACACATGATCGCCCACTCCTCCTAGCACACACACACATGATCGCCCACTCCTCCTAGCACACACACACATGATCGCTCACTCCTCCTAACACACAATCACATGATCGCCCACTCCTCCTAGTACACAAGCACATGATCGCCCACTCCTCCTAACACACAAACACATCATCGCCCACTCCTCCTAGCACACAAGCACATGATCGTCCACTCCTAGCACACAAACACATGATCGCCCACTCCTCCTAACACACAAACACATGATTGCCCACTCCTCCTAGCACACACACACATGATCGCCCACTCCTCCTAACACACAAACACATGATCGCCCACTCCTCCTAACACACAAACACATGTTCGCCCAGTCCTCCTAACACACAAAGACATGATCGCCCACTCCTCCTAGCGCACAAACACATGATCGCCCACTCCTCCTAGCACACAAACACATGATCGCCCACTCCTCCTAACACACAAACACATGATCGCCCACTCCTCCTAGCACACACACACATGATCGCCCACTCCTCCTAACACGCAAACACATGATCGCCCACTCCTCCTAACACACAAACACATGTTCGCCCAGTCCTCCTAACACACAAACACATGATCGCCCACTCCTCCTAACACATAAAAACATGATCGCCCACTCTTCCTAGCACACAAACACATGATCGCCCACTCCTCCTAACACATAAACACATGATCGCCCACTCCTCCTAGCACACAGACACATGATCGCCCACTCCTCCTAACACATAAACACATGATCGCCCACTCCTCCTAACACATAAAAACATGATCGCCCACTCTTCCTAGCACACAAACACATGATCGCCCACTCCTCCTAACACACAAACACATGATCGTCCACTCCTCCTAGCACACAAACACATGATCGCCCACTCCTCCTAGCACACAAACACATGATCGCCCACTCCTCCTAACACACAAACACATGATCGCCCACTCCTCCTAGCACACACACACATGATCGCCCACTCCTCCTTACACACAAACACATGATCGCCCACTCCTCCTAACACACAAACACATGATCGTCCACTCCTCCTAACACACACACACATGATCGTCCACTCCTCCTAGCACACAAACACATGATCGTTCACTCCTCCTAGCACACAAACACATGATCGCCCACTCCTCCTAGCACACAAACACATGATCGCCCACTCCTCCTAACACACACACACATGATCGTCCACTCCTCCTAGCACACACACACACACATGATCGCTCACTCCTCCTAACACACAAACACATGATCGCCCACTCCTCCTAACACACAAACACATGATCGTCCACTCCTCCTAGCACACAAACACATGATCGCCCACTCCTCCTAGCACACAAACACATGATCGTCCACTCCTCCTAACACACAAACACATGATCGCCCACTCCTCCTAACACACAAACACATGATCGCCCACTCCTCCTAACACACAAACACATGATCGCCCACTCCTCCTAACACACAAACACATGATCGTCCACTCCTCCTAGCACACACACAAACACATGATCGCTCACTCCTCCTAACACACAAACAGATGATCGCCCACTCTTCCTAGCACACAAACACATGATCGCTCACTCCTCCTAACACACAAACACATGATCGCCCACTCCTCCTAACACACAAACACATGATCGTCCACTCCTCCTAGCACACAAACACATGATCGCTCACTCCTCCTAACACACAAACACATGATCGCCCACTCCTCCTAACACACAAACACATGATCGTCCACTCCTCCTAGCACACAAACACATGATCGCCCACTCCTCCTAGCACACACACACATGATCGTCCACTCCTCCTAACACACAAACACATGATCGCCCACTCCTCCTAACACACAAACACATGATCGCCCACTCCTCCTAACACACAAACACATGATCGCTCACTCCTCCTAACACACAAACACATGATCGCCCACTCCTCCTAACACACAAACACATGATCGTCCATTCCTCCTAGCACACAAACACATGATCGCCCACTCCTCCTAGCACTCACACACATGATCGCCCACTCCTCCTAGCACACAAACACATGATCGCCCACTCCTCCTAACACACAAACACATGATCGCCCACTCCTCCTAGCACACAAACACATGATCGCCCACTCCTCCTAGCACACAAACACATGATCGCCCACTCCTCCTAACACACAAACACATGATCGCCCACTCCTCCTAGCACACAAACACATGATCGTTCACTCCTCCGAGCACACAAACACATGATCGCCCACTCCTCCTAACACACAAACACATGATCGCCCACTCCTCCTAGCACACAAACACATGATCGTTCACTCCTCCTAGCACACAAACACATGATCGTTCACTCCTCCTAGCACACAAACACATGATCGTTCACTCCTCCGAGCACACAAACACATGATCGCCCACTCCTCCTAGCACACACACACATGATCGTCCTCTCCTCCTAGCACACAAACACATGATCGTCCACTCCTTCTAGCACACAAACACATGATCGCCCACTCCTCCTAGCACACAAACACATGATCGCCCACTCCTCCGAGCACACAAACACATGATCGTTCACTCCTCCTAGCACACAAACACATGATCGCTCACTCCTCCTAACACACAAACACATGATCGCCCACTCCTCCTAGCACACAAACACATGATCGCCCACTCCTCCTAGCACACACACACATGATCGCCCA
Organism: Bathymodiolus septemdierum; assembly: GCA_963383655.1. Classification (NCBI taxonomy): domain Eukaryota; kingdom Metazoa; phylum Mollusca; class Bivalvia; order Mytilida; family Modiolidae; genus Bathymodiolus; species Bathymodiolus septemdierum. Next base: position 60,578,374 of record OY726525.1, read on the forward strand.
CTCCTCCTAACACACAAACACATGATCGCTCACTCCTCCTAGCACACAATCACATGATCGCTCACTCCTCCTAGCACACAATCACATGATCGTCCACTCCTCCTAGTACACAAGCACATGATCGCCCACTCCTCCTAACACACAAACACATGATCGCCCACTCCTCCTAACACACAAACACATGATCGCCCACTCCTCCTAACACACAAACACATGATCGCTCACTCCTCCTAGCACACAATCACATGATCGCTCACTCCTCCTAGCACACAAACACATGATCGCTCACTCCTGCTAACACACAAACACATGATCGCCCACTCCTCCTAACACACAATCACATGATCGCTCACTCCTCCTAACACACACACACATGATCGTCCACTCCTCCTAGCACACAATCACATGATCGTTCACTCCTCCTAGCACACAAACACATGATCGCCCACTCCTCCTAACACACAAACACATGATCGCCCACTCCTCCTAACACACACACACATGATCGTCCACTCCTCCTAGCACACAATCACATGATCGTTCACTCCTCCTAGCACACAAACACATGATCGCCCACTCCTCCTAACACACAAACACATGATCGCCCACTCCTCCTAGCACACAAACATATGATCGTCCACTCCTCCTAGCACACAAACACATGATCGCCCACTCCTCCTAGCACACACACACATGATCTCCCACTCCTCCTAGCACACAAACACATGATCGCCCACTCCTCCTAGCACACAAACACATGATCGTCCACTCCTCCTAGCACACAAACACATGATCGTTCACTCCTCCTAGCACACAAACACATGATCGTCCACTCCTCCTAGCACACAAACACATGATCGCCCACTCCTCCTAGCACACACACACATGATGTCCCACTCCTCCTAGCACACAAACACATGATCGCCCACTCCTCCTAGCACACAAACACATGATCGTCCACTCCTCCTAACACACAAACACATGATCGTCCACTCCTCCTAGCACACAAACACATGATCGCCCACTCCTCCTAGCACACACACACATGATCTCCCACTCCTCCTAGCACACAAACACATGATCGCCCACTCCTCCTAGCACACAAACACATGATCGCCCACTCCTCCTAACACACAAACACATGATCGCCCACTCCTCCTAACACACAAACACATGATCGTCCACTCCTCCTAACACACAAACACATGATCGCCCACTCCTCCTAACACACAAACACATGATCGTTCACTCCTCCTAACACACAAACACATGATCGCCCACTCCTCCTAACACACAAACACATGATCGCCCACTCCTCCTAACACACAAACACATGATCGCCCACTCCTCCTAACACACAAACACATGATCGTCCACTCCTCCTAACACACAAACACATGATCGTCCACTCCTAACACACAAACACATGATCGCCCACTCCTCCTAACACACAAACACATGATCGCCCACTCCTACTAACACACAAACACATGATCGCCCACTCCTCCTAACACACAAACACATGATCGCTCACTCCTCCTAACACACAAACACATGATCGCCCACTCCTCCTAACACACAAACACATGATCGTCCACTCCTCCTAGCACACAAACACATGATCGCCCACTCCTCCTAGCACACACACACATGATCGCCCACTCCTCCTAGCACACAAACACATGATCGCCCACTCCTCGTAACACACAAACACATGATCGCCCACTCCTCCTAGCACACAAACACATGATCGCCCACTCCTCCTAGCACACAAACACATGATCGCCCACTCCTCCTAACACACAAACACATGATCGCCCACTCCTCCTAGCACACAAACACATGATCGTTCACTCCTCCGAGCACACAAACACATGATCGTCCACTCCTCCTAACACACAAACACATGATCGCCCACTCCTCCTAACACACAAACACATGATCGCCCACTCCTCCTAGCACACAAACACATGATCGCCCACTCCTCCTAACACACAAACACATGATCGCCCACTCCTCCTAGCACACAAACACATGATCGCCCACTCCTCCTAACACACAAACACATGATCGCCCACTCCTCCTAGCACACAAACACATGATCGTTCACTCCTCCTAACACACAAACACATGATCGCCCACTCCTCCTAACACACAAACACATGATCGCCCACTCCTCCTAACACACAAACACATGATCGCCCACTCCTCCTAACACACAAACACATGATCGCTCACTCCTCCTAGCACACAAACACATGATCGTTCACTCCTCCTAACACACAAACACATGATCGCCCACTCCTCCTAACACACAAACACATGATCGCCCACTCCTCCTAGCACACAAACACATGATCGTTCACTCCTCCTAGCACACAAACACATGATCGTTCACTCCTCCTAGCACACAAACACATGATCGTTCACTCCTCCGAGCACACAAACACATGATCGCCCACTCCTCCTAGCACACACACACATGATCGTCCTCTCCTCCTAGCACACAAACACATGATCGTCCACTCCTTCTAGCACACAAACACATGATCGCCCACTCCTCCTAGCACACAAACACATGATCGCCCACTCCTCCGAGCACACAAACACATGATCGTTCACTCCTCCTAGCACACAAACACATGATCGCTCACTCCTCCTAACACACAAACACATGATCGCCCACTCCTCCTAACACACAAACACATGATCGCTCACTCCTCCTAGCACACAATCACATGATCGCTCACTCCTCCTAGCACACAAACACATGATCGCTCACTCCTGCTAACACACAAACACATGATCGCCCACTCCTCCTAACACACAATCACATGATCGCTCACTCCTCCTAACACACACACACATGATCGTCCACTCCTCCTAGCACACAATCACATGATCGTTCACTCCTCCTAGCACACAAACACATGATCGCCCACTCCTCCTAACACACAAACACATGATCGCCCACTCCTCCTAACACACACACACATGATCGTCCACTCCTCCTAGCACACAATCACATGATCGTTCACTCCTCCTAGCACACAAACACATGATCGCCCACTCCTCCTAACACACAAACACATGATCGCCCACTCCTCCTAACACACAAACACATGATCGTCCACTCCTCCTAGCACACAAACACATGATCGCCCACTCCTCCTAGCACACACACACATGATCTCCCACTCCTCCTAGCACACAAACACATGATCGCCCACTCCTCCTAGCACACAAACACATGATCGTCCACTCCTCCTAGCACACAAACACATGATCGTTCACTCCTCCTAGCACACAAACACATGATCGTCCACTCCTCCTAGCACACAAACACATGATCGCCCACTCCTCCTAGCACACACACACATGATCTCCCACTCCTCCTAGCACACAAACACATGATCGCCCACTCCTCCTAGCACACAAACACATGATCGTCCACTCCTCCTAACACACAAACACATGATCGTCCACTCCTCCTAGCACACAAAGACATGATCGCCCACTCCTCCTAGCACACACACACATGATCTCCCACTCCTCCTAGCACACAAACACATGATCGCCCACTCCTCCTAGCACACAAACACATGATCGCCCACTCCTCCTAACACACAAACACATGATCGCCCACTCCTCCTAACACACAAACACATGATCGTCCACTCCTCCTAACACACAAACACATGATCGCCCACTCCTCCTAACACACAAACACATGATCGTTCACTCCTCCTAACACACAAACACATGATCGCCCACTCCTCCTAACACACAAACACATGATCGCCCACTCCTCCTAACACACAAACACATGATCGCCCACTCCTCCTAACACACAAACACATGATCGTCCACTCCTCCTAACACACAAACACATGATCGTCCACTCCTAACACACAAACACATGATCGCCCACTCCTCCTAACACACAAACACATGATCGCCCACTCCTACTAACACACAAACACATGATCGCCCACTCCTCCTAACACACAAACACATGATCGCTCACTCCTCCTAACACACAAACACATGATCGCCCACTCCTCCTAACACACAAACACATGATCGTCCACTCCTCCTAGCACACAAACACATGATCGCCCACTCCTCCTAGCACACACACACATGATCGCCCACTCCTCCTAGCACACAAACACATGATCGCCCACTCCTCGTAACACACAAACACATGATCGCCCACTCCTCCTAGCACACAAACACATGATCGCCCACTCCTCCTAGCACACAAACACATGATCGCCCACTCCTCCTAACACACAAACACATGATCGCCCACTCCTCCTAGCACACAAACACATGATCGTTCACTCCTCCGAGCACACAAACACATGATCGTCCACTCCTCCTAACACACAAACACATGATCGCCCACTCCTCCTAACACACAAACACATGATCGCCCACTCCTCCTAGCACACAAACACATGATCGCCCACTCCTCCTAACACACAAACACATGATCGCCCACTCCTCCTAGCACACAAACACATGATCGCCCACTCCTCCTAACACACAAACACATGATCGCCCACTCCTCCTAGCACACAAACACATGATCGTTCACTCCTCCTAACACACAAACACATGATCGCCCACTCCTCCTAACACACAAACACATGATCGCCCACTCCTCCTAACACACAAACACATGATCGCCCACTCCTCCTAACACACAAACACATGATCGCCCACTCCTCCTAGCACACAAACACATGATCGTTCACTCCTCCTAACACACAAACACATGATCGTCCACTCCTCCTAACACACACACACATGATCGTCCACTCCTCCTAGCACACAAACACATGATCGTTCACTCCTCCTAGCACACAAACACATGATCGTCCACTCCTCCTAGCACACAAACACATGATCGCCCACTCCTCCTAGCACACACACACATGATCTCCCACTCCTCCTAGCACACAAACACATGATCGCCCACTCCTCCTAGCACACAAACACATGATCGTCCACTCCTCCTAACACACAAACACATGATCGTCCACTCCTCCTAGCACACAAACACATGATCGCCCACTCCTCCTAGCACACACACACATGATCTCCCACTCCTCCTAGCACACAAACACATGATCGCCCACTCCTCCTAGCACACAAACACATGATCGCCCACTCCTCCTAACACACAAACACATGATCGCCCACTCCTCCTAACACACAAACACATGATCGTCCACTCCTCCTAACACACAAACACATGATCGCCCACTCCTCCTAACACACAAACACATGATCGTTCACTCCTCCTAACACACAAACACATGATCGCCCACTCCTCCTAACACACAAACACATGATCGCCCACTCCTCCTAACACACAAACACATGATCGCCCACTCCTCCTAACACACAAACACATGATCGTCCACTCCTCCTAACACACAAACACATGATCGTCCACTCCTAACACACAAACACATGATCGCCCACTCCTCCTAACACACAAACACATGATCGCCCACTCCTCCTAACACACAAACACATGATCGCCCACTCCTCCTAACACACAAACACATGATCGTCCACTCCTCCTAACACACAAACACATGATCGTCCACTCCTCCTAGCACACAAACACATGATCGCCCACTCCTCCTAGCACACACACACATGATCTCCCACTCCTCCTAGCACACAAACACATGATCGCCCACTCCTCCTAGCACACAAACACATGATCGTCCACTCCTCCTAGCACACAAACACATGATCGTTCACTCCTCCTAGCACACAAACACATGATCGTCCACTCCTCCTAGCACACAAACACATGATCGCCCACTCCTCCTAGCACACACACACATGATCTCCCACTCCTCCTAGCACACAAACACATGATCGCCCACTCCTCCTAGCACACAAACACATGATCGTCCACTCCTCCTAACACACAAACACATGATCGTCCAATCCTCCTAGCACACAAACACATGATCGCCCACTCCTCCTAGCACACACACACATGATCTCCCACTCCTCCTAACACACAAACACATGATCGCCCACTCCTCCTAGCACACAAACACATGATCGCCCACTCCTCCTAACACACAAACACATGATCGCCCACTCCTCCTAACACACAAACACATGATCGTCCACTCCTCCTAACACACAAACACATGATCGCCCACTCCTCCTAACACACAAACACATGATCGTTCACTCCTCCTAACACACAAACACATGATCGCCCACTCCTCCTAACACACAAACACATGATCGCCCACTCCTCCTAACACACAAACACATGATCGCCCAATCCTCCTAGCACACACACAGATGATCGCCCACTCCTCCTAACACACAAACACATGATCGCCCAATCCTCCTAACACACAAACACATGATCGTCCACTCCTCCTAACACACAAACACATGATCATCCACTCCTAACACACAAACACATGATCGCCCACTCCTCCTAACACACAAACACATGATCGTCCACTCCTCCTAACACACAAACACATGATCGTCCACTCCTCCTAACACACAAACACATGATCGTTCACTCCTCCTAGCACACAAACACATGATCGTCCACTCCTCCTAGCACACACACACATGATCGCCCACTCCTCCTAACACACAAACACATGATCGTTCACTCCTCCTAACACACAAACACATGATCGCCCACTCCTCCTAACACACAAACACATGATCGCCCACTCCTCCTAACACACAAACACATGATCGCCCACTCCTCCTAACACACAAACACATGATCGCCCACTCCTCCTAACACACAAACACATGATCGTCCACTCCTCCTAGCACACAAACACATGATCGCCCACTCCTCCTAACACACAAACACATGATCGCCCACTCCTCCTAGCACACACACACATGATCGCCCACTCCTCCTAACACACAAACACATGATCGTCCACTCCTCCTAACACACAAACACATGATCGTCCACTCCTCCTAGCACACAAACACATGATCGTCCACTCCTCCTAACACACACACACATGATCGTCCACTCCTCCTAACACACAAACACATGATCGTCCACTCCTCCTAGCACACAAACACATGATCGCCCACTCCTCCTAGCACACACACACATGATCGCCCACTCCTCCTAACACACAAACACATGATCGTCCACTCCTCCTAACACACAAACACATGATCGTCCACTCCTCCTAACACACAAACACATGATCGTCCACTCCTCCTAACACACAAACACATGATCGCCCACTCCTCCTAACACACAAACACATGATCGCCCACTCCTCCTAACACACAAACACATGATCGTCCACTCCTCCTAACACACAAACACATGATCGTCCACTCATCCTAGCACACAAACACATGATCGCCCACTCCTCCTAGCACACACACACATGATCGCCCACTCCTCCTAACACACAAACACATGATCGTCCACTCCTCCTAACACACAAACACATGATCGTCCACTCCTCCTAACACACAAACACATGATCGTCCACTCCTCCTAACACACAAACACATGATCGCCCACTCCTCCTAACACACAAACACATGATCGTCCACTCCTCCTAACACACAAACACATGATCGTCCACTCCTCCTAACACACAAACACATGATCGCCCACTCCTCCTAACACACAAACACATGATCGCCCACTCCTCCTAACACACAAACACATGATCGCCCACTCCTCCTAGCACACACACACATGATCGCCCACTCCTCCTAGCACACACACACATGATCGCCCACTCCTCCTAACACACAAACACATGATCGCCCACTCCTCCTAACACACAAACACATGATCGTCCACTCCTCCTAACACACAAACACATGATCGTCCACTCCTCCTAACACACAAACACATGATCGCCCACTCCTCCTAACACACAAACACATGATCGCCCACTCCTCCTAGCACACACACACATGATCGCCCACTCCTCCTAACACACAAACACATGATCGCCCACTCCTCCTAACACACAAACACATGATCGCCCACTCCTCTTAACACACAAACACATGATCGTCCACTCCTCCTAGCACACACACACATGATCGCCCACTCCTCCTAACACACAAACACATGATCGCCCACTCCTCCTAGCACACACACACATGATCGCCCACTCCTCCTAACACACAAACACATGATCGTTCACTCCTCCTAACACACAAACACATGATCGCCCACTCCTCCTAACACACAAACACATGATCGCCCACTCCTCCTAACACACAAACACATGATCGCCCACTCCTCCTAACACACAAACACATGATCACCCACTCCTCCTAACACACAAACAAATGATCGTCCACTCCTCCTAGCACACAAACACATGATCGTTCACTCCTCCTAGCACACACACACATGATCGCCCACTCCTCCTAACACACACACACATGATCGCCCACTCCTCCTAACACACACACACATGATCGTCCACTCCTCCTAGCACACAAACACATGATCGCTCACTCCTCCTAACACACAAACACATGATCGCCCACTCCTCCTAACACACAAACACATGATCGTCCACTCCTCCTAGCACACAAACACATGATCGCCCACTCCTCCTAGTACACAAGCACATGATCGCCCACTCCTCCTAACACACAAACACATGATCGCCCACTCCTCCTAGCACACACACACATGATCGCCCACTCCTCCTAACACACAAACACATGATCGCCCACTCCTCCTAGCACACAAGCACATGATCGTCCACTCCTCCTAGCACACAAACACATGATCGCCCACTCCTCCTAGCACACAAGCACATGATCGTCCACTCCTCCTAGCACACACACACATGATCGCCCACTCCTAACACACAATCACATGATCGCCCACTCCTCCTAGTACACAAACACATGATCGCCCACTCCTCCTAACACACAAACACATTATCGTCCACTCCTCCTAGCACACACACACATGATCGCCCACTCCTCCTAACACACAAACACATGATCGCCCACTCCTCCTAGCACACACACACATGATCGCCCACTCCTCCTAACACACAAACACATGATCGCCCACTCTTCCTAACACACAAACACATGATCGCCCACTCCTTCTAACGCACAAACACATGATCGCTCACTCCTCCTAGCACATACACACATGATCGCCCACTCCTCCTAACACACAAACACATGATCGCCCACTCCCCCTAACACACAAACACATGTTCGCCCACTCCTCCTAGCACACAATCACATGATCGCCCACTCCTCCTAACACACAAACACATGATCGCCCACTCCTCCTAGCACATACACACATGATCGCCCACTCTTCCTAACACACAAACACATGATCGCCCACTCCCCCTAACACACAAACACATGTTCGCCCAGTCCTCCTAACACACAAACACATGATCGCCCACTCCTCCTAGCACACACACACATGATCACCCACTCTTCCTAGCACACAATCACAGATCGCCCACTGCTCCTAACACACAAACACATGATCGCCCACTCCCCCTAGCACACACACACATGATCGCCCACTCCTCCCAACACACACACATGATCGCCCACTCCTCCTAACACACAAACACATGATCACCCACTCCTCCTAGCACACAAGCATATGATCGCCCACTCCTCCTAACACGCAAACACATGATCGCCCACTCCTCCTAACACACAAACACATGATCGACCACTCCTCCTAAAACACAAACACATGATCGCCCACTCCTCCTATCACACAAGCACATGATCGCCCACTCCTCCTATCACACAAGCACATGATCGTCCACTCCTCCTAGCACACACACACATGATCGCCCACTCCTCTTAACACACAAACACATGATCGCCCACTCCTCCTAACACACAAACACATGATCGTCCACTCCTCCTAGCACACAAACACATGATCGCCCACTCCTTCTAGCACACACACACATGATCGCCCACTCCTCCTAGCACACACACACATGATCGCCCACTCCTCCTAACACACAAACACATGATCGTCCACTCCTCCTAGCACACAAACACATGACTGCCAACTCCTCCTAGCACACAAACACATGACCGCCCACTCCTCCTAATACACAAGCAGATGATCGCCCACTCCTCCTAACACATAAACACATTATCGCCCACTCCTCCTAACACACAAACACATGACCGCCCACTCCTCCTAACACACAAACACATGACCGGCCACTCCTCCTAACACACAAACACATGATCGCCCACTCCTCTTGTTTGGTACAATATATTTTCTTGACCGGACAGTACCGCCGATGCTCGGAATACAGAGGGGCTGGTTTTCAGAGGAACATTTTACTTAAATACATAGCGGAAATTCCGGAACAAGACTAAATGCTTTTCAGATGAATCCGGTTTTCAAACAGGCCAGTTTTGGTGAGTTCCAATGTACTTCAATCAACAAAATTTGTGATATTGTTCAATATAAGCCTAAAAGTTAATTATTAATAGTTGTATTTTCTAACTGTGTAGTTAAATTATGCAAAGATACGGAAGATTGATCTTATATTTTTACAAGTCAGACAGAAAACGCTATATAACAGGGCATCAATATATTAAAGAATAAGTAAATAATAAGAGGTAAGCATACTGTCAATCGAAAATGGATAGACAGTACAATGACCGAAGCACGAGGACAAAAAGACAACAACAAATTAATGATTGATCAACAAGAAACCACTAAAAACCGAGCTTGTTTGAGGAAATTGTTACATGTTTTCTAAATTATAGGTTGATGCAAAGCTGTTATATATATTTGTTTTAAAATTATTATTTAATATAGGAAGCCGTTAAATTTTTTATTTATTTGTTGATTTACGAAGAAGAATTTGAAGATACCAAAGAGGTAATCAAAATCCGTAAGCCGAAGAAGGACAGACAACACAATGGCCAAAAGAAAAAGGACAAAAGAATAAACAACGATCTACAAAACATACACATAAAACTAAAGATAAAGAAACACATACCCCACTAAAAGAAAGCTGTAACATTTATTAACTTATAAGTTAATTTACGAATATGTTAAATATTTATTATCTTATAAGTTTATTTGAGAAGCCGTCACATTTATGAACTAATAGGTTGGTTTACGAAGATGGTTGATTTTGTAACTTTTATGCTGATTTACGAAACTGTCCCCCTTTATTTATAATTTACAGGCTGATTTATAAAAAAAAACTATTACATGTTTCATAATTGATAGGTCGATTAAGAAACTGTTACATTTCCATTGTAATAAGATGATATACGAAGTGGTTACATTTTTTAACTTGCAGGTTGATTTATGAAGCTGTTAATGTTTTATTAACTTATAAGTTAATTTGAGAAACTGGTACAGTTTTTAACCTACAGATTAATTTACGAACCTGTTTTAATTTTAACCTACAAATTAATTTACGAAACTGTTACATTTTGTTAACTTACAGGTTGATTTACGAAACGGTTACTTTTGGTATTTCAATCGGCATTCTTATATTAACTCCTTGTTTTGTGATTTGGAGAACAAGACGACAGGTAAGTATATTATCTCTTCATATAAATAAAGTTTGATGATTTAAATGATATTATGTGTGCTACATTGTTATTCATTTCCTTCACACAAATGTTAGGCTATTTCAATAAACATTAGAGAAAACCGAAGAGGCAATCAAGGATGGACAATCCAGAGACACGGGCAACATTGGATACACAAGACACAGGACATAATGTTGGCAGTAAATAAACATTAGAGAAAACCGAAGGAGTAACCAAGAATGGACAATCCAGAGACACGGGCAACATTGGGTACACAAGACACAGGACATAATGTAGGTAGTAAATAAACATTAGAGAAAACCGAAGGAGTAACCAAGAATGGACAATCCAGAGACACGGGCAACATTGGGTACACAAGACACAGGACATAATGTTGGTAGTAAATAAACATTAGAGAAAACCGAAGGAGTAACCAAGAATGGACAATCCAGAGACACGGGCAACATTGGGTACACAAGACGCAGGACGAAGACGACCAAAACAAAAACACAACACGGAAAAAGATGAACAACATTGTATTGTGACTTCATGTTGTACAGCTGGTTTAATCTTACTACAGTTGAGTCATTGTGTTGAGAAGAAGAAGAGATTCATAGTTGTTTAATTCATTAATAGAATTATAATCATAACAATAATGTCGATTTAAAAAGTTGTATCGAGTTACAGTCAAACCTGCTTAAGCGACAACCTCTATTAAGCAATAACTGGTATTATGTAACTTTATTTTTTATTTCCCTTCACAGTCCATTGTATATCAATTAAATCTGCATTAAGTGGCCACCTGTCTTATGCGACCATATTTCACTGTTCTCGTGTCACATAAGACAGCTTTGACTGTATGTTTATGGGTTAATACTTACTACACAGAAAACGAAAGATTGGGCTACACGTACCCCACAAACACTGATGGTTGACTCAGGGTTCAGAGAGATAGCAGACCCCGTTTCAATAGTTGGAAAACCACTGCATCACTATTAAGCTGAGTGGGTTAGTTTTCACTTGTTATTTCAGTTGGGGTAATTATATATAGTTCACATCATGCAGTTTTGTGTTCTGGTTTATTGGTGTCTTGCCCTTTTGCCGAACTAAACCAATTCCACAAAATGGACTCATATATTATGAGTATACATATATTTTTTCCATTTTAGACGAGATTCCATCTATTCAACGCATTGACGATGTTTCTACCAAACAAACCATATTGTCTTCTTTTCCCCATGATGTCAGTAGTTTTATTTCTATTGTGTAATGTGCTAACTGCGGTGAGCAAACTTTACAATATTTTAAATATACAGAATAAATGCATAATCTTGTAATATATATGATGTTATTTATGTCACTAAGCATTAACATTGATGTCCTTTCAAGAAATCACTCTAAGTTTGGAGGACGTTTTATTAACAGACAGTCGGCATTCCTATGGGTTCAAACTGAGTACATCTTCTCGCCGACCTGTTCCTTTATTCGCATGAGACAGGAGTTTCTAAAACAAAGCGAAAATAAGCTAGCCCGATTATTTAATTTCACGTTCTACTCTATGTCCTTTCACTAAATGATTATAAGCTTGGTGATTTTAATGACCGAATATATCCCATTAAACTTCAAGGTACTATACACTACAAGAACAACTAGGTTGGCTTCATACATTATACATTGACTTATACATAGGAATTGACATACCTAATCGGCTAAGAACAAAACCTCTCGACAACAGATATGATTTCAATTTTCCCATTGTGAACTTTCTACTTATATGTTGTAACATCCCTGCATATGGAGTAAATAACTCGCAGTTGATACGATATTCCAGAACATTTGGTTCCTATCTAATTTCCTTGATAGAGGGTTGTTTCTAACAAGAACGTTATTGCACCAACGATTCCTGGTGGCTAAATTGAAGTCAGCACTTCTAAAGTTTTACGGTCACCATCATGACTTGGTTAACCGTTACGAAATATGAGTCACAGATTGCCATGGATATTTCCCATTTGTCATAGTTTCTCTTACATGACGTAACAAGGGTAACACGACTAGTGCCACTAGTTGAAACTGTAACTGCTCACATTTCCGTAGCAGGTAAATCCCCTTAAATAAGTGCTGTTCATCTTGCTCAATCGTTATTTTTAGCTTAGTATTTTGTCGAACAATGTTTGTTTTCTTTTACTCTCCTTTTTTGTCCATTTGTCCTTTTTGCTAATATAATGTCTGTCCTTTGATTTACAGCTTCTGAATACGTTTGGTATATTCAAACTCTGCTTTTACTTTTCTTCAGATAGGTAGCGAAGAACGAAGATCTTCTACATTATCCAACACATCAAATAGCAGTGAGGGAAGCATGTTATATCTTCAATCGAACAATTCAGTATTGACTCTTTCTGTTATTGCTAATGTAATGTTCAGCTATGGAGTACAGTGTGCATGTCTCATAGGCAGTCTGATTGTGTATTGGACTGTTGACTTGGTAATCTACAATACCTCGGAGTATGCAAGGTAAATGATCAATTTGATTTAGATTTATCTTTGCATTGTATTTGCTTTTGTTAAATACGTGTGGACAACACTTTCATGACCGCATCATGTTTTCTGTTGGAATTTGGAACTGTTCGGACAGTGATGTTTTTGTTTTGCTTTTCATTTGATCACCTCTTTCAACAATAGTTCTGTAAAGTCGTGGTGGTCAATTTTATTGGTGCAGGAAACCGAAATGTCAGGATATAACAACCAGACTGGCGCATGTCATTTACAAATTAGGCAGACAATGTCGAATCGAATACACCTTGTCAATAACAGTTATTAGGTTTTCTCTATTTTCGAGCAGATATCTTTTGACGATTATTTGGATAAAATAATATTGTAGTTATCTAATTTAATATAGTTGTGAGATTGAACCCAGTTCAAAGCAAGGTGTACTCCATGCAACATTATGTGATACAGTTTCTCAGTGACTTGCGACAGGTCGATGGTTTTCTCCGGATATACCGGTTTCTTCCACCAATAAAACTGACTGCCACAATACAACGGAAATATTGTTGAATGTGGCGTTAAATAGCATAAGCCAACCAACCAAACCAACCTAATTTAACACGACAACGACTGAAATAACGCTCATCAGGTACATCAGTAAAATACACACAAAGTCAGTCGATTAGCTTAAAATTATTAGGAACAAAAAAAAACAAATGGACCTAAACTGAACAGTCAAAACCAACAATGTAGTATAATAGAATAATAAATTGACTTTTTAACAACATAATCATTGTATTTATTCTAGATTCTAAATTTGTGCTTGTTTTAATTCTAATCAAGAGTCCAAGCTTCTCTTGATGTACCATGGTACACTCCACTGATAATCCAGGGAAACTTCAATTTAAACAACAATCCTCTGATTATAATGAAGGAATTCGCGAAAATAAAATTGAATCTTTTGTTAATAACATATTATAATCATGGTGAATGGTTGGTAATTAAAATGGGTATATCTAATTTAGTGCGCACCATGCTTTACTGGAATAACCTTCATCAAGTATGCCCAAGGTCAAAAGATTGGAATTTAAATAATAAAAAAATCAACGTTTCTAAATAGGAACGACAAAACCATTTAAGATTACTTATGCCTGCAGAAAATAACCTTAGTTTAAAAAATATTTGCATTATTTGGAAACAGTAGATTTCAATAATAATATTTTATTAGCAAAATTTCAAAGCCGAAGCACCGACTATTTGGGGAATTCTACCCTCAAAGACTAATAATCCACCAGCACATGTACCAACTCAGTGAGAGAAAAGTTGAATATACCAATGAGGAAATAAGTAAATGAGTTATCAAACTACTTTGAAACACCATCACCGCTGAAGTAGTGTGTTCGTGCCCTGGTCGAGATGTACTCGATACAACATTATGTGCTGAAATGGCTTAGTTTTCTCTGGGTACCTTGGTTTTCTTCACCAATAAACCTGACCACGATATAACTGAACTATCATCTAGTTATATTTTAACTTGCTGTTTCGCTCTAATTTGTAAGATATTTTTACATTCTTGAATAAATATGGGATGGTGACCAGAACCAAAAACCGTTTGGAGCAAATATTGGAAGTGTGACTGAATGTAATAGATTTGTTTATCATGTACTTACTCAAGATATGTTTAATTTTGCATATGTGATAAATCCGAAATGCAACAAGTCATATATCCCAGGGGTGTAATAATCTGATCCGTATTACATGGAGGTGTAATACTGTGTGCCGTATTACATGGGGGTGTAATACTGTGTGCCGTATTACATGGGGATGTAATATGGATTTTTCAAAATGGCGGCCGGAAATTTTGCATGAAATCAAGTAATTAGTTTTTCACAATTATTTTGTCGCTTTTGGAATATTTCCGGTCGATCAGTTTTCGTTATTAATGTAACGTTGTTTAATTCCGTTCTCTGCTACTGTCAAACTGGATTCCGAAGAAAACATGGAAAATGCTCGTTATGCAACGAATGATGACACTCCTTTATGAACCAAAGATTGAATCATCTTGTGTTGTTGCATAAACAGTGTAACTGTATAAGGATTATGTCTCTAAATACATATAATAAAAACGTAGATATAATATGACATTATGGATAATATGAAGCAGCCGGCCGCGATACTGGTACTACAATACTGGTACACAATACTGGTAATACCAGTATTTAACCAGTATCTTCCAGTATCAGCAATACTGGTACAGATACTGGTTAGTATCCCAGTATCTTGTCGAATTTTCCAGTATCTGCAATACTAGAAGATACTGGTCATTGCCAAAATATGAGTATTGTAGATACCGGACGATTCTGGGAAATACTGGTAATACCAGTATTGCAGATACTGGAAGATTCTGGAAAATACTGGTAATACCAGTATTGCAGATACTGGAAGATTCTGAAAAATACTGGTGATACCAGTATTGCAGATACTGGAAGATTCTGGAAAATACTGGTTATACCAGTATTGCAGATATTGGGAGAATAGGTAGAATTCCGGTTAACCCGAGTTTTTATGTCTACATTATACTAAAAGAATTGAATATAATTCATACTCATACGTCATTTCTGCTGTACATAACATAAGAGGCAAAAGCCCTGTAATGCCAAAATGTTTTGTATGGTCCCTTAGAGTTTGATATATATTGGTAAGGTAATTTGACATGACTAGGCGAGCCTAATACTAACGGTAAATACAATGAGCTGTGATTTATAGTTAGAATTAGGCTCTGCCCACTCGTGTCAAATTACCAGATACTAGAGTTTCCAGTATTGTGTGTTTTACAATACTAGTATTACCAGTATTGTGTGCTTTACAATACTAGTATTATCAGTATTGTTGGATGAAGAATACTGGACCTTCCAGTATCGTGTGTTTTACAATACTAGTATTACCAGTATTATTGGATGAAGAATACTGGAGCTTCCGGTATTGTGTATAGATCAACGATTCTGGTATTCCAGTATTGTATATGCACGATACTGGTAATGCCAGTATCGCGGCCGGCTGCTTCATATTATCCGACATTATTGCATCATATCTCAAATCAAGCTTACAAGCTTTCTGAAAACGATCAGCTCTCACAAATATGAAGAAAGACGCATTGAAGCATATGATAAATAGGTTATGATATGGCATTTTTCATATCACATGCCATATCAACCCTCTACCAATATTGGTACTCGGATCTTCGACCCTTGGGCTAATATGGGCGTCTCAGGTTGATATGACATGTGATGTGAAAAATGCCATATAATAATCTATAAATATTGTTGTGACAGTGGTATTGTAGATGATTAGATTCTGTATTATTTCTTCTATTTATTCTATTTTGTTTTCAATCGTTAAAATGCAATCTACTGACCGAACATACGATACAGTCGTTGATTTAAGCATATTTTATTGATAAATAACATATAACCTTTTTTTTTCATAAAACAATAAAACATAGGATTCAGAAACAAGCGTAACGCTTATATTAATCCATTTCCTAAAAAGACACATGAAAAATTTAAAATAGTCATTAAAGCCTACTCAATTAATTTAACATTGTTTAAATAACTGAACATTAAAGGAAGGAAAAAAAAGGAAATTGTGGGCTGCACTCTAATATATAAAATCTCATGAAGTATATGAGTCTTATGAAAATCGCTTACTTTGCGAAATATGTTTATGGACTGTCGTAAAAATAATAATATTGGAATCGATATCAAGGTCAGGACTGCCAAGTAATAGTAAATTTTCCGAAGGTCGAATGTTCAATAGCTGAAATAGTGTTCTAGTTTCGAAAAAGACTATTTCGTTGATGAGTATATTTCGGACATTTAAATAAATAATGTTATGTAGATTCACTCTCTCTACACAAACAATTAGGATTATCAATAATATTTTTTATATACAAATATTCGTTTAGGGAACAACTTTTCATACGAAGACGAGCGTGTAATATTTGCGTCAGTCTTAGACCGTATTAATACTATTTAGGTACATTATTATGATCAACTCTAGAAGTAAGTCTAGATTTGAGAATGTTAAATGATGGGCAGTCTTTTTTTTCTGACGGTAGAGAATTCCATAATTTTAAAGTAGATGGTAGAACATAACTAGCATAGAGTGATGTTCGGGTTCTTGGCAACGGAATCGCATTGCTATGTCTGGTGGTGTATGTGTGCACATCCTGAAAGCGGTTAGGAATAAAAGTTGATAAAGATGCCGGAGTTAAGTCATTTTGCATTTTAAATAGTTGAATGAGCTGATGGTCTTCCCGCCTATTATATCTTTTAGTCTTAATACTCCGGTTTCTTTGTATGTTTTTGTCTGTTTATATAATTATGAGTTTTGACTTTCCGTTTGTAAGATTGTTCGGAGTTCGGTAATTTTGTTATTACCTTTATCCCTTAAAGGAGTTAATCTTGTCCCACCCAATATGTTCCTCATCGCTTCAATATGAACCTTTTCCAAAATATTAATTAAGTTGATGTACAAACACAAAAATGTTACAACTACAATGTACATGATTCACGGAGGAAAACTACAGATAAAAATGGAATAATTGCCCTGTTTACCTCTACTGCAGTTCGACTGATTTCATACTAAAGAAAAGTAGCCATAATAGTACCACATCGATGAAGTAATAGTTTGCTTGCTAACCTCTTTGAACCCCGGTCTGGTAAAACACAAACTCTAAAATTGTTATGTGCTGTTTCTCTGCTTACCACGCAGCATTACGGAAAGAGCGAAGACTGGTTGACTCGGAATCAAAATAGTGTGTCCGAGTAGAGCGACTGTTCTGTCAATGGGCTAGCACAATAGAGATCAAATGAAGCGTGCTGATCTTATACAAAGCCAACATCATTATCATCTATTGGAATGTAACGTGTTTTCATCCTGATATAGCTGACAAAATGCTCATTTAGCATTAAACAACAACACACTCATTCAAAAAAGCGTAATACAATAAAATACAACAGACATTGTCTAGGCAAATATTCCTTAAACAACAAAATCAAGATACTAGTTATTCCAGCCATTCTGTTACACTCTTGTAATGTTTCTGCATTAAGTTGAATACCGGTATATTAATTCATCTGTTTTATTATTAATGTGAAAACGTTTTATTTCAGTGGGCAGGATGTGATTAAATCACTAATTAATATAACCGGTATTACCATATGTCTACTTTACTTTGATGCATTGGTAAGTCTAAACTAAAGTCATGTATGCTATGTACCTTAAATAAAGCAAACACATTTTGTTGAATGGTGATCGTGTAAAAAATTACAAGCAAAAAGGAGCACTGGGTTGGAACAGTTCCAAAATCCAATCGAAAACTCTTAGAAGGAAACAAAGTTGATACCCCTATCACATATACATAATGCAAGCGGGAGGTTTGGCGCTTTAAAATCTGATTCAGCCCACTATTTCTTTAGAAATGCCTGTACCAAGTCAGGGTCTTTACGGTTTTCAGTTTTCCGGTTGTTGACTGAATTTGTCTGTTTATATACTTATGAGTTTTGACTTTCCCTTTGTATGATTGTTTGGAGTTCGGTAATTTTGTTATTACCGTTATATACATGACCTCTCACATTCCTGGTTGATTTAATGATTGAAAACAATATAATAATTAGGTCATTATTTGCTTAGTAGTATATGCACATTAAAACCACAACCCTAGGATACATTTACCTATCTGAACTGTCGTGCATTACAATCACACGTTTTCCTCGACAACCATCGGATTAATAAAGGCAAACAGAATTAAGTTCGTCACAGAAAGTTAGATACATATTGGTGAACTCAGGTGCTCCAGAAGGGTAAGCGGTTCCTGCTCCACTAGTGGTACCCGTCGTGTTACTCAAGTAACAAACCGGTGAAATGAGGAAATAACCGATGTGGGCTTACGTCAAGTGGTACCTATCTGTGGTCATTTATGACACATATATTCCGTAGTGGTCAATAAAGTCATGGTGGCAATCGTAAAACTTTCGAAGTGATGATTTCAGCCAATAGGAACCATATTAATATCAAAACACTGACTACTTGGTGGAGGATAATTTTGTATTGCTTTCTCTATTCAAGATACAGAAAACGATGTTTCACGTTACCATGGATACAGTAACAATACAAAATGAAAACTTGCTTCAGTTAGAGAACAAAATGAAATCATTGATGTCCAGAATAGAACCGTCCATACCGATGAATTTTAATATGCAAGAAAGTTATCAACAGGTAAGTTTTATTATTATTTCAAGATTTCAGATAAATATGTATTAATTTGATCAATATGTACATATTCAAAAATGTGAAGAATATTGTAAGCATATTCGCACAATTTCTAACTGTTTCGTTTGAATTATCATTCACCTGTATTAAAATTTCACATAATATGGAATACTGTGAATTAATTTGTAATTGTTTCTTATGGGCACTTGCTAATCTGTGATTCCTAAAATTGGTATATAGCGTAATAAATTCATGACGTGTGCCATTCACGGTGCAGTAAAGTTGAACAATGCTGTAACACGTTTTGATTAAGAGTTTCCAGTCAAACACATGTAAACAGGTCCACCAACACATGACGAAGAAATCAGATACATCCATATTGTGCTACCGAATCTTGTAAATTGCCCACGAAACTAGTAAATAAGTTTAGATTTTATAGCATTACCAAGCCAGATAAATGTAAATAAACGTTAGAAAAAAGGAAGAAACTATCAAGAAAGGCCAATCCAGAGACACAAGAAACAGACACGACGACAGAGAAAGCAAAAAAGAAGAAAAGAAGAAACTATCAAGAAAGGACAATCCAGAGACACAAGAAACAGACACGAGGACAGAGAAAGCAAAAAAGAAGGAAAGAAAAAAGGAAGAAACTGTCACGAAAGGATAATCCAGGGACACAAGAAACAGACACGAGGACAGAGAAAGGAAAAAAGAAGGAAAGGAAAAAGGAAGAAACTATCAAGAAAGGACATTCCAGAGACACAAGAAACAGACACGAGGACAGAGAAAGCAAAAAAGAAGGAAAGAAGAAACTATCAAGAAAGGACAATCCAGAGACACAAGAAACAGACACGAGGATAGAGAAAGCAAAAAGGAAGGAAAGAAAAAAGGAAGAAACTATCAAGAAAGGACAATCCAGAGACACAAGAAACAGACACGAGGACAGAGAAAGCAAAAAAGAAGGAAAGAAGAAACTATCAAGAAAGGACAATCCAGAGACACAAGAAACAGACACGAGGATAGAGAAAGCAAAAAGGAAGGAAAGAAAAAAGGAAGAAACTATCAAGAAAGGACAATCCAGAGACACAAGAAACAGACACGAGGACAGAGAAAGCAAAAAAGAAGGAAAGAAGAAACTATCAAGAAAGGACAATCCAAAGACAAAAGAAACAGATACGAGGACAGAGAAAGCAAAAAAGAAGGAAAGAAAAAAGGAAGAAAATACAACGCACACCACAGAAAACGAGTAACAAGGACCCCACCAGCACCTTCGGATGAACCCAGGTGTTCGCTAAGAGTAAGCAAGATGAGTAGAAAGGTCCCTACCAGCACCTTCGGATGAACACAGGTGTTCGCCAAGAGTAAGTAGTTCTTGCTTCTTATAAGACATCCACCGTGTTATCTATAGACGTGTTGGTCATCATTACAAGCAAATAAACCCAAACAACATGGATAAGACATCAACACTCATACAAACAACTATGTGTAAAGTCGAAGCGAACAAGTCTTTACCTTTAAATTTGTTATCAATGTGTGACGTAAAAGTGTTTTTGACATTTACTTTCGTAGTTAAAATACTTCAGGTGACTCGGGGTTGTTGATGGAGATGGTTCACGATAGATGTTCCTCCCTCCTCACTGAATTTGGTACTACTTTGACAACTATTTTACCTATTTTGTTCCAGTATTGTTATAAATACTGTTATAGTGACAACCGAAACCTTTGAGCCGCAATGAAAGCGGGAGGTTTGGCGCTTTAAAATCTGATTCAACCCACCATTTCTTTAGAAATGCCTGTACCAAGTCAGGGTCATTACGGTTTTCACAGTTTTCCGGTTGTTGACTGATTTTGTCTGTTTATATACTTATGAGTTTTGACTTTCCCTTTGGAAGATTGTTCGGAGTTCGGTAATTTTGTTATTACCCTTATTTACATAGACAGGCACTTGTATAAGACCATATTGCTGTTATGTTTTTCCTAATTGTATTATTAAACCTGTATATTTCAGCAATATTCAAACTTAGGTGTTATGTATGCAAGTTGTCCTGACCTTTATCACAAGCTGACCAATGCAAGTAATATGGAGTCTGTCAATCTACTTCATGAAATGATATTAAGTTTTGAACAGGTAAGGAAAACATATTTGACTCTTTTGACATATTCGAACGATAGATCTCGATAACTCGGTAATACTACAATATGTGTAACAGGAGTAACATAACCGGTGTTACTAGTGGAGCAGGACCTTCCGGAGCACCTAAGTTCACCCCAGTTTTTAGTGGTGTTCGCGTTACTTGATCTTTAGTTGTATATGTATGTTTTGTAGATCGTTCTTTGTCTTTGTGTACTTTTTCTTTTGGCCATTGTGTTATCTGTTCTTCTTCGATATACGGATTCTGATTACCTCTTTGGTATCTTCAAACTGTTCTTGAGCCCTCCTACCAACATCTGGAGATCTCGACGAACCGTACATCGTTTCCATGCTGAAATCGTAGCGGACATAACAACACGGACCTCAGAACTAAAAGACACCTAAAAGGACAACACAAAAAACTGGAAAGAAGAGCAACACGGACACCACCAAACAACCGGGGATGAACTCGGGTGCTAGCAAATCATTCTAATCTTACATATTTTTATTCATGCAGTTACTACAAGAGGAAAGATTCAGCAGACTTCGTCAAGTCAAAAGTAGCCAACAATCATATACAGTGGTTAGTGGCATGGAAACAATCGAACAGACCGAGGTATTAAAATCTATTTAGCATTAATTCATTTTTTGTTTTCAACACCTTGTTGAAGCATAGTATGTCAATTGGGTACAGATGATGAAAGATGGTTGTAGCAATGATATTTTGGTTCAAAGTTCACTACTGTTTCACTAGTATGTCTTACGATGTACTTATCTAGCAAATATTTGAACAAATCCTATTTTTTACTTTTTGCTGGATCTGGCCATGGTCATATCGTAATCCTTCTGTTTACTGAATGGATCGTCATTAAGTATTTCCTCAATTTTTTGTTCGAGCCAATTATTAGGTGAATGCTTTCTTTTTTTTCCATTAGAGGGAATAAAAAAAAAAGTTAATTCTAATGTAAAATTACCTAGTATATAGTATCAAAATTATGAACAATTGACGTTCAGCTGTCTTGTACAAGATCTTAGCGCAATATTAATATCAAATCTTTAAATCTAATGTATATTGTATGTATATCACTTATGAGCGTACCTGTCTGGTGAAGGTTATTCTAGATACTTGTCGTGCGAACGCAATTATTAGATTACAATCTTAACCTAGTTCCTTTACAACAACTCAGATCACCCAGTTTTATTTCAGGGTCGGCATCAAACTTACATGTGGAGGAAACGTTTGATGTTACTAAAGGGGTAATCAGAAGCCGTAAGTCAATAACACTTGCATGAGACCGCATCGATGGTTGGGCATCAGAGAGAGAGAGAGAGAGAGAGAGGCTCAGGTATACTTGTTCTGGGGTATCGATTCTGACCTGCTTCTATGATTGTCCTATTAAATTTAGGACTATTATGACAGTGTGGTATATTTGGATCTAAACAACATAAAGATTATTATGTGCTATGTGGCTTTCTCTCTTTTTTTTTTTATTGTAGATTGAAGTTCAAGTATTACATACCTTACTTCAATTAGCGTTTGCCATGGAAACAGTTGCCGTAACCATTTCTAATCCAGTCGATGATGGATTGGAATTGTGCATAGGTAAGTTATATTTATTTTTGTTGGTGTTTATATAGAGGTCAAGGTTATATATTATATATTGGTATATCCAATATTATTATATCTCAATGTATGTGACAACCCTAATAAAACAGACATATCAAATTTAGTGCACACGACACGTTTCTGGAATAACCTTCATCAGGTGACGCTCAAAATCGAATGATTTGAAAATCAAATAATTGAAAGTTTTGGGAGCAATACAAGCAAAGGGTATAAACAGGATAGCCAACATCGGCTAGGGTCACCTATACCCACATCGGTTAATGTCACCCATGCCAACATCGGTTAAGATCACCTATACCAACATCGGTTAAGGTCACCTATGCCAACATCGGCTAAGGTCACCTATGCCAACATCGGTTAAGGTCAGCTATGCCAAAATCGGTTAAGGTCAACTGTACCAAAATCGGATAAGGTCACCAATGCCAAAATATGTCACTGCACTGCTAGATGATATTATTGTTTATCCCAACAACGTCTAATTTGCTTCAAAGGAAGTGTATCAATATTATTACACCTATTTTGTTTCAATGGAGACTTTCCAATAGTATTATCACCTTCTAAGAGTGCTATGAATTCTCGCTTAATGACGACATATATATGAACCGGAAGTGGTCTGCTCTGTGTCTTCTTCAGTAGGAATTAAATGACCGTTATATTATTTTATAATTGGTTGAAAAATTGTTTTAATTCCTTATCATTGCCGGAAACCTACGATTGGTGGTGCTGGTTTCTCCTTAATCACATGTTTCCACGCAATAACCCTAGCTAAACGGAAATTACAAACAATGTGTATTCGCAATAATTCTCGTGGCGATGTAAGCTCCAGTATTCACCATCACCCGTTGGTCAATTCATTTGGAAACAATGGTCTTCATGAACAATTAATTAGCCTATATGACACATCACATTCTAATGTAGTTGTTTAATATTCCTGGTTTGTGATTGGACAATGGTGTAATTTTCACGATATGAATTCCACGGTTGAAATAGCATGAGATATTTTTTTATAATTTTTGTCGCTTACGTCATCTTGTCAATAATGTGGCAATGCACATCTATACACATGATTACATTAGAATGGAGATAACTGTATTGTATTTGCAAATTTCACGGCATCATTTATCGTGTGAAATTTTCAAATACAATACAGTTATCTCCTAACTGTCAAAAACAATGGGTGGACACGGCTAATGTACATGCTAATTGAACCCTTCATGTCGTGAGTAGATGATTATTGTTTAACACCAAATGATTAGATTTTCAGTTATGCCATGGAGAGCAAGTTAAAAGTTACATTTTTATCAGATGATAAAAATTATGATGTCTGCTTTGTACTAGACCTATGCCCTGAATTCGATTGTATAGTGCTAGCTCACTGAAACAGCAGCACGGGGTGGATATGTCGCTCCGAATCAACCATTCTTTGCTCTTAATCCTTAGTACAGTGTGCATAGTGGAGAAGCAACAAATGCCAATTTTTACCGTTTTTGATTTGACCTGACCGGGGCTCGAACACATGATCTACCACACTTGCAAGCACGCAAAGCATTACGCAATCGATGTGGGTCTCTTAATGTCGTAAATTCTTGAATATTCACAATGGAATTATGTTGTATATTTTTGTATTTTGTAATGTGTATTCAAGGAGTTGACAATTACTCATTTGTATTTTCACTGGGCTAATGATGTGCACGGAAACATGGGCCCCTTAATTGCCTTCCCATGGCGTCTAGGGTCATTGTACACACCAGGTGTTGTTGAATAAATTATAGTTATAAAAACAATCTTGAACGTTGATACGTCTGTAATTGACAGTAATAAAGTTGATTTAACCTGAGGAAGTTTAATTCCAGGTATTCATCATGGACCTGTGGTAACTGGATTTGTAGGTTTAAACAAGAATTATTTTGATATATGGGGAACAACAATAGATATTGTTAGATCTGTTTCACTAATGGGACAACGAGGACAAGTCATGGTAAATAGATATTTAAATTTATGAGGACGACACGTTTCTGGAATAACACTCAAGATCGAAATATTGGAAATCCCCCAAAAAGTGTTTAGGAGTAATAATAACAAAAGGTCACGACAAAACAGCACACATCTATTAAGGTTACCTATGCTTGATGTAGGTTGATTTTAGTTTTGATAATAATTATATTAGTTATGAACTGTATATTTCAATAATTAATATATCCATTATACTAAGTCAAAGGACCTAAACAAAATAGCCAAAACCTGTTAATGTTTCTTAGAATGAACTTTGTTTTAATAGCAATAACATCATTTAGGAACAGTAAATTTCAACAATGTATATAGCTATTAAACGATATCAATGCTGAATCACTGACTAAACTGAAGTTCAGCTGTACAGTAGTACAACACATGTATAAAGAAAATATGATACATGAGTTATAGTGTTTATCGCCACATTCAACAATATTTCAGTCATACCGTGGCGGTCAGTTTTATTGGTGGAGAAAACCGGAGTACTCTGAGAAGACCTGCCGCAAGTCACTAACAAACTTTATCACATAATGTTGCATCGAGTGCATGAGCGGGATTCGAACTCACAACTTTAGTGGTGATAGGCCATGATTGCACAGGTAGTTGTAGATGCCCCCTCCCCTCCAAACAAAAAACCATCCACTATTACGACGAGCCTTAGTATACAGATGGTACATGTAGAAATTATATATGTATCAATATAATAGTAATATATACTAAGTATACCAATATACTAAGCATCATCGTTAAATTTTGTTGTTGGTTTATTCTAGGTTTCATGTGAAACTAAAAAGGTGCTTGAGAAAATTGGATACATGTTTATTGAAGGTGAAAGAGTTCTTGTAAACCATGAGAATAGGATTACAGCTTACTTGTATTATGGACAGGTTGATTGATAGCAAATAAATTAATAGAATATCAGAAGATGTTGTTATGTTGTATTGAAATTCAATGCAAACTTCTACTGTTGTCTACATCAACACGAACCTCATTGGTGATGATATGATTAGAGTGCTCGCCTCTAGTGCGTGGTCGAGCCCAGGTCGGGTCAAGCCAAAGATTATATAATTGGCACGTGTTGCTACTTCCCCACTAACCAACTAACATTTAGGAGTAAGAACAAATGCTGGTTGGCTCAGAATCAAGATAATGTGTCATAGTGTAATGATATATCTATATGAGGACTGTGGTTTGTTTTTTTGTACTTTTTCTGTTGGTCATTGTATTGTCTATCTTTCGACTAATGGCTTCCGATTGCACCTTTGGTTCCATTTTTACGTTTTAATTGTTGCTTACTCTTTAGTGTTCTGTGTATGGTTTTGCAGGTTCATGCTTTGTTGTTTTTCCCCCCGGTTTGCGGCCTGTCATTAACCCGTTGGTATCTTTATGTTTTCTCTAATACATTTAAGCTTCCATAATTATGTTAAAAGATAGCATAAAAAGTAATTTGTTTATTTTTGTATTTCCTACTTATTGTTGTTTCCAATAGCAATCAACCATGTGTCATCATCTATAATTAGAACATTTCTTCTTTTTGTGATGTTTCTAGTAATCTTTTTTGCTGCCGAGTGATGTCCCCTCGATATCCTCAAATAATTACTTACTACTTTTATATTGAGCATGAATACATTTTGCTGTTGTTTAATTGTTTTATTGATGTGTAAACGCGTTAACCGAAGTACAATTTATATATTAAGAGTTTTATATTTAAAAAATAGTTCTGTTCATTAGTATTTAAGTGGACAGTTTTGCAGCTATGTTTATGTCAAAAACAAGCTTACAACGAATAGTTCACGTAGCTAAAACGGTCGTACTGGATAGGCTTTTGTACGAATATTTTGAAAGCGACGAATTGGTATAATGAAAAATAATGCCCACAGACGACCAGATCTATAAACATCCTCAACAGACTATCAATAAAACATTCAAACAAGCTTTTCAATGGCGACCACATCGGTGAAGTTATGGTTAACGTTACTCAAAGAAGACTATAGGAAGAGTTTGAAGATACCAAAGGGGTAATCAAAATCCGTATATCGAAGAACAGACAACAAAATGGCCAATGAAAAAGTACAAAAGGACAAACAACGATCTACAAAAACATACATGAACTATATATCGAATACACGAACACCACTAAAAATCGCGGATGAACTCGGATGCTTCGGAAGGGTAATCATTTCCTGCTCCACGAGTGACACCCGTCGTGTTAATCTAGTTACAAACGCGGTGATAAGTCATGAATGAGGAAAGGACCCGGATCACCTGCATTCACTCCCAGATTATAGTGGGCTCATTTTTCTCAATCTTTTGTTTTCTGTATAAAGTTTTGTAGAACGTTGTTTGTCCTTTTGTCCATTTTGTTATGGCCATTGTGTTGTTTGTCATTCTTTGATTTCAGGATTATGATTACCCCTTTGATTTATTCAAACATTTCGTTTTATTCATTGTATAATCTAGTTTATAAACTGTTCCTAGCTAACACGAACATTAGCTAATAACTTAAAAGAATACAAAGAGGGGTAGATATATTAATTATGTGGATCTATCATTAACTTATGTGTGTCTTATGTATAAAAGAATATTAATAGGGACCCTTTCTATGACTTACACACATAAACGATATTATTAAGGACCATTTCTGTGATTTACATACACAAAGTGATATTATTAGGGATCCTTTCTATGATTTACATAACAAACGATACTATTAAGGACCATTTCTGTGATTTACATACAAAACAATATCAATAAGGAACATTTCTGTGATTTACATACAAAACAATATCATTAAGGAACATTTCTGTGATTTACATACAAAACAATATCACTAAGGACCATTTCTGTGAATTACATACACAAAACGATATCATTAGGGGCCCTTTCTATGATTTACACACACAAAAGGACATTCTTAGGGACCCTTTCTATGATATATATAACTAACGATATTATTAGGGATATTTTCTGTGAGTTACTCATTAAAAAACGATATTATTAGGGATTCTTTCTGTGATTTACACACTAAAAACGATATTATTAGGGATTCTTTCTGTGATTTACACACTAAAAACGATACTATTAGGGATCTTTTCTGTGATTTACCCACTAAAAACGATGCTATTAGGGATTCTTTCTGTGATTTACACACACAAAAAAACGATATTATTAGGGGCCATTTATATGATTTACACACAAAAAGCGATATTATTAGGGATCCTTTCTATGATTTACATAGCAAACGATATTATTAAGGACCATTTCTGTGATTTACATATAAAACGATATCACTAAGGAACATTTTTATGATTTACATAACAAACGATATTATTAATGACCATTTCTATGATTTACACACACAAAACAACATTATTAGGAACCCTTTCTATGATTTATATAACTAACGATATTATTAGGGATCTTTTCTGTGAGTTACACACTAAAAACAATACTATGAGGGATTCTTTCTGTGATTTACACACTAAAAACCATACTATTAGGGATTCTTTCTGTGATTTACACACACAAAAACGAAACTATTAGAGATCCTTTCTGTGATTTACACACACAATATTATTAGGGACCATTTCTATGATTTACACACAAAAACACAAAAAACTACATTATTAGGGACCCTTTCTATGCTTTACACACAAAACACGACATTATTAGGGAACCATTCTATCATTTACATAACAAACGATATTATTAGGGATCTTTTCTATGATTTACACACAAAAATACGATATTATTAAGGACCCTTTCTGTTATGTATATATAAAAAACGATATAATTTGGGAGCCTTTCTGTGATTTACACAGACATAAAAAAACGATATTATTAAGGACGAATTCTGTGATTTAGACACACAAAGAAGGATATTATTAGGGACCCTTTCTATTATTTATATATACAAACAATATTATTAGGGACCATTTCTGTGATTTACACACAAAAAACGATATTATTAAGGACCCTTTCTGTGATTTACACACACAAAGAAGGATATTATTAGGGACCCTTTCTGTTATCTATATATAAAAAACGATATAATTGAGAAGCCTTTCTGTGATTTACACAGACATAAAAAACGATATTCTTAAGGACCAATTCTGTGATTTCGACACACAAAGAAGGATATTATTAGGGACCTTTTCTATTATTTATATATAAAAACAATATTATTAGGGGCAATTTCTGTGATTTGTACACAAAAAAAACGATATTATTAAGGACCCTTTCTGTGATTTACACACACAAAGAAGGATATTATTAGGTACCCTTTCTGTTATTTATATATTAAAAACCATATTATTAGGGACCCTTTCTGTGATTTACACAAAAAAACGATAGTATTTGGGACCTTTTCTGTGATTTACAGACAGATAAAAAACGATATTATTAAGGACCCTTTCTGTGATTTACACAAAAACAAATGATATTATTAGGTAGCCTTTCTGTGATTTACACACACATAGAAAACGATATTATTAAGGACCCTTTCTGTGATTTACACACACAAAGAATTATATTATTATGGACACTTTCTGTAATTTATATATATATATAATATATTATTAGGGACCCCTTCTGTGATTTACACACATAAAAACGATACTATTAAGAATCCTTTATGTGATTTACACACAAAAACGATATTATTAGGAACTATTTCTGTGATTTATACACACATACAAAACCATATTATTAAGGACCCTTTCAGTGATTTACACACATAAAAAACGATATTATTAAGGACTCTTTCTGTTGTTTATAAATTAAAAAAGGATATTATTAGGGACCCTTTCTGTGATTTACACAGACATAAAAAACAATATTATTAAGGACCTTTCTGTGAATTACACACACAAAGAAGGATATTATTGGGGACCCTTTCTGTTATTTATATATGAAAAACCATATTATTAGGGACCATTTCTGTGAATTACACACACACAGAAGGATATTATTAGGGACCCTTTCTGTTATTTATATATAAAAAAACATAGTATTAGGAATCCTTTCTGTGATTTACACAAAAAAACAATATTATTAGCTATAGGGACCCTTTCTGTGATCTACACACACATGGAAAACGATATTATTAAGGACCCTTTCTGTCATTTATAAACACAAAATGATATTATTAGGGACCCTTTCTGTGATTTACACACACATAAAAAACGATATCATTAGGGACCCTTTCTGTGATTTAGACACACATAAAAATCGATATTATTAAGGACCATTTCTGTGATTTACACACACAACGAAGGATATTATTAGGGACCCTTTCTGTTATTTATATATGAAAAACAATATCATTGGGGACCATTTCTTTGATTTACATAAATAAAAACATACTATTAGGGATCCTTTCTGTGATTTACACATAAAAAACGGTATTATTAAAGACCATTTCTGTGATTTACACACACAAGAAAAGGATATTATTAGTAACCCTTTCTGTTATTCATATATAAAAAAACCGATATAATTAGGGCCCTTTTCTGTTATTTATATATCAAAAACGAAATCATTAGGGACCATTTCTGTGATTTACATACAAAAAGCGATCACTTTCTGTTATTAGGAGTTGGTATTAAGCACAATAAATCAACATGATGTTTGATGCTTAATGATTAATGATTTCTTCTGACGTAATGATACAAGTATACCGCATGGAAACATTTCAACTATGAATGAAAGATTGAAAAAATTATATTGATTTATCTCCCTTTGAACAATGTTTATTTAGATGGATACACCAGATTATGCATAAAAAAATTTGAAACTGGAACAAAAATTAAAAAACGAAAGAAAAAAGATAACATACTATCAAGTTGTCTTATTCTGGGTGAACCATTAGATATGATATGCTATTTATGGCACCAAGAGTAATAATAGTATTAGCACATCAATTATACGAACAATTTAATTATATATAGATACGAACAAAATGTTCATTTATTTATTTCGACATGTAGGTAGTGGTTTTCTTTAATAAAAGCTACAACACTAATATTTATGTTTATTATGTTTTTGTCAATAAATATCAATCAATATGACACTGGGGCGGATCCAGGATTTCAAGTTAGGGGGACGCACTTAAAAAAATTGCGCCGAGGGGAGGGAGGCGCAAAAATGTTTAGGGTATTTCGTGTGAAAAATGACGATTTTACGCCAACAAATCATATTTTTTATGATGAGGGGGCTTTAGAGTGAACAGGAAGAGGGGAATCTTACAAAACTGATTAGCAAATTAAAAAAAAAACAAAACAAAACAAACATGCAAAGCAACAAATAAACAAAACGGCTTCAAACTTGGGAACTTAACATTTTTTTGCCTTTATGCTGAAAATTCAGTTACTAATTAAATTTTTGCCATAAAAAGAAAAATAGTGTTGACCCCCTCTCCTTTTCCCCCACTTTCGAAAGTGTTGGAGAGTGCCCTACTATGCCTATGGCTCAATAAAAAAAGTAACGAGGTGCGCAATGGGCTACGGATGTCTCAAGTGGGTCCAGACTTGCATTGATTGGGATGGCGGGGTTGGTGTGTAGTTCGTGGATTGAAGCTGACGATAATTGGAAAATGAAAATTTGTTGTATATGTATTTTATTTCAACGTTTGAACAGTAACACCATGTTGTCAATTACAAAAGGGCCAAGCAAATGTCCATAATTCATAAATTGTGTGTATATATTGAATACTCTTTAGTCTTAATTGTCTCTCTTGAAAAAAAACAATATTACTATTTTCGTAATTGTTGTTTCAAAAATAAATTTTGATAAAATTTGAATAAAATTAACCTATTTTTCGGGAAAAGCATAGATACCGCTTAAATGTTAAATGGTCGTCCTCTAAACCTCATTATCAAGAAATATTTATTAAATAAAAAAAAAATGCATTTAACGGAAAGTCAATATAGAGTTTTTCATGGTTACCCACAATGCAATTCCATCTGGGTCTGGCGGAGTTCCGGTTTGAATGATCAACCAGCTTTATGAAACCGGAAGAGAGGCCATATTTATTTCATGAAGCTTGTGCGTGAGATATTTTTGTATCGCTGAATTGAACATGATCTTGTGAAATTATTGACTTGAAATTCAGTAGTTGGATTTAGATTAGGATTACATTTATTTATTTATATTTCGATGTAAAATCAGTTAAACATTCTACATGCAAGTTCGTCTTCATTGATCAATGCATATTGTGGTATAGCAGTGGATTTGCGGCTATAGGAAAACAAAATAAAGGTGTCATTACAAGGATTTTAAAATGACCGATTGCTTAATTTATTATATAATTCATATGTTTTAACATTGTTTTATTTGATTATTATTTTTTAGAATACAAATAATGCTTATATTGCATTTGTTTACAAACCAACATGTCACATGACTCGCAATGCTTCTGGTTAAAAATAGCCACAATTTTTGGTTGAAAGGTTAATGATATGCATATATGTATATATCCATATCACCAATAACACTTGGTCATTAGCTGCCTGTAATATCACTCATAGTCCAAATAACTCCAGGAAGCTATAATAATTTTCATTAGCAATGTTTAGATCAGCTTCCTCCTGGTAATACAGAAATTAATGCGACCTAAAAAATACAAATCTCTGGATTGCTGGAAGATTCATTATTTTGACTACAAACAACACTATGATCATGGAAAAAAGGAATATAACAATGCAGATCAAAGAGATGGCTAACTTCATCATGTATGTACTTGTACAATTTGTTTTCTCAGATAGCTACATGTATTTTGATTTAAACTTGAATGCAATAATTATAAAACTGCATGATGAAGCCATCTATATATATTCCTTTTAGCACCGTCCCCTTGTGTCTTCTGCTGAAGGGCAGCCTATGTGCTTGCCTTTCTGCTTTAGACACTGGGAGGATATAAATGGCTCATACATCAAAATTAAGGGTTGACTATCATCCTTTTAGCACCGTCACCTGGTGTCTCCTGCAGAAAGGTTATCATTGTGTTTGCTTCTCTGTTTCAGACACGGGTAGGATACAAATAGTCGGCTCTATTTATCATCGTATTTATATGATACATATATCATAGCTGGATGTATTAAGACATATCAACCACACTGAGCATATAAATGACATGTTATAAGTATATGTAATTGTATCTTTGTCTTTGTTAAGCATATGTTATGCTTTAAATAATTATATATGTGAATATTCATGCCCCTCGTGGGCCCATATTTGGTAAATAAAGTATCTTCTTCTTCTTCTATACATGTATGCATATCGAAACGACAATGCATAATAAGGGTAATAACAAAATTACCGAACTCCGAACAATCTTACAAAGGGAAAGTCAAAACTCATAATAATATAAACAGACAAAATCAGTCAACAACGGAAAACTGTGAAAACCGTAATGACGCTGACTTGGCACAGGCATTTCTAAAGAAATGGTGGGTTGAATCAGATTTTAAGGCGCCAAACCTCCCGCTCTCATTACGGTTCAAAAGTTCCGGCTGTCTCTGTAACAGTATTTTAATACAGGAACAAAATAAGTAAAATAGTTGTCAAAGCAGTACCATATTCGGTGACGTAAATGTCAAAAAAATTTTACGTCACACATTGACAAAAAAAATATCCTTGACATTTTTGACCTCTTTATCTTTATACATTTTCACTATATGAAAATGCATCGCTTATAATTTTTTCTGCAGAGACGGAAAATATTTCGACAAGATCTTGGTATCGGAATATAAACTTTTTAAGAGATCGAATAAGGAGAATCTTTTCATAGCCCTGGTCCAGTAGTCTGTTTCTCAGATGAAGATGACGTTTCAGGAAATCAGAATAATTGCTACTGGCCCTGGCATAGCGAATCAATTGCGAGATGTAAACACCATATGCAGGAGAAGCTGGTATATTGCTGCACATGTTTGGAAAATTTATGATTTTAAAATTGAAGTCGTCCCGCTTATCATAAATTTTAGTAATGAGTTGACCACTGTCGTCAAATTCGAGGTATAAGTCCAAAAATGAAGCGGACGAAGCTGTATCGGTGGTCCCTTTAACTTCCAGCTCTGGAGGATATATCAATGGAAGAAATTCTGCAAATCTAGAATTATTGATAGATAAAACGTCATCAATATACCTGTATGTGAAATTAAAGGCTCTAGCCTCATGAATCTTCTTATCTTTTACAAGCTTTTGAAGAAACTCCGACTCATATGAGTATAGAAATAAATCGGCTAGAAGAGGGGCACAATTCGTACCCATTGGTATACCGACGACCTGCTGAAACAGTGTCCCTCCAAAGGAGACAAATATGTTATCCATGAGGAACTCCAGCATACTGATCACTTGTTCCTCGGAGTAGCATGTTTTACCTTTTGAATTTTGTTTGAAAAATATGTGGAATTGTAGCCTAACACAACCAATTTTGAGCCATAGTTTCTATGACTAAAAGCTTTATGAATTGTTTCTTTTAAGCGGGTTTTTAATTTGTCATGCGGTAGGGTGGTATATAGAGCTGAAAAATCAAAAGTTTTGATGGAGGATACCTGAGAGAAAGATCTTGATTTCAGGTTATCCAAAAGATCTTTAGAGTTTTTCAAAATCCACATGTGATTTATGCCACTACGCGAGTAAACAGTTTCACAATATTTCTGTTGTCCCTCTTTTACTGCAGACAGCATCTTTGTCAGGTGAATAGACAATTCTTTCGTCGAACAAGTTGATGATCCCGCTATGTACCTTTCTTTGTATGGTGTCTTATGGAGTTTAGGTATCCAATATAAATAGGGTAAATCCTCAGACTCTTTACCATAGGGAATGTTTAAAGAGGTCATGAATGATCTGTGGTTAGCTAGGATTTCATCTTTGTCGGACGAAGTTGGTTTGTATGTGGTATTACTAGAGGTGTTGCTATTTATGCCTAATTCCTTGATTAGGCATTCGAAGTAATATGATTTACATACAAACACAATATTGTTGGAAGCCTTGTCCGCAGGAACGATAACATATTTGCATGAGAGATACAGGCTCAGATGAGTGTCAAATTCTGTTACTCCTCTATTGATATCAACAAGTAGTGTTCTACATGCAAGACAAAACAGCAGTATATATACCTTAGTACTACATAGAGTAACTACAAAGTTTGTGATTTGACTGAGAAAGTGATGTACAGTATCAAACGAGGGAGGTACAATCAAAGTATATATCTTAAATAGAGAATTGTTTTAACATATTACATAAGTTTGCCTTAAAACACTGGTACCTCTTTTGAGACATCATTTATTTTTTTATAAATGTCATATTTTTTTAGAATTTCTGTTATCAAGTACTATACTGTTATTTTGTTACAGCTGATTCCAGAATGGTTATCAGGAACTTGGTAGCAAATACAACATGAACTGGATGTTGGCTTAGAAGTCTTTCAGATGATAGATCAAATTCCAACATAGGAGGACCATTGCTATGACTAATTTTTACGCTATTTACGCTTTCAGTTCCAGTCATCAAGACTTCATTCTAAATTTTATGTTGTTGAGTTGTTTTGGGTTTTTTGGAAGGGGGGAGAGAAGGGGTGAAAGGATAAACAACTTTTCATGTGATATGAGTAATTAGTTATTTTTTTTAATAAATTTAACAGGAACCTTATTCATCGGAATACGTTAGCTGAGATCTGGAAGGGAAGTTTTTCCTTAATCCAAAATTAATTTATTGAGACATTACATGATTTTGGAGGAAGTTTCCTTTTACACATACTTTAACTAAATGAATAAAAAAAACATTGATGTTATTTGATTATCATTTTGTTTTAAAAACCTTTTCTTTTATTAAATATTAAAAACAGGGATTTTATCTGTATTAATAATTTTACATGTGTTTTTGACATCACATACATGTCCAAGTAGTAGAAATAACCATATGCAACTTATTTGAAGACATTTTCATAGTTTAAAGATGTAGGATAGAAGACTGCTATTAAGACTCAGATTTTCTAATAAAAAAGTGATTTTGAAATCTTGTCTATGTTTATTATATTTTATTGACATATATCAGTATCAGCTGATAGTAAGAGTATATAAAAGAAAATAAATTATCAAGCAATTGACAACAGAGTTGATGAACTAAATTAGAAATAATGACTTTGCAATCTATTAATAACTACCATCCAGTTTGGTGACCAACATCATACTTACTGAATATTGATTGAATGAATTACATGTATTTTCTGATATATTTGGTTTGTTTGTTTGTTTGATTGTGTTTAACGCCACTTTCAACAATGTTTCAGTTATATTGTGGTGGTCAGTTTTATTGGTGGAGGACCCCGGAGAAAACCACCGACCTGTTGCAAATCACTGACAAAATTTATCACAAAATGTTGTACACCTCGCCCTGATTGAGATATATTATGTAGGAATATTTTCTAAGTTATGTCTTGTCTGTCTGCTGCAAAATATAGCAAACAAGTATTCCACATATTCTGGTTAAAAAATATATATATTTTTTGTCTATTTTCAAAAAGTCGTAATACATTGTTGTAGAATGAAGAGTTAGGGTTATGGTGTTTAATGCCACAGTCAACACAATTTCAGTTATATCATGGTGGTCAGTTTTATTGTTGGAGGAAAATGGAGAAAAACACTGACAAACTTTATCACATAATGTTGTATCAAGTAAACCTCCCAACGAGCAGGATTCGAAATCACAACTTTAGTGGTGATATAAACTGATTGCACAGGTAGTTGTAAATCCGACTAGCATACCAACACGAAATAATGGCCCTAGGTAGAATGAACCATATATACAGGATCTGCCTTAAGCCAATTGGGCCCCACTGAAGTTGCATACTTTCAGCTGTTCAAGTACACACAAACAAAAACACTGTAGGTTTTACAGAGAACAGCAATGATTATTATTATGTTATGAGGTCCACACCTACTAAGGCGACCCTGCATATATATTTGTGATAAGAGTAAAATTAATATCCAACTTGGCTAATACCTTCTGTGATTTTTCGCCTGTTGATTTGATTTGGTTTT
Organism: Bathymodiolus septemdierum; assembly: GCA_963383655.1. NCBI lineage: Eukaryota > Metazoa > Mollusca > Bivalvia > Mytilida > Modiolidae > Bathymodiolus > Bathymodiolus septemdierum. The sequence goes on from OY726525.1 coordinate 60,616,532, forward strand.
TGGTGTTTTAACTCCACTTTCAACAATATATCAGCTATATCATGGCGACCAGCTTTAGTGGTGAAGAAAGCCGGAGAGAACCACCGACCACGGGCAAGCAACTGGTAAACTTTATTACTTGCGGCTGCGAGTCGACTGCATCATTTTTAGCTCATCTTGTCTTTGGCAAGGTGAGCTTTTGCCATCACTTGGCGTCCATCGTCCGTTAACTTTTCACATTTTAATCTTCTCCTCTGAAACCCCTCAGCCAAATGAAGTAAAACATGGTAGGAAACATCTATGGCAGGTCCTCTATAAAGATTGCTCATTTCGTCCCGATCCATTAACAGACATGTTCGCCATAGGCAATTCTTGTTTCTGATTGGTTGATTTCTAAAAAATCTTCTCCTCTGAAACCACTTTGCCAAATGAATCAAAATGTGGTAGGAAGCATCCTTGGAAGGTCCTCTATAAAGTTGCTCATTTATTTCCGATCCGTTAACAAACATGACTGCCACAGGCAATTCTTGTTTCTGATTGGTTGATTTCTAAAAAATCATCTCCTCTGAAAGCGCTTGGCCAAATGAATCAAAACTTGGTAGGAAGCATCCTTGGAAGGTCCTCTATCCAGAATGCTAATTTAATTCCGATCCGTTAGCAAACATGGCCACCACAGGCAATTCTTTTTTCTGATTGTTTGATTTATAAAAAAAATCTTTTTCTCTGTAACTGCTTAGCCAAATGAAGCGAAACTTGGTGGGAAGCACCTATGGAACGTTCTGTATTAAGTTTCCTCGAAGCAGAACGAAAGGTAAGCGACAGGCTCAGCCCATATTAGTATACATATCAATGGTTCTTGATATATAGGAATACAAAGAAAGTATACTGCAGGTTAATTTTTTTTCACACTGGTTAAAAGTTTTGCATCTGGAAAATCTTCTTTTCATTTTAAATCAGGATCCTCCCAACAGGAATAACAACTCTTCTTAATATTTTCATGTAAGTAACAGTATGCAACATTATTGTCTGGTACAGAAACTAGATTACAAATTTAAAAAATACCACTTTTGGCATGGAACATATTTATTTTAATTTAATGCTTTATTTATTTCAAGGGGATTGCAAACAGCCTGAAGGCTACAAAGTTGGTCTCCTCAACATAATACAATACAACAGACTATCTCACACTCATTCACTCATAATAGTTAATACAAATTATATTTTCAATAACAATTTAAAATATTTACAAAACATAGAATCTATAGAAATCTATTGCTATTTTCAATGAATTCATATACACACTGAAATATGACTATGTTATCATCCATAGATAAATCATCACTTCCTTGAAGAAAAAGCTCAACTAAATATGTGCTTTAATTCATTTTTGAAACTATTTAAATTCACATTTGGACAGAACAATAATTTAATCTTGTCAAAAAGTGTTTTTTCTTAATTCATCATATTTATCACAGTTAAATAAAAGATCCTGTGGAAAATACATACAGCCACTTCTTCTCAGAAACCACTTCAAAGTTTATAACCAAATTGTGTATGAGATCATATTGTGGGCTTTTATATAAAATTGTGGTGTCAATTGGAAATGCAAAAATTACCTCATCATGGAACATGATTTAGCAAAGGACCCTGCTTCTCCCAAGCTATTGGGTATTTGAAAAAAATATATGATGCATGAATTATCCTTTAGTGCTCATCATTTTCGTCTGGTTAGGGTAATATGAAAAATAGTTAAAAAGACATTTCACCATTATTAAAATGAAGTTGGACAAATTTGCAATATCTGCATGAACACTGGCTTAGGACAGGCAAAATTGCAGGCTAATATGATAAGTCTCAGCAGGTAACTGGTCACAGTGAATGCATGCACGTTGATAACAACACCGGGAGTAAAGCTAGACAGAAGGTTGCAAATGTTTCTGAAGAAAGGACTACATTATATATTTATACATGCATAGTAAGAAATCAATGGTAACTGTAACAAATGAAATGTTTAAATGTTTTTTTTTATTAACGCAAAAATACTTTCCCGATCCCTTCAATGATTCATTTAAAGACGGGTGAGGGTATTCCCTCAGTATTATTATCATTTGTAACCAAATGCATTATCCTACACAGAATTCAATATCATGTATCACGTTTTGAACACCAAAACATTCTCTGTATCCTTGCTGAGACCCCCTTCATGGTATTAAGACGCTATATAATGCTAATCCGCTCATTCTCCAAGGGTAGACCTATATTACAGATTTTTTATTTTCAAAAATCGCCAATGCTTGAAAATAGCGTTTGTCATTGTTGGTGGCTATGAAGAATAAATGCGTAAAAGAACAAACCCACTAAACAGCTATATTCCTAAAATTTGAGTTACCCAAAAGCAAGTGATAAAAATACCTATTTTGGATGTTTAACTGAAAAGGAAACAACTTTTAATTAAAAATAAGAACGTTTAACTAACAACTTAATAAAGTAAAAATAAGCGAAGTGTCGAAAGAGCATTGGAAGATAAAAATATATTTTTCTGTTTTATTTTTAAGAACATGGAGAAGTGGCATATTATTTCAACCACATATTACTATTTTTGACATTTATATGAAGGGAAAAACGTGTATGCATTTAAAACTATCCAATTTCTAAAGAAGATCATTAATAATGAATAAATAGCATTCATAACATAGGTAAGAAGAGTTTGAAGATACAAAAGCGGTTCTCATAATTCGTAAATCGAAGGAAAGACAACACAATGGCCTAAAGAAAAAGAACAAAAAAAGTATCATTCCAATATTAATGGTTCAAAATATCTGCATGTGCACACATTTGAAAACTTCTTTTCTGCACATATGAGAATAACAAAATTAATTATTTATCTTTATTCAGAAATTTTAAATTTCTACATTGCTTAAACGAGCACTTAAAGGTAATATTTTGAGAATTTGTTTTCCTTTTACTGAAAATTATCAATTTTTAGATAAGGTTCTTTTTTAATTCATTTTTGAATATATAATAAAAAATTAATTCGTAATTTTCCATTCTTTTACTATTCCAAAACTTCATATAATTTTCTATAAAGTTATTTTTAACACTATTTTAATTTCAAATATATTTTCGTCCTCTTCAAAGGCCGCGCCTTCTCATATCAATAATATTCAATTCAAAATTCTTATTCGGTCATCCGTACAAAATTAACCCAGTAGTTGACCAATGAGATCTACAAGCGCCGTTCCTCGCGTGATTTCTCAGTTGGAATATATATTCCGAATGCACCACCCTACAAGGAATAATTATTGTATACTTCACAATGAAAAATGCGAAAAACCTCGAACGAAAATCTTCCGCATATCGTATAACGTGTTTCCTTCCCCTATACTATAACCCCCTGGATCAACGCTTCCATTATGGAATCGATGGATTGCTCCGACCAAAATACAGAACCAAAGATGTTTGGGAGCACCAACAAAGCTTACGGAGACTTCTGCTGTGTCCCAGGATGTTCAAATCAAAGAGGAAATGACAAAATTAACGGATGGAAGCGGTCATATTACCGATTTCCTAAGGATCCCAAACAAGCCAGCGTTTGGATGAAAATGATCCGTAGGCCTAGGGATCATTGGGAGCCCAAAAATCAAGATTGGATTTGTTCTGACCATTTTGAAGGAGGTATATCAATTTTCTAATTATTAATCGGTAAACCCCAATGAATATTAAGCCTGTATGAAAACCTTTAGATTAGGGTTTCCAACAACGGGAAAAGGGAAGTAACTCTACAAACCGGAAGTTGTGATTGACGAATCGAATGCACGAGTGGCACACAATTATTTAGGAGACACTTCGTGACATCACGTTTTGGAATTACTAAACCGTTATAAAGTAAGTAAAAGTTGGTTCAAATGAAAAGCGAGAGGTCTGAAATCAACTATCATAGCCTTAAAAAAATAGCAGACAGCAGATTTAAAATTTAAAATGAAAGCGGCGCATTCATCCTCGTATGACCACAGGAGCTGTGGTATGACATTCAATTTTGCAAAATTACCTTAATTTTTACAGTGAATCAATATAAGCCACTTATAGAATGTACATGTATCTCTGTAGCCTTGACTTGTAATTGTTCATAGAAGATATTAAAGTGTTCCACTTTGCCGACTTCGGCCGTTGAGCGTTTTCACGAATTTGATGATTTATACCATCGTGTTATCGGTTTTCGTGCTATTATCGATTTTCAGATATAGCGATTAACAATGTTAACCCTCCATTCATATGACGATTGGAATTTTCAAAGAATGGCTGGTTAAATATTTCTTTGTGCATAAGATTGTTTTTAAAGCCATTCTTGTATTTTTATATACTCTCGATTACCTGGCAACTTTTGTTGTCAGTAAAATGGCGGTATCTGTTTCCGTGGAAAATAAAAACAAGGCCGATATACGGGAGGGAAACGAATATAAAATCCCGAAATGGCAGGTTTTAAAATTTCATGGTTCTGACCATCTACCAAATCATACTACATCTAAATAAAATAACAGAATGTTTGAAAATGACCACTTTCAAAATTGTGTTTACTTTTGACGTTTTTTTAGTGCTGAAACCACAATGCAATGCAAAGTGACATGTATTTTATAAGAAACAGGCACATTTCAGTCGGCTCTTTTGTTTACAAATACGATCAGTGACCCCATGATAGTTACATGACAGGAAGAGCAGGTGTCTGAGAGGCAGACGACATAGTTAAATTTTATATAGCCCTTCTGGATTTTTTTCCAGCTACTTTATAAATGAAGTACATTTTTGGCATTACAAAAAGTATGGTTCAGTAGGTACGGTAGGTTCACTGTTTTTGGTACTTACGTCTTTAATAGTAAACTTTATCATTTTTTACAGATGTCAGCTTTCGTATTGTTTATGTTCCATAAATAGAAACCAGAAGACACGTCAAAAATAATGCGCGCGCTGTGGAAATCAAAATAAAATGGATACCACGAAAACAGATGACCCACGAAAACACATACCGTGACGATAATTCTCATATTTATCTCCCTTTAATTAAAGTCAGTTTCAAAATGGTCCTATATTATATTGAAATGAAAATGGTTTATAAACATGATTAAAAAGAAATAAAATAAAGTTTACAAATACTTGTACTTCATTTGTTTTATTGAAGAGGGCATTAATGTGTAGTGTGAAAAAAAAGGGGGGTATGTAAGTTGAAATGTATGTAGTTCTATTGTAAGAAATGGGCAAGCATTACAATTGGCAATAACTGCTTTGTAAAAAAGATGACTGAAAATCACCAGAAGTTGTATGAGCCTGCAACATTGCACAAATATTCAGTATATATTATGTCTGTCATAAACTTTTTTTTACCTCACCTGACCCAAAGGGCCATGTGAGATATAATAGATGAATTTCCAGTTCCCCGCCATTACAAGGGATCTAAACCTTTCCCGTAATTATTTTTTGTCACAAAGGAAAATATTGGACGTCACCGATCAAAAGTTATTGTTCTTCTGACGTCACTAGGTCAGTCAGCGCAAGATACCAAACTGAAAATATGTGTACATGTATTGTTATCACTTGGCACCCGTCCTCGTCGTTGTCATCGTCATCCATCGTACGTCGTACACTTTTACAAAGATCAACTCCTCTGAAACTACTGGGCCAATTGAAACCAAACTTGATAACAATAGTCCTTGGGTGGTCCGCTTTAAAAACTGTGTCCGTGAAGTCCACTCGCCATCATCTTTTAACATTAGACTCTACATGTATGGGAAAGACTTTGTCAATCTTCTTGTCAGATACTTCTGAGGCAGTTGGAACTAAACTTGGTCACAATAGTCCTTTAGTGGACAATTAAAAAAAATTGATGCAACAGGTGCACCCGCCATCCAAGATGGTGGCCACCGTGGGACATAGTTTAACATAGGACCCTATGGGATATATATATGTTAAATATCTTTTTTATTTAACACTTCTTAGCTAATATGGAACCAAACTTTGTAACAATAATCCTTTGGTGGACCATTTAAAAATTGTTATCCGACAGGTCCGCCCCCATCCAATATGGCCACCACCGTGGGACTTTGTTTAACATAGGACCCTATGGAAAACACTTTGCAAATTTTCTTTTCAGAAACCGATCAGTCAATCTTGGTCTTAATAATCCTTTGGTAGACCATACTAACCAATATATTCCTACAATCATGACAAGGTTTGCTCCTGGAAGCCTCTAGTTTAAAGATCTCCTCTTTAGGTAACTGTGAAATATGTTATTTTGGAACTTATTTTTTTATTTCATATTGCATATGGAATACAGTTTAATGGTACAGACCCATCGTTTTTAACAAATTTAACTTTTTTTCAGCCAATACATTTACCGGTAGTAAACACCAGTCAGACAATATTTTATCGTTTGTCCTTGGAAAGTGGTAAGTTTTCATTGTTAGAATTGTATTATTTCCATCATAATTATGAGAATGGAACTAATGTTAGGATCAAGGCAGTTCGGTATCAAATATCTGAAAATATTTTTGACTCAAAAGACAAATAAATGTTTTAATTTTACAGAAATATGGCTCGCTGTGATAACTGGTCCCTGTGTGGTTTTAGTCACCAATTGTATTTGTTCAGCAATATAAAGTATGCCATGATGTATAGATTTGTTATGAGGGAACATTGCGAAATTACCCCTGATAGCTCAATTCCTGAGACTCTTTCTGGGTTGCATTTGAATCCAAGAGACTCTCATGTAGGTTGTTTTTGTTGTTGCTGCAAAAATTATGCAAGTATTATTGCTGGTCCCGGTACTATAGATTCATCTGATTCTGTATTTGCTGAAAGCAATACTTGGTCAGATGAATCTGACATACAGGTGGATGATATCCAGGTAGAATCCCCTGAATTAATTAGACAAAATACTTTCAATGACAGTGACAGTCTTTTTTCTAATGATTCAGGGGATACTGATCTCCCCAATGCATTGTGTAGTGATTCACAATATTTCTATAATGATAGTGAATCCACTGGACATGACTTGTCACAGTTAATGGATCTTCCACTAACTGAACAGTCTGAGGATGACAGTCAGTGGCAGTCTGTTAATGACATTGTTGGGCAACTTCCTGTAGATCAGACTGGTCTTAGTTTCAGTGATGCTGAAACACAGTTCCCAATTAATGGGGAAAGTTTCAGTGATGCTGAAACACAGAGACCAGATGATCTACAGAATGTGCCTGTTCCTGTCCTACGTTTAAGATTCCCTTCGGATGGGGAAAGTGATTCTTCAGATAGTTCATCCCATTCAGAAAGGCTTCTTAAACATAGGAAATGAACATCAAATAACTCTAGTTGGTTTGTAAATATATTTAGCATTTCACAAGAAGTCAAATTTGAATGCCAGGGGCCCGAGTGGCTCAATGAGTTAAGGTCGTTGGATCTACAACTCGTACAAGCCTATCACCAATACGGCATGGGTTCGCGCCTGCCTTTGTAAATTACAAAAAAGGGTGCACTCGACTCGCAGCCGCAAGTGATAAAGTTTACCAGTTGCTTGCCCATGGTCGGTGGTTCTCTACGGGTACTTCGGCTTCCTCCACCACTAAAACTGGTCGCCATGATATAGCCGAGATATTGTTGAAAATGGCGCTAAACACCAAAAATAAATATATGAATGCCTGATTTGAAAAGATCAGGAAACGAATACAGAAGCAACAAGCCAATGAGAACACATTATGGACCCTGGCAGCCATGTTGAATTTCAAATCGGCACCAAAAACACAAATCTGGTAGAGGACCACCTAATGAACATTTCTCTCAAGTTTGGTTCAAATCTGTTCAGTGGTTTCAGAGAGGAAGATTTAAATGAGAAAAGCTAACGGACGAAGATGGATGGAAGACGGACGCTTAACCATGACAAAGCAAAAGCTCACATGGCCTATGGCCAGGTGAGCTAATAAAAGGAATTATTGAAAGAGGAGGAAATTAATTTAATGAATTTTTAATTAAATATCTTTTTGATTGCCATTGGAAAAGGAGGATGAAACTGATAGGGGCAAGACATTTAGCCAAGGCAGTGGCAAACAGCCTTACTCTTAGTGAAAACTGATGATGGCATCTTTAACGTGCAGAGAGCTCGGCACTCTCTCAATATGTATGTTCGTCCTGGACGGAGGACCCATTGAGGAGGGGTTGTACCCTGCAGCTGGTGATACTGGGTCCTATTTCTTTATCCCTGTGTTCCTAACTGCAGTGTACATTACCTATAAAAGACCTATCATGCCTGTATGTGATATTGGAAAAATCAACATAAATAATACAAGGTATTTAAAGTCCAAACAAGTAAAATGAAGCTAGGCAATCATAAATTGCAATCCCACTGGTTCACTTTTTGGGCTAATGTTGTTCATATTTCACCCATAAGTGAATTTGGCTGGTGAATTGTTGTATTAAGAAACATTTAGGTACAGTACTGGGAGCAGCATTAATGTACTTGAATATTTTCTGTAGAAACTACAGGATTTTAATAAAAATTGATGCTTATGCAAGTGATCGGTGATGATTGATTGTTATTATGTACATATATATAAAATATGGAGACTACCAAGGGTACTAGTATTATAAACATCAAATTGTTCAAGTGAGATTCATTTTCCTATCACTTTATCATCATTAATGGAATGTGCACTTACATTTCACAGAACATTCACACATTGTTGATTGGAATGTGCAGTTTTCACCTACAATCCATACCAACAATAACAAGATACACCAGTATGATTCTTTGTCTGGGTATGGCTCCATTCCTGGCTTAGTTGTTGTTTTGAATAACATTTGGATTAAATACAATGTAACACAATACAAAAAAAATCAAATGAATGCAAAATACATATGTATAATGTGCATATAAGAGTTTAAAACATTGCATTTTACTTTGCAGTCTTTTTCAAATCAAATTTTTATTTTGGTATAAATTGTATCAAATTTGTTTCCTTTTTGTACTACTTTTGACATATACTTGTTGTAGTGTGTTGTCTCATTACTGTTTGCTCCATATCTCATTTTATTTCAATATAATAAAAGAGTTGATTTATATGGATAAGTGACCTCTTAATGTCACATCATAGAATCTGACATAGTTTGATCTATGTTAAGATATATGTTATGAATTATTTTTTTTACATTTTAGATTATTTCCCTTAGCTATCAGTAAAATTAGTGACACAAATTCTGCAAAACTTGTAGGTAAGAAAAATGTTGTATTATAAAAAGATTACAGATATCTTTCATATTTTTATATATTTAATTAATTTTTATTTGCTTAAGCATAGTCATTTCTATGATGTGACATTAAGTGGACACTTATCCATATAAATCAACTCTTTTATTATATTGAAATAAAATGAGATATGGAGCAAACAGTGATGAGACAACACACTACAACAAGTATATGTCAAAAGTAGTACAAAAAGGAAACAAATTTGATCCAATTTATACCAAAATAAAAATGATCATGTTATTCTGTATTCTAATATGACGTCTATAAAACGGCACACATTATAATACTCAACAACTCTATATTTAGCGCAAGTGCAATACACAACAAATATGGCTGTTTCAATGTGACTCCCGCTGTGAAATTACCGTGACGACCGAGTGTAAACAAACAAAACACTGGCATATAACGTATTTTTAAAGTTCTTAAAATAAAAATTCCTCCTAAGTTATAAATATAATTATATTCTGTAGCTAAGTATTTTTTCATCATTTGTTTTGAAAATTTAGATTTGGAGATCCCCAGTGGCAGTACGCACACAGTCACATACATTCCATTGATATGTGTCGGCCATGAATAACAAAATACACTAACCTTGTTTTTTCTACGTATACATTGATAACTAGACGGTGATGTAATTAAGTTACTGATATTTTCCAATTTGATGGCATTTTGAATTTTGCTACTCAAACAAGTAAAATGCTCACAAAATCGTAAAATAAATCAGTAACCAGCTTGCGTCGATCAGCGTCCCTTGTAAACAACGTCACAGGATGACGATATATTACAAAAGTCAAAGTCGATAGATGGTTACTTAAGTATTTATTCCGGAATTTTTTTTTATGTCAACAATACAAGCTTTTTTTTCCATTGGCATTTATTTTTTTCATTTCATATCTAACAATAATTGTCGATTATTAACAACTGTTCAAGTGTTCGATATTATGTTTGACAACTCCGCTCCGCCATCTTGTTAGCGCACGAAATGATGAACCAATGAACTCCGACTTTTTCTTAAATATTTTTACGCAGGAATTGTTCAATCGAATCTATGTTGGAAAATACACAATAAATATGTTTTTCATGATAACATCCATATCTTTGTTTTAAAATATCTCGTTCAAATACAAATAATTCAAAATCAATTCAAAATTTTCGAGGGAGGTAAATGGAACAGCCACCTAATGCTGTGTGTATACAGTTCACGAATGGTTAAAATTACCATATTTGTCCTATTAGAATCGAAATAATTCATGGCAGGCATAGAGTTGTGCAAATTTACACATGGGCTGGGTCTTTATATTCTTAGATTTTACCCCTCGCTTTCGCTCGGGGTAAGATTCTCAAATTTCTCAACTTTTGCACAATTATCAGAATTGTTGGGACAATACAATACATTTATGTATAATATTATAGTTTTTCAAATAACAATTAACAGGTGTTGATTATATTTAAGACTGAAAAGGGAGAAAACTCTCAAATATTTATATATTTTCAATCTTCAGCATTTATGGTAATTATAAAAAAAAAATAACTGTCAAAATGTCAAAGAGCTGCATTACAAACAATACCATAAAGGAAATTTTTACTAATGTTGGTGGTAAACCTAAAATGGTGCACAAAACTCTGTGTGAGCTAGGTCGATTACAACCAGACACCATAATAGTTGGCAGCCTTTATAATAAAGCTAAGAGAATTGTCCATTTGATACAGAGGCTTAAAAATTGCCGCAATGAATATAGGTTGCACAAATATTTGGAAGAAAAATTTACTTTCCCAAGACGAATTTTAAAACGGAAACCACCAGAAACAGTTAAGGATATTTATGAAACTATAAAAAGATTGAAAACCGATATTGAAAATCACGATAGATCAAACATGAAATTAAAAGAAAAAATTAAACAAATCAATTTATCACACCTTAATCAAAAAATAAAACGCCAAAACTCAACTATCATGAGGCAACAAATTAGTACCAAGGACTTAAGACTCAAAATAAACCATTTGGAAAAAGAAAAAAAGAATAAAATCAGAAGAAAAAAGCACACAGTGCAACATTACTAAGCAAATTATAGATGATCTAAAGGATGAAATTGATTTGCTGCATTTTGAGAAGGAATATCAAGACGAAAAAACAATGATATTATTGAAACTCGAAATGACACAAAAGGCCATATAATGAAAAAGTACGGGAAATTTACTATGATTTTAGAAGTCGAGGAATTGGACTAATTAAATCCATTTTAAATGTATTTGATATGCACATTGATGAGCTGCCCAGTGAGTCAACTGCTGCAAATTTTAGTAATGAAATGAGCTTCATTGCGAAACAACATGTTGGTGAAGCAATAGAAAACAGTAAAAACTTGACACTTCATAGGGATGCCACCACAAAGTTAGGGAGACATTTTTATGGTGTCACAGTTTCAAATGAAAAAAAAGACAACTTTATCACAGGAATAAAGGAAATTAAAGATATAAAGGCCACCACATATGCAGATTACACATTATCTATTATGAAGAATGTATCTAACATGTCAACCAATTCTTCAAACCCATTAGAAAAGGTATCAAATTTCATGACTGATAGAAGTGCCATTGAAAATAAAGCTAATGATATTTTGTCAAAAGAAATTCAATCATCTTCTTCACGTCATTCCATAGAATCATTTAAATGCACAGTACACCCTCTATTACAGTTTTCAGACATTTGCGAGAAAGAATTAATAAAACTGGAAAATGAAATTGATGTTCATATTGTCAAACAGAAAAAAGAATCAACAACACTGTGTCTATTAAAATTTCTCTGTAAATTATTTTTCAAAGATGGATCTGGAGACCCTCTCTTTACCACAGTATATTTAAAAAACCATCATAACATAACTGATATTCCGATAATTAATTTCCGTGGAAACCGCTTCAACACTCTATTTTACAATGCTCGTGGAACTTTCTAATTGGCTAAATCTCTTATACTGTATCTGAAATCTTCAAAAAAAAATCGTTAAATTACACTCAAAATTACATTTTTGACGCATTAAGGAACGATAAAATTTTGTCTTTATGCAGAGTTTTAGGAATTATTTGTTTCATCATCACCGAACCTTACTGGAAAAATAGCTGCTGACAATGAAATCTCTGCAATTCAAATGGATTCTACTTATAACCGTCTTGTCCAACTTTTAGAAATATGTATAGAAGATCCAAAACTACTGCTTCAGAATAAAGTCTCACTTTCTGATGAGCCTACACTTCCAGTTAAACCTGAAAACGAATTACTCTTTACTTGTAGCAAGGAATACGACACAATTACTGAGCTGGCATTAAAACGATTTTGTATCTGTTTACTGGATAAATCCAAAAATCTATTTAAAGATGTTTTACCAGGTGGAAGATATCATGATCCATCAGACACTTTGGTACAAAATAGTCAATCTTGTCCACCAAACAACATTTCAGTGGAAAGAGTCTTTGGCCATTTAGATCAGAAACTGCGTTTCTGTCCAAATATCACCACAATAGCAATTGAAGGGTCCGTAATGTTCAGTGTGAACAAAACACACAATTGGTTAAAAGAAAAAAGTGACTCCGATAAAACCCAACTGATTGCTAAGGCAAGATTAGAAAGTAAGAATATCTCAGAAATTGGAAAAAAAAAATAAACAGCAGTTAGCGCAGGAAAGATCTGAAATACTGCAGGAGCGAATTAAAAACAAAACGGAAAGTGATGAAAGAAAACAGGAAGAAAAGAATGAAGTGTTGAAAAATATAACTGAAATTACATCTGAATTGGCATTATTGAAGACGAAAAAAGAAACAAATTTGGGATTAAAAAACAAATTAATATACACAAGGAAACCGTGACATTACATAATGAAGATAAGCATCTATTACAGTTCAATTCAAAAGGAAAACTACATGACATAGGAAAATTAAAAAATAATCTTTTATCTATTCTTCAACTCAGAAATGAAACGATGACCATATTCCAGGACCCAGAGAATTTTATAGGGAAAGTAATTTACCATGTATGGACTGATGAAATAACAGCAATAGATACCAAATATAAAGGGAAAATAATGTCTTATAGCAATGACACATTTAAGGTTAATGCATTATTTGACTTGACAGTTCAATCTTCACTTGACCATACCACCCCCATCCCCTTCCTTACTCCTAATTTTTCTTTCAATGTGAATAAGGGCATTTTTTCCATACCTATATTTCATCTCTGTATAATTTGTCTTTATAGATAATGACAATTGTTTGAAATAAGATTTATTATTTACCAAAATTTAAAATGAGACTTGTATTCAGTAATATGTAAAGTGTAATACATTAAATGATAGTTATTGATTTTCATTTAAACTTTGATGAAATATGCAGAGATTACATTACTCTCCTGATAAATTGAAATAAACATATTTTCATACTTAATGTTAATCCAGCAACTGCACTTACTAACTGTACATTTATAATCCTAAAACCATGTTCAAACAATCCATAAAATAATATTTTAACTACCTATAACAATTTTTCTAGGTGAATATTTATGAATTCAGGGATTGGCATGTTGTTTACCTAACAATTTGTATTATTATGCTTTACTATAGAAACCAAGCAAGAAATAATTAAGATATTTTAAAGTTTTATCTCCATGGAACAAGAAATAACTCATTATTCCTGCGACAAGCTGCGCTTAGGTCAAATAACTGTGAGGGAATCTGCATGTAGCACAAGATAACTGTTTGATATTGGCGCGCTTTTGCACATCGCACCAATAACTAGTTATTTCCCTCATATTAGTTCAGTATGATAATTCAGTTATGTCCTTCGTGAGAAGTTAATATCCATAATTATTAAATCTCGAAAGGGTTATTTTGCCTTGGTCCTTCGGACCTCGGGGGGAAAATAACACTTCTCAATTTAATAATTTTGGATATTAACTTCTCACGAAGGCCATAATTGTATATTAACATGTATAAGTAACTTATGTGTATTTCTTAATTTGCAAAATTACTCAAATTGGTAATCTGCTTTTTATATTGTGTATGGAATAGAAATAGAAATAGAAACAAGCTTATTAACCAAATCAGGGCCCCAGGAGGGCATATGCAATTAACTATTATGATTGATACACAACAACAATACATCAAACTAAATATTCACAGTGAAATATCAATAATTGTGGTGCAGGCACACTCGGGCAGAAAAAGAGATACATGTATATGCACATACACCTACACACACATACTCACATATAATATATATATATGTATTTTAATGTTTGTGTTTTAGGTTATTTTGCTAACACCATTGCTTCATGCTTTTTCATGAGTAACAGTGAGTGTAACTAGCATTCATCCAATAATGTATATATATATATATATATCTTTACATTACAGCTGAGATACTTTGATGGTGAATTTTTAAATGAGGCAACCAACGAATTTAAATCAGACTATCAAGAAGGAAACTTATATTTCAATGGTATGTATTGTTTTATACCTATGTATGTTCAGTTAATTTATCACAGTGAAACTAGTTAATAATTATGATAGGGTTCTGTTATATTGCACATGGCTGATATAAAATATTTCTTTTCTGGGTTGAAATAAAAAATGATATAATTTAGTCTTTTGTTAATACCAAAATGTTAATCAGATAGTGATACTTTGATACTTGTGTATTGTGTCGTATGTATTTAAAAAAAATTTTTTAGATTAACATCCTGAGTTATTAAAAACAGACTACATTATGTATACTGAAAAAAATTGAGGCAAGTACAATTAGAGTTATCTTTCTTTTCATATTAAATTGTCCTGGAAAAAATGATTTATCTCCCCTTTATCACAAAACTCAAACATGTAGTAAAAGTTTGAGCCTTTGAAATCAAATAGAATTTCATCAGCCAGTGAAAAGGGACCTTACAAAATCTTTTGGATATAGTTACCAATCTGTAACACTAATTTTCATTGGCAGATTATTTTGTTTATAAAATTAGTTGGACACCCTACATACAAATTATGTAAGATGGGAGATAACTCCTACTTGTTTCCTCAGCTGTGATGCTTTATAGCAAACAAACAAACAAATAGTTTATTGTCAATCACGATGCCCACAGAGGAGCTGTATAATCAGTTCAAATTTAGATACAATGATTAGATTAATTTACATGATGTCAATAATATGAAACCGGCACGGCCATGAATGCTCGCGCATTTGAAAATTATCTGGCAATTTCATTCAGTGCATCAACATGTGTCGAGATTTTTTGGGCCGAGATATATTGGGGACGACTTTATCTTGGGGCCGAATCTAGTCTCATTCAATCGAGCTGTCGTTCCTTGCGAAATCTCAAAAGTTAACTTCCGCGTAGAAACAAACATTCTTGTCAGTATGTCAGAAGAGATTTAATAAATTTTAAAAATATCAATATAAGTAAAACAAGCTAACAAAATGACTTTTATTACACAGGTTCTGGGTTTCAGTGGTATCGGACGTACAAGAGAGGGTACGAAACTTCAGGATCACCTTTGCGCTTTATGGTAAGAAGATCTTCATTAGTTCAGTGTGTTATTGTGTTACACGGAACCGGTGTTTACAAAGCTTCAATTTTTTTTTTATTCATCACTATGTCCAGCCATGTTTGTCAAAAAATCCTAAGTACACATTTTATACCATAAAGAGCTCGCTGACGCTCGCATATTAATAATATACATGGTCATGTACACAAGTTATATTTATTATACAAAACAGTCATCTGTCAAAAGTATTCGGAAATGTAAAAAAATCCCTATATAATCAACCAAAACCATATTTAAATTTTTTAAATTATGAAGTAATTTCTGGATAGATTTTAACAAAAAAAACATGCGGAACGGTCAATATTTTTATTGTTTATTTACTCTTTATGTTGTTATGAGTGATTTGTATTTGTACATAATTTAAACACAACAAATAAGAATTGACTTTGATTTTCCTATATATTTCAACTAAAAAAAAATCCTAAAAATAAAAAATCATGGAAAAATAATGTACAAATAAAAACCACTCATATAAACATAATGAGCAAATAAACAAACAAAATATAGACAATTCCGAATGTTTTGGTGTACAATATGTTAAAATTTATCCAGAAATGACTTCACAATAATTTTGTGAAAAAATATGGGTTTGGTTGATTATATAGGGATTTTTTTACATTTCCGAATCCTTTTGACAGATGACTGTGTATATGGGGAAAAGGCTATTGGTGTATGAATACAACAATCACAAGGATGACAGGTTAATAATCCAAGAGGCAGAGCATCACATGTCATGAAACACATTTACATATTATAAGAAAACAAATAAATAGTCATTATGAGTTATGACAAATAAATAAAACTCCTGAAACATGATACAATGTGCATAAATATATATATTTTCTAATTATTGTAATAGATAAAATTTCATGTCTTAAGTTATTCAATTTATTTAATAATTGATACAATTGGCTATATATAAATGTGTCCTCAGCTGATATTAACCATATGTTGGTATTGTTTTTGATGATAATCCATTTACTGGATTTTATATCAATAAATAATTTGAATTTGAATTTGAAAACTAAAAATTATATATACTTACAGTGCATTACATGTACAACAACAGCAACACAATTTTTATTTTGTCAATCACAACATGTATTCTCGTTGAGATTAGGATTCCACCATCAATTTATTGAAACTCAGGCCCAGTTAGGGAATCCTAATCTCAACGAGATTACATTACATGTAGTCCCATGTTATGTGCAAATTCGTCTACCAATATTAATACGTGCACAACAAACCAATCAGTCCGAGATTTCTCATGTCAGTCATGATGTTACACACATTATGTCACATACATGTACATATAGCTATGTGGTATGGTCTCACAATTTATCATACTATTATTATATTTTCTGGGAAGGCATGTATTAGGCCTATATACCAGGGAATTAATTCAATTTGTCAAGTCAAGGGAATGGCTCACCATCAATTTATTAGGGACTTGGTCCCATCATTTTTGGTATAGATTGGATTTACCTGTTTACACACACATAATCAGGATCAAACTGCTGATAATATATACTATTGTTGCAACTTCTTTATTGTCGGGTCCACCATATGGCATATCAGTACCTTGTATAAGTTTTAGAAATCATTCAAAAGTTACTTTTGTGCTAAACATTAGCCAGGGAAAGCCTCTTTTGTATAATGTAGTACACTTGATGAGGTAAGATATCAAGAGGTGTCAGTTCAAGACTGACGAGAGGCCTTGGTTTTGTTTAATGCATGTGAAAGAACTTGTTGCTTGTCTTTTAGGAGTAAAACAGACATCCCCAACAGATAAAGGCTATGTACCTACATTGTTTCCTTATCAAAAGATAAAACAACTGAGGCAAACAAATAATTCCAATTTCAAAGAAACACAAGTCCTTGATGGTTAGTAGGAATATTGTAGCACTTATATGAAACAAATATTCTTCCATTCATTTGTGGGGCCATCGCGGTTGTGATCGCACAGGTAGTTGAACAATTACCTGTGCAATCATTGCCTACATGTATCACCACTAAAGTTGTGAGTTAGAACCCCATTCATGGCAAGATGTACTCGATACAACATTATGTGATAAAGTTTGCCAGTGATTTTGTGACTGGTCGTGGCTTTCTCTGCATACTCATGTTTTCTCCACCAATAAAACTGACCATCACGATATAACTGATAGATTGTTGAAAGTGGCATTAAAAGCCATAAACTAATCAATCCAAAAAAATTAAGAGTAAGCAATATCATATGGGCTTAAAATATGAATATTTGGGTGACAGTAAACACACATTATTTGTTTGGCCTAAAAGCTATTAAGTAAGACCATACTCATATCAGCAGAGAATAATATACTATAAATATGAAAATACATTGAACCACCTAAGGAATGGGAGATTTGACTGGGTTATTAAAAAAATACCGGTATATTGGATGTTTATACAACAAAAGAAGTGCACAACTTTCATTAATTGTAGAATATTATTAAATAAGAATTAAATTATTGCTTAAATTACAAAAAAACAATATCAACACTATAATAACAACATAATATTTGTCAAGTTGAATTTAAACAAGTTTCACATCTACAATGTAACAGATGGATGCATTATGTATTCTTAATAAAAAAAAAGTACAATACCAATGTATTTATCTAGGGACATCAGAAAAAAGAACAGACCAAGTAAAAGAAGCTATTTAAAGAAACATACAGTCATGATCAAGTTTCTGAGACTCAAGTTGGTCGTCCATTAGATATTAAACCTTGTGTTTCAGTAACTCCTCACATAAACAATCATAATTACAGTACAGCTGACAGCATACACTGATAAATGCTGAGCCTTTAAAAGGTTCAGCATTCAATGCTGAGGTTTTATTGGGGGTCGTAAATCATGGGCTGATGATCAGTTTTATTACCCTCACCTGTACAGATGGTCAGCAATTGAATAAACAATATGATCATAATGATTTCCAGGTAGATGTACCTGATTCAATAGGTGTTAGTAAAATTAACCTGAGCATGCATATATGTGTGATTTGTGACACTTGTGACTTTTTATTTAGTGGAAATATTTACATAATAAATTTTCTGTTTTACAATGTAGCAATGTTTTCATAATTCTAAAATTGAATTAAAATTTCTTTGTTTTTCAATTGAAATGTTTTGTTAAAATTTCAATTATTATCTGTATTTTAAAATTTAAAAGTAAATTATTTGAAAATATTTACATGTATACAATAGATGTGTATCTAATCTTTTTTTAACCATTTGTTTGTTGCCTTTTTTTTTTTTACTTGTGTTTGTACTAACAAAAACAGTAAAGTATTTAATAAAAGTTTAATTCAAAATTCATGAATATTTATGAAAAAGAAATTTATAGTAATTTAATTTTAACCATTGAACATTTCACATTTTATAAAAAATATATATGTATTTAATTTAGGAATTTAGTTGAATATGTGTGTGTTTTTCTTTTTCATTAGCCTAGACAGTACATGTATGTCTCTTCAATGTCAATTTATGACATGAGAGTTAAAAAGTGGCAAATCACAAGTGTCCATAAATCCTTCATTGATTGAGATTTTCTATGTTTACCATATCTGTGTGTTAATATACAAAAAATACTTAATTTGTCATTTTTTTATATTGAAAAGAATGTATTTATAATCAACTGGCATATTTTTTTTAATGCTTAAAATGTATGTTTAACAAAATAAGAATAAAAATGTGAAACAAAAATGTTCAAGAAATGTCCTGAATAACAAAAAGAAAAGAAATTAATATTACCTGAGATAAAATGGTTTTAATAAAAATCGAAAAAATCGAAACATAGTAACAAGTATAATTTTGAAATTGGATTACATTTATTTGATTAAATTGATAAAGCAAATTAAATATATTATTCCTCTGCAAAAACAGATAAAATTAATAACAAAATAAAAAAAAATTAAATATTAAATACATGTATCATAAAAGAACAACTATAACATTTTTGTCAAGGTTGAAAAAAAACCTCTTAAATACATGACTAACATGTACACACATGCACATTACATAGAAAGAAAATTCTTAAAATGTTAAATCTAAAATTAATTAATTAATCTATTGATTAAAATAGCATCACAATTAATCTTGTTCTTCTTTGCCATATTTTCAGGTAAAAATTCTTATATATCCAACACAAAATTATGATTTCATTTCAATTATTTGTTTAAATTGTTAGCTGATGCTAATATCACAAAATATTAAATTTTGAAAATATTATTTTATTGACAAATTTTCAAGGTACAGTTAAATGTATTAAAGTCCTTTTTCTACACATTAAAATCACTGAAATCCAAATATGCCCATTTCCTGTTATGTAACACAAACAGGTGTATATATTTACCTGTAGATCACCTGTGAAATCAACAAGACACTACTGACCTGGTATTTTATGGCCCTGTTTATTACCTTGGGGTTAATTAGCAGACCATCAGCGAAAATGCTGAGCCTGGCTCAGCATTTATCAGTGTATGCTGTCAGCTGTACTGTATATATGGAGACTGAAACAGAAAAGGGAAATTATTCATTCATTAAAGAATATTTGCCAGAAATCAGAGAAAAGGTAAATGAACTAGAGCCCTTACAAAAGTTGAATGAAAGACAGGCCAAACAAATACTATGTTTAGAAAACATTAAAGATATCCCCAAAATGATGAACTTTTGGACAGATTTCCCGAACCATGAGACATTTTATGTATTATATCAGTTTCTTGAGACAAGAGCTAAACATTTGCGTATTGGAAAAGGGATATAGGTATACCACAAATATTCAGTGAGAAGAAAAGAGGCCCAGAACGAAAGCTACCATTAATTGAAGAATTCTTTCTCACAATGGTTCGTTTGAAAGTAGGTTTATTGATGGAAGATTTGGCAGTTAGATTTTCGATTTCTGTTGGATCGGTTTCCTCTATTTTTAATTCGTGGGTAACTCTAATGTGTGTTGATCTGAAAGAGCTTTGTCAACTACCGTCTAGATCTGTTGTGACAGAAAATCAATCAAAACCCATCAGGGATTTTGAAGATGTCCGTGTAATTTTAGATTGCACAGAGATTTTTCTACAAAACCCATCCAAATTAGATGCAAGGAAACAGGCATATTCAAATTATAAACATCATAATACATTCAAGTTTCTGGTTGGAGTCAGTCCACAGATGGGAATAACATATATGTGAGCAGAATGTATGGTGGTCGTGCATCTGATAAATTTATCACCTCTGATTCCGCGGATCTACTTCAAAATTTAGAGAGCAGTAAAGGTTCAGTTATGGCTGATAGAGGGTTTTTAATAAGTGGAATATTAAACGACATGGGTGTCAAGCTTCACATGCCATCATTTAAGGGGACAGAGAGAACACAATTGACAAGTTCAGAGACTATTAAATCTGAGAACATTTCCAAAGTAAGATTCCATGTTGAAAGAGCAATCCAGAGAATCAAAATATTCCACATCTTAGATGGTGAGGTCAAATTATCCATGAAGGATGTTGCAGAACAAATATTTAGTCTGTGCTTATTTGGTGAATTTTCAAAACCCTATTGTCAAAAAGTAGCAATACAATATACATGTATTAATGAACAGCATGGCAAAGTGCATCATGATATAAACTACTGTCACAGAACATGCAAATATTTACTATAAATGGATGTAGATATGTATCAGCTATACCAAATTGATTCATAATTTT
The DNA here is from genome assembly GCA_963383655.1 of Bathymodiolus septemdierum. Lineage (NCBI taxonomy): Eukaryota > Metazoa > Mollusca > Bivalvia > Mytilida > Modiolidae > Bathymodiolus > Bathymodiolus septemdierum. The sequence continues at coordinate 60,638,095 of OY726525.1, forward strand.
TCAAGTTTTTGATTAAGAACACTATGTTAAAGTCTTGAATTTTTCAAGACTGCAAAGGCAATGTGACATTCCAGATGTGTTTCATTAATTATTACCATTAGGACAAAACATCTTAATTTTTAGAACTATTTATTCATAAAAACTTTAAATTTGTGGTTGCGAAATCAAAAGAACTCATGATCAATCTGGTAACTTCTTACAAAAACCCATTTGTTATTTTTAACATGTCACTATTTGGGTGAATTGGCCTACATTTAAGGCAAACATGAATCTTGTTTCCATAGTTGTTGTAAAACCTCCTAAATCCCTCACAAAACCAATGGTATCTGGTATATTTGTGACACAAAAGGTTAGCACCACAAACCAACATCCTTTCTTTCACTTTTGAGTAAGTTGGACTCTTGTGATCCTTACAATAAGCAGCACAGCCTAAATTCCAGCTATTGATAACTACATCATCCTTTATTGTACTTTCATTTTGCTCATTGTCTGCAAATTAAATAGACTTTATAAAACAAATTGAACTAAAAACCTACATATTTATACAAATAGCTAACATCAAACTCTCAAGCTTAAATTTCGCGGGAAATGCTTGTGCCAGGTGAGGTCCATAATGGTTTTCACAGTTATTCCAGTTGATCACTCTTGATTTTGTCTGGGTTTTTTTGATGATGGCCTTTTACCTTCCCTTCGGACAATTGGCTTAGTATTCAGTAATTTTGTAATTACCATTAATTATTGCACTAGGAGTTAAAGATGCAACTAAAATTATAGATGTTGCTCAGGTGTTTAGATCTCACACTCCCAACAATACAGGATTAGTAAGAAAAGCAAATAAGAGTGGATAAAAGAAATGGTGGCTCACAGGCTCTTTATATCATTTTACTTACCCGATGATGAGCTTGAAAGGCTGTCATCAAGGTCTTCTTCTTTTCCTCAGTTGTTTCATCAAAGTTGGTCACAGTGTCACCATTCTCAGAGATGTTCGAGTCCAGATGTTTTTTCATGTGTCCTGTAAGTATTTCTGTGACAACAATGGTTTCAAAGAATTGTTTTAATTTTGGGAGCATGGACTTACACCAGTATTGCTCATCAAATTGTATTGATAAATCTATAAAGCCTAATTTGGTCCAAATAATTAAAGTGACACTTTTTTGCTCACTACATGCTAACTGTGTCATCACTTGTTCATAGTATCCATATTTATGGGCACATACTAGTTCTAATGTATCATTTATTCCAATCTTAACATAATCAATTTTACTCTCTAAAACAGCCTGTTTTGGTTCCATGCACCTTGCTTTGCAAGGACACTTAATTTCAATAATATTATAACCATGACAATCGCAGCTAATAATTGCATCAGGTGATGCCCTTATATATGGGTACTTCCTATGTGTCACTTAACCAGGTCTAACCACTTCGACTGTTCTATGTGTTTCCTCAAACTTTTTCAAATAAGCTGAAAAAGCAGTAGCTTCATGCTTTAAACCCCATTGTATAGCTGGTAAAGTTGAAATATCTTGGTTTTTATACATCATGATGTCACAAAGAAGTGATCTGCTTGGTTGATTTCCACTATTTGTCATAACACGGTAGGCTTTACTAGCTGTTATTGTTCCTGGGAAAAAAAATACTTTCATAATTTCATTCTCTTAATTTTGTTCATTAAAAAAAAAGATGTTATTGCCAGACAAAATCCTTTCTCCAAAAAAAACAGGCTTTTGATGTCAGATATTTTTTGCTATTTTTTCCCCAATAATTTTAAGATGAGGTAAAACTTAATTGTATTTAAGTTTCTGGTGGAGGCACAGGGTAATTCCCTCTGTTTGCACCAGCTATATTATAAACCACTTGTACTAAATATAAAACAGAACATGAGAGTATTTTGAGAAACATTGCCACTTGGGGAGTGGTACTAAATTACTTTATCGCTATTTTGATTAGTTTTGCTTTAATGTCTAATACTGATAATTTCCTTTCTTACAACACTCGCATCGCATGAGAAAAGAATGTATCACAGTTTAAAAAAAGACCATCGATAATCCATAATTATTGATATTTTATCAGAAATCTTAACAAAGATTGGCAGAGAGGCAAACAGACGGACATGTAAATATTATCAACACTTTACGCCTACCCTGCTTTCAAAATGTAAACATTCTTTGAACAAAAACGTAACAAACAGAATTTAATGAACACGAATGAAATAAACATATCAACACAGAAAACACATGACATGCTGTATTTTTTTGAGTACAAGTAACTTAATGTTCATACCCTGGGTGGGGATCGAACCCACATACCAGAAACAGCAAGTAATTAGCTTACTTTTAGAGAGAATAAAATATATAAACAATTTAATGAATTTACTTGTTTAAGCTCTTCATATTGATCTTCACACCCTGTACATTCAGTGAACTAATGTAAAGTTACAGATATTATTATAATTTAATCAACTAGATTTTCAAAATTTTCTATAAATCTGTGTACTGTTAACTTTTTATTGTAGTAAATACTAAATGAAACCTGTATAGCTTCCTCTACCATAGCATAAGAAATGTTACAAACATCATCTGTTGCTCCTGAGTGCAGGCAGAATAAAACTCCAAAACATCCAACCATGCATTAGATAACAAAAATAAACAAAGTAAAGCATGCAGATATTCAATGTAGCATGTCTAATAGTATTGTACCATACTTATTTTTACAATTTGTAACACCTTAAAGCAACTAACAATGGAAAATAGAAAATAAAATGAAATGAAAATGACAAATTTCTTGGATTTGTTTTATCTGCTTTCTATAATGTTTTCCCCTTTTGTACTGTTAATTAAAATTGTTAAAATGGCTTTGTAAAAATTCTGGATCTGCTCCTGTTACTTAATGTCTCTTTTTTTCTTACATTTGCTAAATCTTCAACATTTTTTTCTCCTTTTAAATAATCATATTATGTTTGGAATTGAAACTAATTTGGTAATTAAAAGTTTACCTGCTCTTTGGTTAAACCACTCCTTGTTATATGATTGTCCTCTTGTTAAAACCTCAATGTTGATTCTGTCTTCTGTACTAATGGTCCAAACATTAGATAGGAACTGTTTGCATTCAATTTCAAAACCATCATCTGTACTTTTCCCAAATTTATTACAAGGAATAGAAAGAATGTCAAGGGGGCTTGCTTCCACTTCTGCTATAGAACTATAGGCCAGTTCATGATCAAGCTCCAAACATGTTTTTGGGAGCGATGTCAATGGTTGTAATGTTTGTAATTCATGTGGCTTGAATTTAGCTAGATCACCAATGTTAACAACAGGTGGTAGTGATGCTCTGTTTGCATTTCTAATATCAAATAACAATTTTAAAGTCCTCTGGTATTTTTCTTCAGGTGATAGTTCTGGTGCAACATTTATTCCGTACGAGTCTATGCTACGTGTGGCTTTGTCATTTTTTCTGATTTTCATTTTTCGGCTTTTACTGGATCTACTTTTGCACCTATAGTAATTAGTTAAAGAAGTCAATAAATGTTATTCAGGTTTTAGTGTTAATTTGTTTTATGGTGTTTAATGCCACTTTCAACAATATTTCAGTTATATCGTTGTGGTTAATTTTATTGGTGGAGGAAACCAGAGGACTTGTAGAAAACCACCGACCTATCGCAAGTCACTGACAAACTTTATCACGTCATGTCATACACCTCATCCTGATCGAGATTCCCACTCGCACCATCAGTGGTGATAGGCACTGATTGCATAGATCATGATCATGACGGCCCCTTTAAGGTTTAAGACAGAGTATATAAGACTATATACCCTGTCTGAAACCTTACTTACTTTTATATTCTAGTGCACAGTCTTGGTAAATTAAAATGCATGGAGTCGGATTGGACAGAAGAAAAAAATAAAAAAAGTACTTCATATTGGATCTGCAGTCGTACTCCTTTATTACCACACTTATAACAACTAACAGCAGTTTCCATGTTATTAGTATTAATGACGTTTATGGATGAGACTGCATTTAAAGTTATATTTTCGGAATATTTATAATCATGCAATCAAACTAAGGGTATCAAGCCTCTATTTGTGAAAAATGTACAAAAATGTATCTCCACTAGTACCTATATTTTATGTATATTCTTTAAATTTATATACTCTACAAAGTTATAAAGGATATCATGTCCAATGAAAGTAATGTTATTATATTTTCATTAGATGGTGTGGACAAATTTTCAAAATTATTGTTATATACTTTACAGGGATTCTGTGTGCACATGTGATTGATTTTTAATCATTATCTCATTTTCAAAAAGTTCAGATTTTGAGTTCTTCAAAATGTCATTTCTTAACCAAAAACTTTATATTGACTACAGAAAACACTAAAATTGACATTTCATTTGAGTACCACAATATAAAATTATAATAAATTCAGATGATGTTGAAAAAAGTTTTCGTTATAGTCACATTTTCAATTTCGGAAATTTGGTTAAATGCTATTTGCTATTTTGTGTTTGTTTTATCATTTTTACTACAGATCCATTTTTAAAATGAAAACTCAAATTTCAGAAATTAGCAGGAAAATCAACACCATTGACATTTTTGAAGAATTGATAATCCTCAAGGAAAACGTAGCTTATACCTGTTCCCTAGAGTATAGCTTTATTAGCTTATACCTGTTCCCTAGAGTATAGCTTTATTAGCTTATACCTGTTCCCTAGAGTATAGCATTATTAGCTTATACCTGTTCCCTAGAGTATAGCATTATTAGCTTATACCTGTTCTCTAGAGTATAGCTTTATTAGCTTATACCTGTTCCCTAGAGTATAGCATAATTAGCTTATACCTGTTCCCTAGAGTATAGCTTTATTAGCTTATACCTGTTCCCTAAGAGTATAGCATTATTAGCTTATACCTGTTCCCTAGAGTATAGCTTTATTAGCTTATACCTGTTCCCTAGAGAATAGCTTTATTAGCTTATACCTATTCCCTAGATTATAGCTTTATTAGCTTATACCTGGTCCCTAGAGTATAGCTTTATTAGCTTATACCTATTCCCTAGAGTATAGCTTTATTAGCTTATACCTGTTCCCTAAGGTATAGCTCTACTAGCTTATACCTGTTCCCTAGAGTATAGCTTTATTAGCTTATACCTATTCTCTAGAGTATAGCTTTATTAGCTAATACCTGTTCCCTATAGTATAGCTTTATTAACTTATACCTGTTCCCTAGAGTATAGCATTATTAGCTTATACCTGTTCCCTAGAGTATAGCTTTATTAGCTTATCAGGTATAAGAAATAATACTTAAGTGTAAATATAAGACAAAAATATTCATGATCCTTAACTTTTTTTGTTGAGTATATTTACACGATTATATAATACCTGTTTTTCTGTGCCTAAAATTCAAGAAAAGTAAAAAATGTTAAATTACACTTACTCTGGATCTTTCCAAGCACATAACTGATCAGTTGCAGATAAATCATCTGGTAGATTCTCCCCTAAGGCTACCTGTTTTGCTATCAGGAACAGCAATGCTCCTATGTGTGAGCAGGCCTCTCCTAATCTGAATTTTAAATCAATAACAATGGTTGGCCTGTGATGTTGTAATATTAAGAATAATATACTCCTACTTACATATAGTCTCAACAAACAGGAAGTATGTACTCAACAGACAGGAAGTATGTACTCAACAAACAGGAAGCATGTACTCAACAGACCTGATAATCACTTATGGGCAGTTTCAAAATAAATGGTTCCTACTGCTATAGCTGTCTAATTTACTCATTTTTATGATTTTATTGGATCTAAATAGTTCAAAAGATCTGTAATGATTTGATGTTTGTCACTGCAAAAAATCTTTAAGATATCTAGAATAATATAAAAAGTATGTCCAAAAAACATGTCAAATTGTCAGGAGTGCAACACTTTTTTGTGACACTTTAAAAAATCCTTAATTTTCAACAGTGCTAAATCAAACAATATGTTATCAAAATCTATTTCATAACAAACTTTGATATGTTGACATACTTTAAGATAGCAATAGATCATGCTTCACACTTATTATTGCATAAAAATATGGCTTTGTAAAAAAGATGTACCTAGTCAGGAGTGCAACAAACATTTATGCAAGTTTTCCTAAATTACATTGTAGAAATGTTGTCTTTTAGTTTTCAAAGATATGGGGTATAAATTAATCTTAATACATCATTGCTGCTTCAAAACCATAGTTAGGGACCGACCATTTAACTTGGGGGGGGGGGGGGGTTATGGTTTTTTGTTTCGTTCAGAAATTTGTTTTCGGACAACACAAGAGTTACAATATTTATTTTTTTGTCGCGCAAAGTGCGTAATTTTTTTCCAGAATTTAACATTAGATTATATGACAAAAACTCTGAATCATATTTTTTTTATTTTCCTCCACCAAAATCAGAATATTTTTTTCAGCAACATTTGGAAATTTGGAATCAGAATATTTTTTTAGAAAAAAACCATAACCCCCCCCCCCTTCAAGTTAAATGGTCGTTCCCATAAAGGATACACTAAAATCAGTAGTAAGGCCAATAATGTCACATTAAAGGCAGCACCCTCAAATGTCAGGAGTGCAACATTTGATATTCTCTTAGACATATTTTCTTTTAAGTGTAACTAAAATCACATTTGTCTTTCTATTTCAACAGAGACTGACTAAGAGAACAGATAAAACCCATTTACCTGTTTGAGATACATAAAATATCTCTCACAGAAGCATTTGATTCATGTCAGGAGTGCAACTAGTTTTAAGTGATCTTCTACACAGTTTAAATTATAGCTTTTTACATGGATGATTCAAATAAAATAAGATTCTGTCAAGTTTAGAATAATGTTTGAAAAAATTAAAAGTGCAAATAGCATTTTATGTGCTTTAAATTTTATGTAATAAAGCATTTTTGTTCATTTTAAATGGTCTCATGCTTTAATATCTATTAGGTATTAATAGTAGAGACATTCTCTGACAAGGGAACATGTTTTCTAGGTTCATTAGCTATTGGAGATTAATTGACTTGATAAAGTTTATGATAAATGTATTTATCTATTTTCTTATAGATAATTCATGGTTGACCATGTAAATGTTGCACTCCTGACATAAATATTTAAAAATCATTGAAATTTGATATAATCAATTTTCTAAGTATCCAAAAAATACTTATAATTGTACATTAAACATCTATTTTCAATATTAATTTAGATTAATACATGTTTTAAATGTTTTTGTATAGTATATTTCAAAAATAAGTTTGAATTTTCGAGAAGTATGGCTGTAAACAAGTTACAAATAACTAGAAAAATGTTACTTTAAGAAACAATTATCATTAAAACTTGGTAAAACTAATGCTTGAAAGAACACCAACTGATTTTTTTCCCCTGTGAATTGTTTTTAAGTTAATAACTCTTCTTTTTCTTGATGGCAATATCATGTCAGGAGTGCAACATATCCTGATAAAATAGTACCATTGATAAAATAATGATAATTTATAATAAATTGCCTTTTCTAGCCTATAAAAATATTCTAATTATTTCTTTATGATTAATCTTATAAATATATTAGAGTGGTATAATACAAATTTTCAAATGTAATTAAAAATATTGCTGCTAAAACTGGGTATTAAAGAAGTGGTATGACAAAAAATTGTTACATATTTCCAAATACTGTCATTTCTGTACAAATATTTCATTGAAACAGGTAAAAATTATTGTATGAGTTAACAATAACATCACTGTTCAATGTTGGCATTTTAAAATGTGATATTTTCTTTTTTTTTCTTTATTATAAAATGTCAGGAGTGCAAAATGTTTTGAAGTTTTTCGTCACAATATTCGTGAATTTTAACTAAAGACAACATATAACCCCCAAGATTAGGCAACACAAACCACACCAGTAGCAGTGGTTAACTCAGGTGCTCCAAAGAACATTAAATAGTAATGAATCCATTGGTTACTTTTACTTTTCATTGACATCAAAGGCTTAGAAGAACATACAAAACACTCAGACGAAAACTAAAACTAAACAACATGAATATCACTAAACTATACTATCTTGTAACCCATGAGAGTGAGCGGTCATGTATTTGTGTGTTAGGGTTCAATATTTTGTGGTCTTTTATCGTGAAATAAATAAACAATTCTCTCAGGTTGTGGATACTTTATTTGTGAGTCCAATTATCAACAGTAATAATAAATATCCACTATTACTTTTTATCTATAAATCATATCATGACCCTGCAAATACATAAGTTAAAATAACATAAGCAAATGGCACAAAGAAAGATAACTCTAATTTGAATATGTCAAAAGTGCTTGTGTAAATAATATACTAATTTGAACCAAACGATATAATACTAATAGTCTTGTATTTCATTAAACAATGAAAGACTTAGGCTGCAAAATAATAAAGGTTGTCAGTTACTGACTATATACATTTATATGTAAATCTTGACATTTACATGACATCTTCAAAATATTATTATATAAATAAGCAAAGCAAATAATAAAGTAAGCATAAGCATATTAAAAGCAATAAGGAAAAATACAATTAGTAAAATAATAAAAACAACACAATATCTTACCTCACATGAGGTGTAAAGGTCTTTGCAATAATTTGGCATATACTCAATGTGACTCTGGTAAACTAATAGTAAAAAACCTGTATAACAAAATTAATATTATAAGTCATGTGTTTCATGACAAGATAAAGGTTTTATACATTCAATATAATACATCATTAAAAGTAACAGTTACTATTTTATTAAACTTAAACTTTAACATTGCAATAAGTTAAAAATAATACTTTTATGTTTTAATTATTTAATCAAACTGGTTTTACCTGTAAACTTTCCACTGACTAATTTATATGCATTTTATATTCATTTTATAACTTTCATTCAAAACTCTTGCATTCTATAGATATTAAATAAATCATGACTGTTAAAAATGGTTTAATATAAAAATGTAAAGAAACTGACCTTCAGATTAGAATAATGACAATAAATATAATTATACAAGAAAATGAGACATGTCCAGCCACTAAACCAGAAAAGAAATATAACAATAGAAATGAAAGAGAATTTCCTGCCTAAAATTCATCTGACCAGACTGACCAATAAGAAATGAAAAGAGAAAATAGTATGGAGCATTCATTTAACATAAGTATTAAATGAATAAATAACTAAACTATAAATACTAATTAAAATATGTATATGTTCCTGAAACAGAAATACAAATATATTAAGGATCAAATACAAATGTTTTTAATCATGATCAGCTACAACTAACAAGTATAAATAAATTAATAATAAAAATAATCATTATACTAGAAAATAATTAATATGTACAAATTCCCTCTACCACACATCTTTCTACGATTTTGGTATTGTGTTTTGTAACCGTTCCTACAGTGTTGTATGTTTTGCTTTTGATTTCTTTTTTTTTGTGATACTTAACAAGTTTGAATATATCAAAAGGAGTCGTACATTGATGTAACACAAAGCGTGTCAGTGGTAGTATGGAAAACTTCTTATTGACATTTGACCATATCAGATTGAATCTCTGTCCTTCAAAATCATCAAATGATCACCGCCTAAATAAATAAGACAACTGATGCCACGTATCGAAATGACAATAATACAGACGTGTTGTATATATCACACTGAATAAGATAATGAACACTTACTGCTTAGACAATGGACCTAATCCAGCTTGTGAAGAGCTTTGTGACCACGTGGTTTAACGAACACTTGCATGGCTTGTTTTTAGTTTTTTTTTTTACCAAGCGAATAATATATTTGGTTGGATGGGCGGATTGTCATGCTGGAATTATTCATGTTGTTTTTATGATCACCTTATTTTTATTTATTGTATTTATCTATTTTCTTTATTTATTTATGTCATTTCTTCTGTTGGTTGGTTGGTTTTGAGGTGTTTTAATGCCACTTTCAACAATATTTCAGTTAAATCGTGGCTGTCAGTTTTATTGGGAAAGGAAACCGGAGTACAGGGAGAAAACCATCTTATTTCTTATGTACGTCGTTTAGAGGTCTAAAGTATTGGATTCATAAATACTACATTTTGTTGTATCGATGTTCATTTATATTTTGCTACATGTAAACTTAAAAACTAGATTTTCATGCATGTCCATTTATATTTCGTCAAATATAAATAATTATAAATGTTTGATATTTAGGCATTTATTGTAATCTTTCAAAACCAATATTAGGGACAAATATATCTGTAATATCAAGAAATTAAACAAAACTTTAACCTGGCAGGTCTTAGTATAAAATGAATTAACCATACCCCCTCTAACAATCTAATTGTCGTCTTCTATTCAAAAAGATTAAATAAGAATAATATTAAGACAATTAATATACCTATAAATAGTCAGATTTCATACCGATTATTGAAATGTAAAGGTTTAAAATCTACCTTTTTGTTTAGCTTACTGAAGGATTGTCTTTAGATTTTATCTGTATTGTATGTTTTTGTCTTGTCTTGTGAAATAGTACTTCATTGTCACGGAAGCTTCATTTTTCCATCGACTGGGGATTTGTAGACAGGTATTTCATACAGAGAATGAAATAAAAAGGTAAATACATATAAATATATTATAATTTGCAGCAAATGACCTGAAAATTGACCTGAAAGGATATGATCGTCTATATCATTTTTACTACTCGATAGAATCGATTCAAATTTTGCTCAGTTTGAGATATGAGTATATATTTTACAAAAAATAAAAAATAAAAAAAAATATTGTGTATTAGTGGAGATATCTTGACCTGAAGGACTACGAATCGCGCGATTGCATGACTTGAATAATGGAAAGAAGCACTATAGTTGACGATATTTTTTTTATTACTGGACAGAATTGATTCAAATTTTGGTCAGTTTGAGATATGAGTATATACTTTACAGATATCTTGACCTGAAGGACTACGAATCGTGCGATTGCATGACCTGAAAATGGAAATACAGACCTATAATCGGCTATATTTTTTTTTTATTACTGAACAGAATTGAATCAAAGTTTGGTCAATTTGAGATATGAATATATATTTTATAACTAAATAACTTAAAAAATAATAATATGCATATGTGGAGATATCTTGACCTGAAGGACTCCGATTCGACTGACCTGAAAATTAAAAATTAAAACGAAAGATCTAAAATTGACTGTTGCTTTTTATTACCATATGAATTTCACTGAATTTTGAGTTAGTTTGCGATATGAATATATAAAAAAAATATAACAACTATGAATATGCAGTTAAATAAATCTAGACCGTAACAGCCCCGACTTGCCTGACCAGAAATTGACCTGTGACATAAAACGAAAAAGAAAACACTTTATGTCAGGCCATCGTATAAAAACAAAATTATACCTTTATTTTCTCAGATTTTCATCAAATAGGGATTACACCTGAAAAATACTACTTTTCAATCGAATCTTATAAGATATTAGCAAAAATCAAACACTATATTTATATACTATGTCAGTTTCAGGTGGTTTCAGATCATTCCGGCCCCAAGTCGATTCGGCCCAAACAATAGAATTTTGTGTGTGTAATCAAGAAATCAATGCAGTATACTGGTTAAATAAATATATGTATTACAATTAAATGATGATTATACAGCATTTAGTACTGATTATTGTACAAGTCTTTGATTGTACTCTAAATTAAGCTACACCCAAGCTAATTTTATTGTTTGATATCGCCAATTAATTTGAACAATATATAAAATAAATATTTTATTTCTTTATTCACAAGATTATCGATCTCCATTTAAAAAAGTAATCAAGTGTTGACTGTTTTGACTGCAATTTCCAGTTGATCATTTCTAAATTAATGGCTTTCATTATGTAATCCACTTTTATGATTACATTGTGACACCTGGCAGTTGTAAAATAATTACTTTTAATTCTTCCTGGACAACTGGTTTCAATTTTCACCTGTCACACGTGACGGACTTCTCTAAACGCGGGAAACTAGTTGTCTCCCGTTTATCGTTCGGAGCACACTTTCAAAGCAAAAACACAATGTGACAAGTATATACGTTCAGGTTTATTAGTTTATAACGTAATATTTATAGGAGGGCCGAATCGACTTGGGCATAAAATTTCAAAATAAAAAATATAAAAAATAAAAATTTTAAAGTTCAAAATTTCAAAATTTCAAAAATTTTAAAAAACTTGTAGTCACCATGTACATTTATGCTGAAGTCTACTTTCTCAAAAGAATCACATATGAATGACTGGGGAAATAGCATAACAATGTCCATGAGACAATATTCAGATGTATAATGCAAAATACTGGCAAAAGATGCATGATTTTATTGGTCTTTATCATTTTGAGGTGATCATTCAACTATGAGTCTAATGTTTTTCGGCATAATAAAATACTTATAGACTGTATTCGGGAATAGCAACTTTGTTGTCCCCTCGACCCTGACTATTGACCTCGGCTTCGCCTCGGTCAATAGTCAGCGTCTCGGGGACAACAAACTTGCTATTCCCTCATACCCAGTCAATAAGTATATAATATTGTCCTATAAAAAGGTAAACTTTGGTATTTGTGTCGGTCTGTTATGGCATTACAACACATGGCAATAAAAGGTGCTTACATTGTTCAATTAGTCAGAATGACATCTGGCTATCATAGTCATGACGTCATGTTATTCATACTGACATAGGCCAAAGTCATCAACAAAATTTTGAACTACAATATTTTCAGAAAATATCAAATTTATTTTTTGGACCATTTGCAGCCGATGTAGAAAAACTCGCCTTGGTGTGTTTTTGTTTTGTTTTACTTTTTGCAGAATCTACGCGGGTGGTCTAATATTTACTCAGATCGATAAAAACTTTGATTAAGTGCAAGTCCATGAGAAAACCATGCAATGACCTATACATGCAAGGTTGGCAAATTTTATTCATATTTGGGTCAGAGATAGATAGTGACCACCATAGTAGGAAATCACAGAATTAAAATGATTTTGCATGCCATGTCACGTGATAGAGCGACACCTATTGGCAGTGTGCCAATTTATGAAAAATCTCAAAGAAAATCACACATTACTGGAAAAATATATATTTTATTAATAATTGTCAATTTATATTCAATATTCTTTTTGTGCATATAGACTAACTATAAACTGAAAATTTATAACAGTAATTTCAGAACATTATATCAATAGCGAAAGGGGAGATAACTGTAAATTTACTTGATAAAAATCATGAAAAAGGCTATAAAAATAAATTATGTTTATAAATTCCCAGAAACTGATTAAACGCCTCAAAATTAATGAAAGTTTGGCATAATATACTTTTATCAATAAACTTCATTTGACTAAATGGAATTTTATGGATACTGATCGCTTTTGGAATAAGACCAATTTTGAAGTAGTGCCCCTTGACCAAAAAATTCGCAATTTCTTTCTTTTTTTATATTTCGTCTGGTAAGCAAATATTTTCCTATATTGTTATTAATAATAATTGCTATAAGAAATGTTTGCAGAATAATAATTTGAAAAAATCTCAATTGGAAAATGTGCAAAAAGGACCCATATAATTGTGGTAAGGGACCAGTGTACACGATTTTCGACCTGAAAATAACCGTTTTCTTATTGACTGTAATGTACAAAGTAATACTGCAATTATTGTGAAACATTTGCAATTCGGCCAAAAATGTGTCTCATAGACTTCAGCAATGACATCATTATACTCTAACCATTTTTCAAAGTAAAGTATAATTAATCGTCTGATTCTTGTACTTTAGTTGTAACAGTTGATACAGCTTCTGAATGTTCTAATGCAACAATGGCACTGATCGCACTTTGCAGATCTTCGTCATCTACAGCCTCATCAAGTTTGAGCCGTTTCCCTGAAGGCTTCACTGTATTTTTTTTTTGTTTCTTCACAGACAAACCGGCGAAATATCCATGAATTTGTTGATGTGTGAGCCATTCTGAAGGAGCAAAGCATCTTTTGCCAGTTTCATCCCTTTCATATCGCATTTGCTTGGCCACAGTATATGGACTGGCCTTTTTTCCAGAAATTTCACCTACAGGTATTTCAAACAATTTATTTAGATATTCTTTCACTTTAACAGGAAATCTAGTGTTCTTTCTTTGCTTCTTGAGAGAATACCCAACATTTTCTACAAATTGATCATCATCAATATTCACAGTGTCAGCGGTCAGATTTGGTTGATTATGGCGTAATGATGAACATCTTTCAACCCACATTCATTTTGTTTTGTCAACAGTTGTATCATCTTCTTCATTGTCATATAAATGTTGACCAATTGCTAGATGTCGAAGTAATTGACTTTCCTTAGTGAACTGTTTCATACAATCTGGTTCTAAACAGTACAAGGTGTGTTGCTTTTGAGTTCGAAAGGATGACAGGCCTCTACATTAACATATTTTTCAACTTGTCCCTTCGGACAACTAACTAAAAAAAGCACTTGTCCGACTCAATCTTTTAGTTGTCCGAAATTTTTTATTAAAATTACAAAAACTAGAGAATAATTATCCAGGGCTCCCACTACTTTCAAATTAGAGGGAGAAGTGACTTCTCTTTCAGAGAGCTCACAGGGAGAAGTGGGAGACAACAGAGAGAAGTGGGGAGACTTCTGGGAGAAGTCAATTGCGATTAATCGAAACATTGTTTCGCGACCCCTGAGACTGACGTTACCCTGCCCAAATTTAGTAAATAGTTAAAGCTGCCTGAACTGATTTGTTCTGAGTTTTTTTTATTCATAACTACCTTAAGGACATATATTCAATGTCAAATTTTTATTTCTGTCTACCTTGATTGGAGTCGTGCATACCAGTGATTTTTATATGTAGTGGATCTTTTCAACCAGATCAGGAAAAAGCTTGTAATATTTGTCCATTTCAAGGTTTCAATATTTCCCAAAAGCCTAAATCAAGTCCTCTATTGTATCTTGCACAAAAGAGAAGATTAAGTTTGGTGCCAAATTGATATCCGATAATTTTATGTGTCCGTTCCAGAGTGATTCTTGTTCTTATATTTCAAATATTGATATTTCCGTTCATTAAAGCGTTTCTGAGATTGCGACTTTAATTTTGTCAATGTCCTTGAACTTCATATGGAGGAACGATAAGTGATACGATAAAAGAGTTTTGATCTGGCGTTTTACTTTAGTTTTAATCAAAATGAAATATGGACAAATTGGAGATCAAACAGGGCTCTTTTATACAACAAACCCAGTATTTTATACCAGTGGAAATAGATTTGACCGTCGTACTGGCACGTTTGGGAATCTCTGATTTTTTCACTTGTCCCGTCGGACAACCGTAATACAAGATCTACTTGTCCGACGTCAGTTTCCACTGGTACCAGGCAATCGGAGAAACGTTAATGTCGAGGCCTGGATGGCTTTTTGGTGTCAGGCTCTTTGGACGGTTTTAAGACCTGAAAAATGTACATCTAAAATGAATAATTTTTGGACAAGTGATGTTTTAATTCGGACAAGTCAATCTAGAAAGTTACTTGCCCAAAAGGACAAGTTTGAAAAAAAGTTATTGTAGAGGCCTGCAATGTACATCTAAAATGAATAAAATGGAAATGCTAAAATTCCAATACTAAATGCAGTCACTACAATCTCATTAGCCAACAGCAAATAAACATAGGTAATCAACGATTACAAAGTTGGACATTGTCAGATGGTTCATCTTTGAAGAAAAGGTGAGTCACAGTGACCTACTTTTGCTTGGTATTCTGTATAGTTGCTAAGAAAACTTGGTCGTAAACTTTAATGTTAGTCAATGGAGTGGAAAATATGGGTCACAGCGAACTGCGATCTACTTTTAGTTGGATGCTGACCTACATGTACCATCCCAGATGCATTTGTATACAAGGTTGGATGATCCTACCATTAATAGTTGCTGAGATATGAACTCAGATGTAAATTTTAATGAAGTCAATGAAGCAGAAATTATGAGTCACAGTGATCTGCTTTGTTTATTTCTATTTCTTTTGGTGATATACTGATGCATTTGTGGCATTTCCCCATATATGTTCTTTTTCTATTAGCTGGGACTTCATTTGAATTAATGGTAGTAAAAATCCATTAAAGGATGTTGATCATGTTGAGTCTAGTGTTGACAAGGAAAACCCACCTGAAAATTGGTAAGTTCCATTGTGACCTTGACTTTTGACTTATGATCATATGCGATCCGATATAAAAAATGCAATGTAATAATCAATACCCACTGCTTCATTTTCTTGAAATTTACTCTATACATGTATAGTCATGTACATAACTACATACCAAGCATATGAGATGCAGGCTCTATCATGTCTGTTTCTGTATAATTCTTTTCAATGCTGGATGGGATAATCAGTCTAATTTTACCTGTTAAATACAAAGGTATTATTTATTGAACAAGTACTGCAGACTAATTGAGAAATAATTCATGGGTGTCTAAATTTATCAGTATTTTACCAGGGGTTGGCCCTTTATGCCAAATATTTTTCCCTAGTGAGCACCATCATTTGCATATTGATATAATGAGTGATAAATATAATAAATGAGAGTTATAGTAAGATTACAGTCCTGGATGAAGATTGTGCAACATTGGTTCTTTGTTCATTTGAATTATTCTGTGTTGTTTGTATACTTTGTGAGTCTTGTGTGTGTGTTTTTTTTTAAATTTTGGCTCTTTTAAATGTTTTGGAGTTAAGTGTGACATCTATTTTGCTGAACAAATATACATGGGTGGCCATGGGCTGTTTCCCACACATGAGTTACCATTGTGCTGTGACCATGATTATTACTGTTTTTGTCCAAGCCAGTATTGGATGTGGATTCCACATGTTGAAGGCCTCGTGGGGACATCTGAATGTATTATATTTCAATAGTTACAGCTTGCTTATAGTGATATGCTGGTGCATTTGTGACATATTCCGATATCCATTCTCTTTCTAATAAGTATAATTTACGTACTTCGTCCTTAATGTTATTACCTCTAATTTCGTCTTCAATCTCCATACCAATGCTAAGTTGCTTTGTATGCTTGTCTGTGCATAATCTGCAAACAGCTGAAAATAAGAATAGAATTTTTTTTTTATCTTGCTTAATACATGTAATAAATTACATTGTTATACTCCATGCCAGAAACTACTGTGATATTTGGTACATTAATAATTGGCATATAAATTTCAACCTCTCCAGCAAATACAGCATATGAACTACAGTAATGTGCAAGTATGGCTTTAAATGTCACGTGAGTTTTTGTGTACATTTATCTGGCAAATACGGCATATGAACTACAGTAATATGTCCACGGGTTTATATGTCACATGCTTTTTTGTGTACTTTTACTGTTAAAAGAATAGAGCGCTTTTCATGAACAAGAGGCTCTCAGGAGCCTGAATCGTTCAACTGTTAAAACCATGACCCGTAGTTGCTATTTTTATAGGCCCGCAGACATTTTTACTAGCATCAGCTTCGGGCTACTGTTAACCAATGCAGACTATTTGGGTATACCTATCGGGAGGAATGCAAGTCGGCCCTTAAGCGAGGACAAGTCGGCCGTAAGCGAGGACTAGTCGGCCTGTCTGTTAAGACAACTCGGACCGTATTATTGTTTTATAATATTGTTCAATATTTATATGTGTATAATTATTTATTTATTTAAAAGACAATTATTATCTTTTAGTGAAAATGAATTATTTATTAAATGATAATATTAAGTGACCAAAAATGTGATTTGGACGTGATTTTGTTCTCATAACATGGTCTATTAGTATCATTTACAGGAATAAAATTAATATCAAAATTAAAAATTAATAATTTAAGAAAAAAATATTTAGAGCTTATAAATTATGAAATTTCATATTAACATTATGTATTATTTGTGTTTGTATAAGCTTCATGGTTGTTGGAAAAGTTGAAAATGGGTGTCATTAAACAAAACATAAAGATGACAATATGTAATATCAAGTTGTCTTTGATAAATATAAAAAAAAATAATTAAAGTTTGTTTTTGCCCGCAAAAACGTATGTCTCCCCCCATCCCATAAACTGTAGTCATAGGCATAAAATATATTTGGGTAACAAATAAAATTAAGCTTCAATGAATAAAAAAAAAAAAATGTTTTTAATCCATGAAACACAATTTTTTTTTATCAAAAGTGCTAAAGCAAGGGTTACAGGTACTATTCCATATTGTCATGGCTAAGTTCCCCATTCCAGAAAATTGCTCAGCCTATGTTCCAATGATTTTAAAGGATTTTTGTTGTT
The DNA here is from genome assembly GCA_963383655.1 of Bathymodiolus septemdierum. Taxonomy (NCBI): domain Eukaryota; kingdom Metazoa; phylum Mollusca; class Bivalvia; order Mytilida; family Modiolidae; genus Bathymodiolus; species Bathymodiolus septemdierum. Next base: position 60,656,392 of record OY726525.1, read on the forward strand.
CTAAAATCAATGGATTGGTGATGAAAACTTTTTCAGGGAAATAGTGACATTATGATAGACTCTTGTACATACATGTTGTATATATATATATATATATACAAGTTTCAGTAAGGAATATTACACTTAGAGTGTTTGCAAATAACTCCCACACAATTTAGGGGATCAACATTTCCTGGTAATATGCACAACTACATATGGTGTCCTTACTACCTACCAAGTTTCATAAACTTCCGTTCAGTAGTTTCAGAGGAGTTGCGCTGACAAGCTGCTTCAGTAGTAAATTTCGGGAAATTTCTAAGTTCAAAGGGGCATAACTCCCACAAAATTCAGGAGATCAAAATTTCCAGGTAATATGCACAACTACATATGGTATCCTTACTACCTACCAAGTTTCATGAAATTCTGTTCAGTAGTTACAGAGGAGTTGTGCTGACAAACTGTGTGACGGACAGACGGACAGACGGACAGGACAAAAACAACATGTCTCCCCACCTAGGGGGGGGGGGACATAATTAAACTGTTAACAGGATTTTGTCAAAATTGGGCTTTGTTGCCATTAATTCAAAGTTTTTATACATTGTATTTTCGCGGTTACATAATTTCTTTTGAAATATATACCTGTCAAAATTATTTTTAGTTGCTAAAGTAATAAGATATTTTTAATCATTTATTTAAAATTCGGTTCATTAATTTTCTAATTTTATTTTTGTTTTGAAAATCATTTTATCCACAACTAGGATTTTATGTTGGAAAGTTCCATGAAACAGATCATCAGTTGAAACATTAGTTATTGTCATTATAATTAACTCATGAATGTTTTATTACCAATTTAATACACACCTACTAATGGGGTATATATATATATTTGTTAACAAATAGCAACGACCAGATGGCCACTGTTGTTCAATTATACACAGACAGGAAACACAAAAATTCAAAAGAAGTCATATCACACTTTCTGACATTTTAAAGATTTCTCAAGTTTTCCATATAACAATTGCAAACTGAGACCATAAATTACTGAAATGACAGGTATTTCCAGTATATTGGACAACATTTTATTTCCTGTAGATATCATTGGACAGTATTTTATTTCCTGTTAAATTGGTCAAATTCACGATTGGTTCCTGAATCTAGATAGAATTACAACAAGGGCAACGCAAAACGTGGCATATCCCATCACCTAAAAATTAGACCCTGTGACCTTTACCTTTGACCTTGAAAATCAATAGGGTTCCAGATTCTCTTAAGGTCTAAGTATGTACCAAGTTTGGTCAAAATCCATTCAAGGATGTTGATTCTAGAGTGTTCACAAGGATGTTATGTGGTAACAATTTGACCCGGTGACATTGACCTTTGACCTATGACCTTGAAAATCAATAGGGTTCCAGACCCTCATAAGGACTATGTATGTACCAAGTTTGGTCAAAATCCATTGAAGGATGTTGATTCTAGAGTGTTCTCAAGATTGTTATGTGGTAAAAATTTGACCCCTTGACCTTTGATCTTGAAAATCAATAGGGTTCCAGATTCTCTTAAGGACTAAGTATGTACCAAGTTTGGTCAAAATCCATTGAAGAATGTTGATTCTAGAGTGTTCACAAAGATGTTACGCAGTAAAAATTTGACCCCTTGACCTTTGACCTTGAAAATCAACAAGGTTTCAGACTCTCCCCAGGACCAAGTATGTACCAAGTTTGGTCAAAATCCATTGAAGGATGTTGATTCTAGAGTGTTCACAAGGATGTTATGTGGTAAAAATTTGACTCGGTGACATTGACCTTTGACCTATGACCTTGAAAATCAATAGGGTTCCAGACTCTCCTAAGTACTATGTATGTACCAAGTTTGGTCAAAATCCATAGAAGGATGTTGATTCTAGAGTGTTCATAAGGATGTTATGTGGTAAAAATTTGACCCGGTGACATTGACCTTTGACCTATGACCTTGAAAATCAATAGGATTCCAGACTTTTATAAGTACTATGTATGTACTAAGTTTGGTCAAAATCCATTCAGGGATGTTTATTCTAGAGTGTTCACAAGGATGTTATGTAGTAAAAATTTGACCCGGTGACATTGACCTTTGATCTATGACCTTGAAAATCAATAGGTTCCAGATTCTCCTAAGGACTATGTATATACCAAGTTTGGTCAAAATCCATTGAAGGATGTTGATTCTAGAGTGTTCACAAGGATGTTACGAAGTAAAAATTTGACCCCTTGACCTTTGATCTTGAAAATCCATAGGCTTCCAGACTCTCCTAAGGACTAAGTATGTACCAAGTTTGGTCAAAATCCATTGAAGGATGTTGATTCTAGAGTGTTCTCAAGGATGTTATGCGGTACATATTTGACCCCTTGACCTATGACCTTGAAAATCAATAGGGTTCTAGACTCTCCTAAGGACTATGTATGCACCAAGTTTGGTCAAAAGCCCTTGAAGGATTTTGATTCTAGAGTGTTCTCAAGGATGCTATGGGGTAAAAATTTGACCCCTTGACCTTTGACCTTGAAAATCATTAGGGTTCCAGACTCTCCTAAGGACTAAGTATGTACCAAGTTTGGTAAAAAATCCATTGAAGGATGTTGATTCTAGAGTGTTCTCAAGGATGTTATGCGGTAAAAATTTGACCCCTTGACCTCTGACCTTGAAAATCAATAGGATTCCAGACCCTCATAAGGACTATGTATGTACCAAGTTTGGTCAAAATCCATTGAAGGATGTTGATTCTAGAGTGTTCACAAAGATGTTATGTGGTAAAAATTTGACCCGGTGACATTAACCTTTGACCTATGACCTTTAAAATCAATAGGGTTCCAGACCCTCCTAAGGACTAAGTATGTACCAAGTGTGGTCAAAATCCATTGAAGGATGTTGATTCTAGAGTGTTCACAAGGATGTTACGCAGTAAAAATTTTACCCGTTGACCTTTGATCTTGAAAATCAATAGGCTTCCAGACTCTCCTAAGAACTAAGTATGTACCAAGTTTGGTCAAAATCCATTAAAGGATGTTGATTCTAGAGTGTTCTCAAGGATGCTATGCGGTAAAAATTTGACCCGGTGACCTTTGACCTTGAAAATCAATAGGGTTCCAGATTCTCTTAAGGTCTAAGTATGTACCAAGTTTGGTCAAAATCCATTGAAGGATGTTGATTCTAGAGTGTTCACAAGGATGTTATGTGGTAAAAATTTGACTCGGTGACATTGACCTTTGACCTATGACCTTGAAAATCAATAGGGTTCCAGACTCTCCTAAGTACTATGTATGTACCAAGTTTGGTCAAAATCCATAGAAGGATGTTGATTCTAGAGTGTTCACAAGGATGTTATGTGGTAAAAATTTGACCCGGTGACATTGACCTTTGACCTATGACCTTGAAAATCAATAGGGTTCCAGACTTTTATAAGTACTATGTATGTACTAAGTTTGGTCAAAATCCATTCAGGGATGTTGATTCTAGAGTGTTCACAAGGATGTTATGTAGTAAAAATTTGACCCGGTGACATTGACCTTTGACCTATGACATTGAAAATCATTAGGGTTCCAGACTCTCCTAAGGACTAAGTATGTACCAAGTTTGGTAAAAAATCCATTGAAGGATGTTGATTCTAAAGTGTTCACAAAGATGTTATGCGGTACATATTTGACCCCTTGACCTATGACCTTGAAAATCAATAGGGTTCTAGACTCTCCTAAGGACTGTATGCACCAAGTTTGGTCAAAATCCATTGAAGGATGTTGATTCTAGAGTGTTCTCAAGGATGCTATGGGGTAAAAATTTGACCCCTTGACCTCTGACCTTGAAAATCAATAGGGTTCCAGACCCTCATAAGGACTATGTATGTACCAAGTTTGGTCAAAATCCATTGAAGGATGTTGATTCTAGAGTGTTCACAAAGATGTTATGTGGTAAAAATTTGACCCGGTGACATTGACCTTTGACCTATGACCTTTAAAATCAATAGGGTTCCAGACTCTCCTAAGGACTAAGTATGTACCAAGTGTGGTCAAAATCCATTGAAGGATGTTGATTCTAGAGGGTTCTCAAGGATGTTATGCGGTAAAAAATTGACCCCTTGACCTTTGATCTTGAAAATCCATAGGCTTCCAGACTCTCCTAAGGACTAAGTATGTACCAAGTTTGGTCAAAATCCATTGAAGGATGTTGATTCTAGAGTGTTCTCAAGGATGTTATGCGGTACATATTTGACCCCTTGACCTTTGACCTTGAAAATCATTAGGGTTCCAGACTCTCCTAAGGACTAAGTATGTATCAAGTTTGGTCAAAATCCATTCAGGGATGTTGATTCTAGAGTGTTCACAAGGATGTTATGTAGTAAAAATTTGACCCGGTGACATTGACCTTTGACCTATGACATTGAAAATCAATAGGTTCCAGACTCTCCTAAGGACTATGTATATACCAAGTTTGGTCAAAATCCATTGAAGGATGTTGATTCTAGAGTGTTCACAAGGATGTTACGAAGTAAAAATTTGACCCCTTGACCTTTGATCTTGAAAATCCATAGGCTTCCAGACTCTCCTAAGGACTAAGTATGTACCAAGTTTGGTCAAAATCCATTGAAGGATGTTGATTCTAGAGTGTTCTCAAGGATGTTATGCGGTACATATTTGACCCCTTGACCTATGACCTTGAAAATCAATAGGGTTCTAGACTCTCCTAAGGACTATGTATGCATCAAGTTTGGTCAAAAGCCCTTGAAGGATTTTGATTCTAGAGTGTTCTCAAGGATGCTATGGGGTAAAAATTTGACCCCTTGACCTTTGACCTTGAAAATCATTAGGGTTCCAGACTCTCCTAAGGACTAAGTATGTACCAAGTTTGGTAAAAAATCCATTGAAGGATGTTGATTCTAGAGTGTTCTCAAGGATGTTATGCGGTAAAAATTTGACCCCTTGACCTCTGACCTTGAAAATCAATAGGATTCCAGACCCTCATAAGGACTATGTATGTACCAAGTTTGGTCAAAATCCATTGAAGGATGTTGATTCTAAAGTGTTCACAAAGATGTTATGTGGTAAAAATTTGACCCGGTGACATTAACCTTTGACCTATGACCTTTAAAATCAATAGGGTTCCAGACCCTCCTAAGGACTAAGTATGTACCAAGTGTGGTCAAAATCCATTGAAGGATGTTGATTCTAGAGTGTTCACAAGGATGTTACGCAGTAAAAATTTTACCCGTTGACCTTTGATCTTGAAAATCAATAGGCTTCCAGACTCTCCTAAGGACTAAGTATGTACCAAGTTTGGTCAAAATCCATTAAAGGATGTTGATTCTAGAGTGTTCTCAAGGATGCTATGCGGTAAAAATTTGACCCTGTGACCTTTGACCTTGAAAATCAATAGGGTTCCAGATTCTCTTAAGGTCTAAGTATGTACCAAGTTTGGTCAAAATCCATTGAAGGATGTTGATTCTAGAGTGTTCACAAGGATGTTATGTGGTAAAAATTTGACCCGGTGACATTGACCTTTGACCTATGACCTTGAAAATCAATAGGTTCCAGACTTTCATAAGTACTATGTATGTACTAAGTTTGGTCAAAATCCATTCAGGGATGTTGATTCTAGAGTGTTCACAAGGATGTTATGTAGTAAAAATTTGACCCGGTGACATTGACCTTTGACCTATGACCTTGAAAATCAATAGGGTTCCAGACTCTCCTAAGGACTATGTATATTCCAAGTTTGGTCAAAATCCATTGAAGGATGTTGATTCTAGAGTGTTCACAAGGATGTTACGAAGTAAAAATTTGACCCCTTGACCTTTGATCTTGAAAATCCATAGGCTTCCAGACTCTCATAAGGACTAAGTATGTACCAAGTTTGGTCAAAATCCATTGAAGGATGTTGATTCTAGAGTGTTCTCAAGGATGTTATGCGGTACATATTTGACCCCTTGACCTATGACCTTGAAAATCAATAGGGTTCTAGACTCTCCTAAGGACTGTATGCACCAAGTTTGGTCAAAATCCATTGAAGGATGTTGATTCTAGAGTGTTCTCAAGGATGCTATGGGGTAAAAATTTGACCCCTTGACCTCTGACCTTGAAAATCAATAGGGTTCCAGACCCTCATAAGGACTATGTATGTACCAAGTTTGGTCAAAATCCATTGAAGGATGTTGATTCTAGAGTGTTCACAAAGATGTTATGTGGTAAAAATTTGACCCGGTGACATTGACCTTTGACCTATGACCTTTAAAATCAATAGGGTTCCAGACTCTCCTAAGGACTAAGTATGTACCAAGTGTGGTCAAAATCCATTGAAGGATGTTGATTCTAGAGTGTTCACAAGGATGTTACGCAGTAAAAATTTGACCCGTTGACCTTTGATCTTGAAAATCAATAGGCTTCCAGACTCTCCTAAGGACTAAGTATGTACCAAGTTTGGTCAAAATCCATTAAAGGATGTTGATTCTAGAGTGTTCTCAAGGATGCTATGCGGTAAAAATTTGACCCCTTGACCTTTGACCTTGAAAATCAATAGGGTTCCAGATTCTCTTAAGGTCTAAGTATGTACCAAGTTTGGTCAAAATCCATTAAAGGATGTTGATTCTAGAGTGTTCTCAAGGATGTTATGCGGTAAAAAATTGACCCCTTGACCTTTGACCTTGAAAATCATTAGGGTTCCAGACTCTCCTAAGGACTAAGTATGTACCAAGTGTGGTCAAAATCCATTGAAGGATGTTGATTCTAGAGTGTTCACAAGGATGTTACGAAGTAAAAATTTGACCCCTTGACCTTTGATCTTGAAAATCCATAGGCTTCCAGACTCTCCTAAGGACTAAGTATGTACAAAGTTTGGTCAAAATCCATTGAAGGATGTTGATTCTAGAGTGTTCTCAAGGATGTTATGCGGTACATATTTGACCCCTTGACCTATGACCTTGAAAATCAATAGTGTTCTAGACTCTCCTAAGGACTGTATGCACCAAGTTTGGTCAAAATCCATTGAAGGATGTTGATTCTAGAGTGTTCTCAAGGATGCTATGGGGTAAAAATTTGACCCCTTAACCTTTGACCTTGAAAATCATTAGGGTTCCAGACTCTCCTAAGGACTAAGTATGTACCAAGTTTGGTAAAAAATCCATTGAAGGATGTTGATTCTAGAGTGTTCACAAAGATGTTATGTGGTAAAAATTTGACCCGGTGACATTGACCTTTGACCTATGACCTTTAAAATCAATAGGGTTCCAGACTCTCCTAAGGACTAAGTATGTACCAAGTGTGGTCAAAATCCATTGAAGGATGTTGATTCTAGAGTGTTCACAAGGATGTTACGCAGTAAAAATTTGACCCGTTGACCTTTGATCTTGAAAATCAATAGGCTTCCAGACTCTCCTAAGGACGAAGTATGTACCAAGTTTGGTCAAAATCCATTAAAGGATGTTGATTCTAGAGTGTTCTCAAGGATGCTATGCGGTAAAAATTTGACCCCTTGACCTTTGACCTTGAAAATCAATAGGGTTCCAGATTCTCTTAAGGTCTAAGTATGTACCAAGTTTGGTCAAAATCCATTAAAGGATGTTGATTCTAGAGTGTTCTCAAGGATGTTATGCGGTAAAAAATTGACCCCTTGACCTTTGACCTTGAAAATCATTAGGGTTCCAGACTCTCCTAAGGACTAAGTATGTACCAAGTTTGGTAACAAATCCATTGAAGGATGTTGATTCTAGAGTGTTCACAAGGATGTTATGTGGTAAAAATTTGACCCGGTGACATTGACCTTTGACCTAAGACCTTGAAAATCAATAGGGTTCCAGACTTTCATAAGTACTATGTATGTACTAAGTTTGGTCAAAATCCATTCAGGGATGTTGATTCTAGAGTGTTCACAAGGATGTTATGTAGTAAAAATTTGACCCGGTGACATTGACCTTTGACCTATGACCTTGAAAATCAATAGGGTTCCAGACTCTCCTAAGGACTATGTATATTCCAAGTTTGGTCAATATCCATTGAAGGATGTTGATTCTAGAGTGTTCACAAGGATGTTACGAAGTAAAAATTTGACCCCTTGACCTTTGATCTTGAAAATCCATAGGCTTCCAGACTCTCCTAAGGACTAAGTATGTACCAAGTTTGGTCAAAATCCATTGAAGGATGTTGATTCTAGAGTGTTCTCAAGGATGTTATGCGTACATATTTGACCCCTTGACCTATGACCTTGAAAATCAATAGGGTTCTAGACTCTCCTAAGGACTGTATGCACCAAGTTTGGTCAAAATCCATTGAAGGATGTTGATTCTAGAGTGTTCTCAAGGATGCTATGGGGTAAAAATTTGACCCCTTGACCTTTGACCTTGAAAATCATTAGGGTTCCAGACTCTCCTAAGGACTAAGTATGTACCAAGTTTGGTAAAAAATCCATTGAAGGATGTTGATTCTAGAGTGTTCTCAAGGATGTTATGCGGTAAAAAATTGACCCCTTGACCTTTGACCTTGAAAATCATTAGGGTTCCAGACTCTCCTAAGGACTAAGTATGTACCAAGTGTGGTCAAAATCCATTGAAGGATGTTGATTCTAGAGTGTTCACAAGGATGTTACGAAGTAAAAATTTGACCCCTTGACCTTTGATCTTGAAAATCCATAGGCTTCCAGACTCTCCTAAGGACTAAGTATGTACCAAGTTTGGTCAAAATCCATTGAAGGATGTTGATTCTAGAGTGTTCTCAAGGATGTTATGCGGTACATATTTGACCCCTTGACCTATGACCTTGAAAATCAATAGTGTTCTAGACTCTCCTAAGGACTGTATGCACCAAGTGTGGTCAAAATCCATTGAAGGATGTTGATTCTAGAGTGTTCACAAGGATGTTACGCAGTAAAAATTTTACCCGTTGACCTTTGATCTTGAAAATCAATAGGCTTCCAGACTCTCCTAAGGACTAAGTATGTACCAAGTTTGGTCAAAATCCATTAAAGGATGTTGATTCTAGAGTGTTCTCAAGGATGCTATGCGGTAAAAATTTGACCCGGTGACCTTTGACCTTGAAAATCAATAGGGTTCCAGATTCTCTTAAGGTCTAAGTATGTACCAAGTTTGGTCAAAATCCATTGAAGGATGTTGATTCTAGAGTGTTCACAAAGATGTTATGTGGTAAAAATTTGACCCGGTGACATTGACCTTTGACCTATGACCTTTAAAATCAATGGGTTCCAGACTCTCCTAAGGACTAAGTATGTACCAAGTGTGGTCAAAATCCATTGAAGGATGTTGATTCTAGAGTGTTCACAAGGATGTTACGCAGTAAAAATTTGACCCGTTGACCTTTGATCTTGAAAATCAATAGGCTTCCAGACTCTCCTAAGGACGAAGAATGTACCAAGTTTGGTCAAAATCCATTAAAGGATGTTGATTCTAGAGTGTTCTCAAGGATGCTATGCGGTAAAAATTTGACCCCTTGACCTTTGACCTTGAAAATCAATAGGGTTCCAGATTCTCTTAAGGTCTAAGTATGTACCAAGTTTGGTCAAAATCCATTAAAGGATGTTGATTCTAGAGTGTTCTCAAGGATGTTATGCGGTAAAAAATTGACCCCTTGACCTTTGACCTTGAAAATCATTAGGGTTCCAGACTCTCCTAAGGACTAAGTATGTACCAAGTTTGGTAACAAATCCATTGAAGGATGTTGATTCTAGAGTGTTCACAAGGATGTTATGTGGTAAAAATTTGACCCGGTGACATTGACCTTTGACCTAAGACCTTGAAAATCAATAGGGTTCCAGACTTTCATAAGTACTATGTATGTACTAAGTTTGGTCAAAATCCATTCAGGGATGTTGATTCTAGAGTGTTCACAAGGATGTTATGTAGTAAAAATTTGACCCGGTGACATTGACCTTTGACCTATGACCTTGAAAATCAATAGGGTTCCAGACTCTCCTAAGGACTATGTATATTCCAAGTTTGGTCAATATCCATTGAAGGATGTTGATTCTAGAGTGTTCACAAGGATGTTACGAAGTAAAAATTTGACCCCTTGACCTTTGATCTTGAAAATCCATAGGCTTCCAGACTCTCCTAAGGACTAAGTATGTACCAAGTTTGGTCAAAATCCATTGAAGGATGTTGATTCTAGAGTGTTCTCAAGGATGTTATGCGTACATATTTGACCCCTTGACCTATGACCTTGAAAATCAATAGGGTTCTAGACTCTCCTAAGGACTGTATGCACCAAGTTTGGTCAAAATCCATTGAAGGATGTTGATTCTAGAGTGTTCTCAAGGATGCTATGGGGTAAAAATTTGACCCCTTGACCTTTGACCTTGAAAATCATTAGGGTTCCAGACTCTCCTAAGGACTAAGTATGTACCAAGTTTGGTAAAAAATCCATTGAAGGATGTTGATTCTAGAGTGTTCTCAAGGATGTTATGCGGTAAAAAATTGACCCCTTGACCTTTGACCTTGAAAATCATTAGGGTTCCAGACTCTCCTAAGGACTAAGTATGTACCAAGTGTGGTCAAAATCCATTGAAGGATGTTGATTCTAGAGTGTTCACAAGGATGTTACGAAGTAAAAATTTGACCCCTTGACCTTTGATCTTGAAAATCCATAGGCTTCCAGACTCTCCTAAGGACTAAGTATGTACCAAGTTTGGTCAAAATCCATTGAAGGATGTTGATTCTAGAGTGTTCTCAAGGATGTTATGCGGTACATATTTGACCCCTTGACCTATGACCTTGAAAATCAATAGTGTTCTAGACTCTCCTAAGGACTGTATGCACCAAGTGTGGTCAAAATCCATTGAAGGATGTTGATTCTAGAGTGTTCACAAGGATGTTACGCAGTAAAAATTTTACCCGTTGACCTTTGTTCTTGAAAATCAATAGGCTTCCAGACTCTCCTAAGGACTAAGTATGTACCAAGTTTGGTCAAAATCCATTAAAGGATGTTGATTCTAGAGTGTTCTCAAGGATGCTATGCGGTAAAAATTTGACCCGGTGACCTTTGACCTTGAAAATCAATAGGGTTCCAGATTCTCTTAAGGTCTAAGTATGTACCAAGTTTGGTCAAAATCCATTGAAGGATGTTGATTCTAGAGTGTTCACAAGGATGTTATGTGGTAAAAATTTGACTCGGTGACATTGACCTTTGACCTATGACCTTGAAAATCAATAGGGTTCCAGACTCTCCTAAGTACTATGTATGTACCAAGTTTGGTCAAAATCCATAGAAGGATGTTGATTCTAGAGTGTTCACAAGGATGTTATGTGGTAAAAATTTGACCCGGTGACATTGACCTTTGACCTATGACCTTGAAAATCAATAGGGTTCCAGACTTTTATAAGTACTATGTATGTACTAAGTTTGGTCAAAATCCATTCAGGGATGTTGATTCTAGAGTGTTCACAAGGATGTTATGTAGTAAAAATTTGACCCGGTGACATTGACCTTTGACCTATGACATTGAAAATCATTAGGGTTCCAGACTCTCCTAAGGACTAAGTATGTACCAAGTTTGGTAAAAAATCCATTGAAGGATGTTGATTCTAAAGTGTTCACAAAGATGTTATGCGGTACATATTTGACCCCTTGACCTATGACCTTGAAAATCAATAGGGTTCTAGACTCTCCTAAGGACTGTATGCACCAAGTTTGGTCAAAATCCATTGAAGGATGTTGATTCTAGAGTGTTCACAAAGATGTTATGTGGTAAAAATTTGACCCGGTGACATTGACCTTTGACCTATGACCTTTAAAATCAATAGGGATCCAGACTCTCCTAAGGACTAAGTATGTACCAAGTGTGGTCAAAATCCATTGAAGGATGTTGATTCTAGAGTGTTCACAAGGATGTTACGCAGTAAAAATTTGACCCGTTGACCTTTGATCTTGAAAATCAATAGGGTTCCAGATTCTCTTAAGGTCTAAGTATGTACCAAGTTTGGTCAAAATCCATTGAAGGATGTTGATTCTAGAGTGTTCTCAAGGATGTTATGCGGTAAAAAATTGACCCCTTGACCTTTGATCTTGAAAATCCATAGGCTTCCAGACTCTCCTCAGGACTAAGTATGTACCAAGTTTGGTCAAAATCCATTGAAGGATGTTGATTCTAGAGTGTTCTCAAGGATGTTATGCGGTACATATTTGACCCCTTGACCTTTGACCTTGAAAATCATTAGGGTTCCAGACTCTCCTAAGGACTAAGTATGTACCAAGTTTGGTCAAAATCCATTCAGGGATGTTGATTCTAGAGTGTTCACAAGGATGTTATGTAGTAAAAATTTGACCCGGTGACATTGACCTTTGACCTATGACATTGAAAATCAATAGGTTCCAGACTCTCCTAAGGACTATGTATATACCAAGTTTGGTCAAAATCCATTGAAGGATGTTGATTCTAGAGTGTTCACAAGGATGTTACGAAGTAAAAATTTGACCCCTTGACCTTTGATCTTGAAAATCCATAGGCTTCCAGACTCTCCTAAGGACTAAGTATGTACCAAGTTTGGTCAAAATCCATTGAAGGATGTTGATTCTAGAGTGTTCTCAAGGATGTTATGCGGTACATATTTGACCCCTTGACCTATGACCTTGAAAATCAATAGGGTTCTAGACTCTCCTAAGGACTATGTATGCATCAAGTTTGGTCAAAAGCCCTTGAAGGATTTTGATTCTAGAGTGTTCTCAAGGATGCTATGGGGTAAAAATTTGACCCCTTGACCTTTGACCTTGAAAATCATTAGGGTTCCAGACTCTCCTAAGGACTAAGTATGTACCAAGTTTGGTAAAAAATCCATTGAAGGATGTTGATTCTAGAGTGTTCTCAAGGATGTTATGCGGTAAAAATTTGACCCCTTGACCTCTGACCTTGAAAATCAATAGGATTCCAGACCCTCATAAGGACTATGTATGTACCAAGTTTGGTCAAAATCCATTGAAGGATGTTGATTCTAAAGTGTTCACAAAGATGTTATGTGGTAAAAATTTGACCCGGTGACATTAACCTTTGACCTATGACCTTTAAAATCAATAGGGTTCCAGACCCTCCTAAGGACTAAGTATGTACCAAGTGTGGTCAAAATCCATTGAAGGATGTTGATTCTAGAGTGTTCACAAGGATGTTACGCAGTAAAAATTTTACCCGTTGACCTTTGATCTTGAAAATCAATAGGCTTCCAGACTCTCCTAAGGACTAAGTATGTACCAAGTTTGGTCAAAATCCATTAAAGGATGTTGATTCTAGAGTGTTCTCAAGGATGCTATGCGGTAAAAATTTGACCCTGTGACCTTTGACCTTGAAAATCAATAGGGTTCCAGATTCTCTTAAGGTCTAAGTATGTACCAAGTTTGGTCAAAATCCATTGAAGGATGTTGATTCTAGAGTGTTCACAAGGATGTTATGTGGTAAAAATTTGACCCGGTGACATTGACCTTTGACCTATGACCTTGAAAATCAATAGGTTCCAGACTTTCATAAGTACTATGTATGTACTAAGTTTGGTCAAAATCCATTCAGGGATGTTGATTCTAGAGTGTTCACAAGGATGTTATGTAGGAAAAATTTGACCCGGTGACATTGACCTTTGACCTATGACCTTGAAAATCAATAGGGTTCCAGACTCTCCTAAGGACTATGTATATTCCAAGTTTGGTCAAAATCCATTGAAGGATGTTGATTCTAGAGTGTTCACAAGGATGTTACGAAGTAAAAATTTGACCCCTTGACCTTTGATCTTGAAAATCCATAGGCTTCCAGACTCTCCTAAGGACTAAGTATGTACCAAGTTTGGTCAAAATCCATTGAAGGATGTTGATTCTAGAGTGTTCTCAAGGATGTTATGCGGTACATATTTGACCCCTTGACCTATGACCTTGAAAATCAATAGGGTTCTAGACTCTCCTAAGGACTGTATGCACCAAGTTTGGTCAAAATCCATTGAAGGATGTTGATTCTAGAGTGTTCTCAAGGATGCTATGGGGTAAAAATTTGACCCCTTGACCTCTGACCTTGAAAATCAATAGGGTTCCAGACCCTCATAAGGACTATGTATATACCAAGTTTGGTCAAAATCCATTGAAGGATGTTGATTCTAGAGTGTTCACAAAGATGTTATGCGGTAAAAATTTGACCCGGTGACATTGACCTTTGACCTATGACCTTTAAAATCAATAGGGTTCCAGACTCTCCTAAGGACTAAGTATGTACCAAGTGTGGTCAAAATCCATTGAAGGATGTTGATTCTAGAGTGTTCACAAGGATGTTACGCAGTAAAAATTTGACCCGTTGACCTTTGATCTTGAAAATCAATAGGCTTCCAGACTCTCCTAAGGACTAAGTATGTACCAAGTTTGGTCAAAATCCATTAAAGGATGTTGATTCTAGAGTGTTCTCAAGGATGCTATGCGGTAAAAATTTGACCCCTTGACCTTTGACCTTGAAAATCAATAGGGTTCCAGATTCTCTTAAGGTCTAAGTATGTACCAAGTTTGGTCAAAATCCATTAAAGGATGTTGATTCTAGAGTGTTCTCAAGGATGTTATGCGGTAAAAAATTGACCCCTTGACCTTTGACCTTGAAAATCATTAGGGTTCCAGACTCTCCTAAGGACTAAGTATGTACCAAGTGTGGTCAAAATCCATTGAAGGATGTTGATTCTAGAGTGTTCACAAGGATGTTACGAAGTAAAAATTTGACCCCTTGACCTTTGATCTTGAAAATCCATAGGCTTCCAGACTCTCCTAAGGACTAAGTATGTACAAAGTTTGGTCAAAATCCATTGAAGGATGTTGATTCTAGAGTGTTCTCAAGGATGTTATGCGGTACATATTTGACCCCTTGACCTATGACCTTGAAATCAATAGTGTTCTAGACTCTCCTAAGGACTGTATGCACCAAGTTTGGTCAAAATCCATTGAAGGATGTTGATTCTAGAGTGTTCTCAAGGATGCTATGGGGTAAAAATTTGACCCCTTAACCTTTGACCTTGAAAATCATTAGGGTTCCAGACTCTCCTAAGGACTAAGTATGTACCAAGTTTGGTAAAAAATCCATTGAAGGATGTTGATTCTAGAGTGTTCACAAAGATGTTATGTGGTAAAAATTTGACCCGGTGACATTGACCTTTGACCTATGACCTTTAAAATCAATAGGGTTCCAGACTCTCCTAAGGACTAAGTATGTACCAAGTGTGGTCAAAATCCATTGAAGGATGTTGATTCTAGAGTGTTCACAAGGATGTTACGCAGTAAAAATTTGACCCGTTGACCTTTGATCTTGAAAATCAATAGGCTTCCAGACTCTCCTAAGGACGAAGTATGTACCAAGTTTGGTCAAAATCCATTAAAGGATGTTGATTCTAGAGTGTTCACAAGGATGTTATGTAGTAAAAATTTGACCCGGTGACATTGACCTTTGACCTATGACCTTGAAAATCAATAGGGTTCCAGACTCTCCTAAGGACTATGTATATTCCAAGTTTGGTCAATATCCATTGAAGGATGTTGATTCTAGAGTGTTCACAAGGATGTTACGAAGTAAAAATTTGACCCCTTGACCTTTGATCTTGAAAATCCATAGGCTTCCAGACTCTCCTAAGGACTAAGTATGTACCAAGTTTGGTCAAAATCCATTGAAGGATGTTGATTCTAGAGTGTTCTCAAGGATGTTATGCGTACATATTTGACCCCTTGACCTATGACCTTGAAAATCAATAGGGTTCTAGACTCTCCTAAGGACTGTATGCACCAAGTTTGGTCAAAATCCATTGAAGGATGTTGATTCTAGAGTGTTCTCAAGGATGCTATGGGGTAAAAATTTGACCCCTTGACCTTTGACCTTGAAAATCATTAGGGTTCCAGACTCTCCTAAGGACTAAGTATGTACCAAGTTTGGTAAAAAATCCATTGAAGGATGTTGATTCTAGAGTGTTCTCAAGGATGTTATGCGGTAAAAAATTGACCCCTTGACCTTTGACCTTGAAAATCATTAGGGTTCCAGACTCTCCTAAGGACTAAGTATGTACCAAGTGTGGTCAAAATCCATTGAAGGATGTTGATTCTAGAGTGTTCACAAGGATGTTACGAAGTAAAAATTTGACCCCTTGACCTTTGATCTTGAAAATCCATAGGCTTCCAGACTCTCCTAAGGACTAAGTATGTACCAAGTTTGGTCAAAATCCATTGAAGGATGTTGATTCTAGAGTGTTCTCAAGGATGTTATGCGGTACATATTTGACCCCTTGACCTATGACCTTGAAAATCAATAGTGTTCTAGACTCTCCTAAGGACTGTATGCACCAAGTGTGGTCAAAATCCATTGAAGGATGTTGATTCTAGAGTGTTCACAAGGATGTTACGCAGTAAAAATTTTACCCGTTGACCTTTGATCTTGAAAATCAATAGGCTTCCAGACTCTCCTAAGGACTAAGTATGTACCAAGTTTGGTCAAAATCCATTAAAGGATGTTGATTCTAGAGTGTTCTCAAGGATGCTATGCGGTAAAAATTTGACCCGGTGACCTTTGACCTTGAAAATCAATAGGGTTCCAGATTCTCTTAAGGTCTAAGTATGTACCAAGTTTGGTCAAAATCCATTGAAGGATGTTGATTCTAGAGTGTTCACAAGGATGTTATGTGGTAAAAATTTGACCCTGTGACCTTTGACCTTGAAAATCAATAGGGTTCCAGATTCTCTTAAGGTCTAAGTATGTACCAAGTTTGGTCAAAATCCATTGAAGGATGTTGATTCTAGAGTGTTCACAAGGATGTTATGTGGTAAAAATTTGACCCGGTGACATTGACCTTTGACCTATGACCTTGAAAATCAATAGGTTCCAGACTTTCATAAGTACTATGTATGTACTAAGTTTGGTCAAAATCCATTCAGGGATGTTGATTCTAGAGTGTTCACAAGGATGTTATGTAGGAAAAATTTGACCCGGTGACATTGACCTTTGACCTATGACCTTGAAAATCAATAGGGTTCCAGACTCTCCTAAGGACTATGTATATTCCAAGTTTGGTCAAAATCCATTGAAGGATGTTGATTCTAGAGTGTTCTCAAGGATGTTATGCGGTACATATTTGACCCCTTGACCTATGACCTTGAAAATCAATAGGGTTCTAGACTCTCCTAAGGACTGTATGCACCAAGTTTGGTCAAAATCCATTGAAGGATGTTGATTCTAGAGTGTTCTCAAGGATGCTATGGGGTAAAAATTTGACCCCTTGACCTCTGACCTTGAAAATCAATAGGGTTCCAGACCCTCATAAGGACTATGTATATACCAAGTTTGGTCAAAATCCATTGAAGGATGTTGATTCTAGAGTGTTCACAAAGATGTTATGTGGTAAAAATTTGACCCGGTGACATTGACCTTTGACCTATGACCTTTAAAATCAATAGGGTTCCAGACTCTCCTAAGGACTAAGTATGTACCAAGTGTGGTCAAAATCCATTGAAGGATGTTGATTCTAGAGTGTTCACAAGGATGTTACGCAGTAAAAATTTGACCCGTTGACCTTTGATCTTGAAAATCAATAGGCTTCCAGACTCTCCTAAGGACGAAGTATGTACCAAGTTTGGTCAAAATCCATTAAAGGATGTTGATTCTAGAGTGTTCACAAGGATGTTATGTAGTAAAAATTTGACCCGGTGACATTGACCTTTGACCTATGACCTTGAAAATCAATAGGGTTCCAGACTCTCCTAAGGACTATGTATATTCCAAGTTTGGTCAATATCCATTGAAGGATGTTGATTCTAGAGTGTTCACAAGGATGTTACGAAGTAAAAATTTGACCCCTTGACCTTTGATCTTGAAAATCCATAGGCTTCCAGACTCTCCTAAGGACTAAGTATGTACCAAGTTTGGTCAAAATCCATTGAAGGATGTTGATTCTAGAGTGTTCTCAAGGATGTTATGCGTACATATTTGACCCCTTGACCTATGACCTTGAAAATCAATAGGGTTCTAGACTCTCCTAAGGACTGTATGCACCAAGTTTGGTCAAAATCCATTGAAGGATGTTGATTCTAGAGTGTTCTCAAGGATGCTATGGGGTAAAAATTTGACCCCTTAACCTTTGACCTTGAAAATCATTAGGGTTCCAGACTCTCCTAAGGACTAAGTATGTACCAAGTTTGGTAAAAAATCCATTGAAGGATGTTGATTCTAGAGTGTTCACAAAGATGTTATGTGGTAAAAATTTGACCCGGTGACATTGACCTTTGACCTATGACCTTTAAAATCAATAGGGTTCCAGACTCTCCTAAGGACTAAGTATGTACCAAGTGTGGTCAAAATCCATTGAAGGATGTTGATTCTAGAGTGTTCACAAGGATGTTACGAAGTAAAAATTTGACCCCTTGACCTTTGATCTTGAAAATCCATAGGCTTCCAGACTCTCCTAAGGACTAAGTATGTACCAAGTTTGGTCAAAATCCATTGAAGGATGTTGATTCTAGAGTGTTCTCAAGGATGTTATGCGTACATATTTGACCCCTTGACCTATGACCTTGAAAATCAATAGGGTTCTAGACTCTCCTAAGGACTGTATGCACCAAGTTTGGTCAAAATCCATTGAAGGATGTTGATTCTAGAGTGTTCTCAAGGATGCTATGGGGTAAAAATTTGACCCCTTAACCTTTGACCTTGAAAATCATTAGGGTTCCAGACTCTCCTAAGGACTAAGTATGTACCAAGTTTGGTAAAAAATCCATTGAAGGATGTTGATTCTAGAGTGTTCACAAAGATGTTATGTGGTAAAAATTTGACCCGGTGACATTGACCTTTGACCTATGACCTTTAAAATCAATAGGGTTCCAGACTCTCCTAAGGACTAAGTATGTACCAAGTGTGGTCAAAATCCATTGAAGGATGTTGATTCTAGAGTGTTCACAAGGATGTTACGCAGTAAAAATTTGACCCGTTGACCTTTGATCTTGAAAATCAATAGGCTTCCAGACTCTCCTAAGGACGAAGTATGTACCAAGTTTGGTCAAAATCCATTAAAGGATGTTGATTCTAGAGTGTTCACAAGGATGTTATGTAGTAAAAATTTGACCCGGTGACATTGACCTTTGACCTATGACCTTGAAAATCAATAGGGTTCCAGACTCTCCTAAGGACTATGTATATTCCAAGTTTGGTCAATATCCATTGAAGGATGTTGATTCTAGAGTGTTCACAAGGATGTTACGAAGTAAAAATTTGACCCCTTGACCTTTGATCTTGAAAATCCATAGGCTTCCAGACTCTCCTAAGGACTAAGTATGTACCAAGTTTGGTCAAAATCCATTGAAGGATGTTGATTCTAGAGTGTTCTCAAGGATGTTATGCGTACATATTTGACCCCTTGACCTATGACCTTGAAAATCAATAGGGTTCTAGACTCTCCTAAGGACTGTATGCACCAAGTTTGGTCAAAATCCATTGAAGGATGTTGATTCTAGAGTGTTCTCAAGGATGCTATGGGGTAAAAATTTGACCCCTTGACCTCTGACCTTGAAAATCAATAGGGTTCCAGACCCTCATAAGGACTATGTATATACCAAGTTTGGTCAAAATCCATTGAAGGATGTTGATTCTAGAGTGTTCACAAAGATGTTATGTGGTAAAAATTTGACCCGGTGACATTGACCTTTGACCTATGACCTTTAAAATCAATAGGGTTCCAGACTCTCCTAAGGACTAAGTATGTACCAAGTGTGGTCAAAATCCATTGAAGGATGTTGATTCTAGAGTGTTCACAAGGATGTTACGCAGTAAAAATTTGACCCGTTGACCTTTGATCTTGAAAATCAATAGGCTTCCAGACTCTCCTAAGGACTAAGTATGTACCAAGTTTGGTCAAAATCCATTAAAGGATGTTGATTCTAGAGTGTTCTCAAGGATGCTATGCGGTAAAAATTTGACCCCTTGACCTTTGACCTTGAAAATCAATAGGGTTCCAGATTCTCTTAAGGTCTAAGTATGTACCAAGTTTGGTCAAAATCCATTAAAGGATGTTGATTCTAGAGTGTTCTCAAGGATGTTATGCGGTAAAAAATTGACCCCTTGACCTTTGACCTTGAAAATCATTAGGGTTCCAGACTCTCCTAAGGACTAAGTATGTACCAAGTGTGGTCAAAATCCATTGAAGGATGTTGATTCTAGAGTGTTCACAAGGATGTTACGAAGTAAAAATTTGACCCCTTGACCTTTGATCTTGAAAATCCATAGGCTTCCAGACTCTCCTAAGGACTAAGTATGTACAAAGTTTGGTCAAAATCCATTGAAGGATGTTGATTCTAGAGTGTTCTCAAGGATGTTATGCGGTACATATTTGACCCCTTGACCTATGACCTTGAAAATCAATAGTGTTCTAGACTCTCCTAAGGACTGTATGCACCAAGTTTGGTCAAAATCCATTGAAGGATGTTGATTCTAGAGTGTTCTCAAGGATGCTATGGGGTAAAAATTTGACCCCTTAACCTTTGACCTTGAAAATCATTAGGGTTCCAGACTCTCCTAAGGACTAAGTATGTACCAAGTTTGGTAAAAAATCCATTGAAGGATGTTGATTCTAGAGTGTTCACAAAGATGTTATGTGGTAAAAATTTGACCCGGTGACATTGACCTTTGACCTATGACCTTTAAAATCAATAGGGTTCCAGACTCTCCTAAGGACTAAGTATGTACCAAGTGTGGTCAAAATCCATTGAAGGATGTTGATTCTAGAGTGTTCACAAGGATGTTACGCAGTAAAAATTTGACCCGTTGACCTTTGATCTTGAAAATCAATAGGCTTCCAGACTCTCCTAAGGACGAAGTATGTACCAAGTTTGGTCAAAATCCATTAAAGGATGTTGATTCTAGAGTGTTCACAAGGATGTTATGTAGTAAAAATTTGACCCGGTGACATTGACCTTTGACCTATGACCTTGAAAATCAATAGGGTTCCAGACTCTCCTAAGGACTATGTATATTCCAAGTTTGGTCAATATCCATTGAAGGATGTTGATTCTAGAGTGTTCACAAGGATGTTACGAAGTAAAAATTTGACCCCTTGACCTTTGATCTTGAAAATCCATAGGCTTCCAGACTCTCCTAAGGACTAAGTATGTACCAAGTTTGGTCAAAATCCATTGAAGGATGTTGATTCTAGAGTGTTCTCAAGGATGTTATGCGTACATATTTGACCCCTTGACCTATGACCTTGAAAATCAATAGGGTTCTAGACTCTCCTAAGGACTGTATGCACCAAGTTTGGTCAAAATCCATTGAAGGATGTTGATTCTAGAGTGTTCTCAAGGATGCTATGGGGTAAAAATTTGACCCCTTGACCTTTGACCTTGAAAATCATTAGGGTTCCAGACTCTCCTAAGGACTAAGTATGTACCAAGTTTGGTAAAAAATCCATTGAAGGATGTTGATTCTAGAGTGTTCTCAAGGATGTTATGCGGTAAAAAATTGACCCCTTGACCTTTGACCTTGAAAATCATTAGGGTTCCAGACTCTCCTAAGGACTAAGTATGTACCAAGTGTGGTCAAAATCCATTGAAGGATGTTGATTCTAGAGTGTTCACAAGGATGTTACGAAGTAAAAATTTGACCCCTTGACCTTTGATCTTGAAAATCCATAGGCTTCCAGACTCTCCTAAGGACTAAGTATGTACCAAGTTTGGTCAAAATCCATTGAAGGATGTTGATTCTAGAGTGTTCTCAAGGATGTTATGCGGTACATATTTGACCCCTTGACCTATGACCTTGAAAATCAATAGTGTTCTAGACTCTCCTAAGGACTGTATGCACCAAGTGTGGTCAAAATCCATTGAAGGATGTTGATTCTAGAGTGTTCACAAGGATGTTACGCAGTAAAAATTTTACCCGTTGACCTTTGATCTTGAAAATCAATAGGCTTCCAGACTCTCCTAAGGACTAAGTATGTACCAAGTTTGGTCAAAATCCATTAAAGGATGTTGATTCTAGAGTGTTCTCAAGGATGCTATGCGGTAAAAATTTGACCCGGTGACCTTTGACCTTGAAAATCAATAGGGTTCCAGATTCTCTTAAGGTCTAAGTATGTACCAAGTTTGGTCAAAATCCATTGAAGGATGTTGATTCTAGAGTGTTCACAAGGATGTTATGTGGTAAAAATTTGACTCGGTGACATTGACCTTTGACCTATGACCTTGAAAATCAATAGGGTTCCAGACTCTCCTAAGTACTATGTATGTACCAAGTTTGGTCAAAATCCATAGAAGGATGTTGATTCTAGAGTGTTCACAAGGATGTTATGTGGTAAAAATTTGACCCGGTGACATTGACCTTTGACCTATGACCTTGAAAATCAATAGGGTTCCAGACTTTTATAAGTACTATGTATGTACTAAGTTTGGTCAAAATCCATTCAGGGATGTTGATTCTAGAGTGTTCACAAGGATGTTATGTAGTAAAAATTTGACCCGGTGACATTGACCTTTGACCTATGACATTGAAAATCATTAGGGTTCCAGACTCTCCTAAGGACTAAGTATGTACCAAGTTTGGTAAAAAATCCATTGAAGGATGTTGATTCTAAAGTGTTCACAAAGATGTTATGCGGTACATATTTGACCCCTTGACCTATGACCTTGAAAATCAATAGGGTTCTAGACTCTCCTAAGGACTGTATGCACCAAGTTTGGTCAAAATCCATTGAAGGATGTTGATTCTAGAGTGTTCACAAAGATGTTATGTGGTAAAAATTTGACCCGGTGACATTGACCTTTGACCTATGACCTTTAAAATCAATAGGGATCCAGACTCTCCTAAGGACTAAGTATGTACCAAGTGTGGTCAAAATCCATTGAAGGATGTTGATTCTAGAGTGTTCACAAGGATGTTACGCAGTAAAAATTTGACCCGTTGACCTTTGATCTTGAAAATCAATAGGGTTCCAGATTCTCTTAAGGTCTAAGTATGTACCAAGTTTGGTCAAAATCCATTGAAGGATGTTGATTCTAGAGTGTTCTCAAGGATGTTATGCGGTAAAAAATTGACCCCTTGACCTTTGATCTTGAAAATCCATAGGCTTCCAGACTCTCCTCAGGACTAAGTATGTACCAAGTTTGGTCAAAATCCATTGAAGGATGTTGATTCTAGAGTGTTCTCAAGGATGTTATGCGGTACATATTTGACCCCTTGACCTTTGACCTTGAAAATCATTAGGGTTCCAGACTCTCCTAAGGACTAAGTATGTACCAAGTTTGGTCAAAATCCATTCAGGGATGTTGATTCTAGAGTGTTCACAAGGATGTTATGTAGTAAAAATTTGACCCGGTGACATTGACCTTTGACCTATGACATTGAAAATCAATAGGTTCCAGACTCTCCTAAGGACTATGTATATACCAAGTTTGGTCAAAATCCATTGAAGGATGTTGATTCTAGAGTGTTCACAAGGATGTTACGAAGTAAAAATTTGACCCCTTGACCTTTGATCTTGAAAATCCATAGGCTTCCAGACTCTCCTAAGGACTAAGTATGTACCAAGTTTGGTCAAAATCCATTGAAGGATGTTGATTCTAGAGTGTTCTCAAGGATGTTATGCGGTACATATTTGACCCCTTGACCTATGACCTTGAAAATCAATAGGGTTCTAGACTCTCCTAAGGACTATGTATGCATCAAGTTTGGTCAAAAGCCCTTGAAGGATTTTGATTCTAGAGTGTTCTCAAGGATGCTATGGGGTAAAAATTTGACCCCTTGACCTTTGACCTTGAAAATCATTAGGGTTCCAGACTCTCCTAAGGACTAAGTATGTACCAAGTTTGGTAAAAAATCCATTGAAGGATGTTGATTCTAGAGTGTTCACAAGGATGTTATGTAGTAAAAATTTGACCCGGTGACATTGACCTTTGACCTATGACATTGAAAATCAATAGGTTCCAGACTCTCCTAAGGACTATGTATATACCAAGTTTGGTCAAAATCCATTGAAGGATGTTGATTCTAGAGTGTTCACAAGGATGTTACGAAGTAAAAATTTGACCCCTTGACCTTTGATCTTGAAAATCCATAGGCTTCCAGACTCTCCTAAGGACTAAGTATGTACCAAGTTTGGTCAAAATCCATTGAAGGATGTTGATTCTAGAGTGTTCTCAAGGATGTTATGCGGTACATATTTGACCCCTTGACCTATGACCTTGAAAATCAATAGGGTTCTAGACTCTCCTAAGGACTATGTATGCATCAAGTTTGGTCAAAAGCCCTTGAAGGATTTTGATTCTAGAGTGTTCTCAAGGATGCTATGGGGTAAAAATTTGACCCCTTGACCTTTGACCTTGAAAATCATTAGGGTTCCAGACTCTCCTAAGGACTAAGTATGTACCAAGTTTGGTAAAAAATCCATTGAAGGATGTTGATTCTAGAGTGTTCTCAAGGATGTTATGCGGTAAAAATTTGACCCCTTGACCTCTGACCTTGAAAATCAATAGGATTCCAGACCCTCATAAGGACTATGTATGTACCAAGTTTGGTCAAAATCCATTGAAGGATGTTGATTCTAAAGTGTTCACAAAGATGTTATGTGGTAAAAATTTGACCCGGTGACATTAACCTTTGACCTATGACCTTTAAAATCAATAGGGTTCCAGACCCTCCTAAGGACTAAGTATGTACCAAATGTGGTCAAAATCCATTGAAGGATGTTGATTCTAGAGTGTTCACAAGGATGTTACGCAGTAAAAATTTTACCCGTTGACCTTTGATCTTGAAAATCAATAGGCTTCCAGACTCTCCTAAGGACTAAGTATGTACCAAGTTTGGTCAAAATCCATTAAAGGATGTTGATTCTAGAGTGTTCTCAAGGATGCTATGCGGTAAAAATTTGACCCTGTGACCTTTGACCTTGAAAATCAACAGGGTTCCAGATTCTCTTAAGGTCTAAGTATGTACCAAGTTTGGTCAAAATCCATTGAAGGATGTTGATTCTAGAGTGTTCACAAGGATGTTATGTGGTAAAAATTTGACCCGGTGACATTGACCTTTGACCTATGACCTTGAAAATCAATAGGTTCCAGACTTTCATAAGTACTATGTATGTACTAAGTTTGGTCAAAATCCATTCAGGGATGTTGATTCTAGAGTGTTCACAAGGATGTTATGTAGTAAAAATTTGACCCGGTGACATTGACCTTTGACCTATGACCTTGAAAATCAATAGGGTTCCAGACTCTCCTAAGGACTATGTATATTCCAAGTTTGGTCAAAATCCATTGAAGGATGTTGATTCTAGAGTGTTCACAAGGATGTTACGAAGTAAAAATTTGACCCCTTGACCTTTGATCTTGAAAATCCATAGGCTTCCAGACTCTCCTAAGGACTAAGTATGTACCAAGTTTGGTCAAAATCCATTGAAGGATGTTGATTCTAGAGTGTTCTCAAGGATGTTATGCGGTACATATTTGACCCCTTGACCTATGACCTTGAAAATCAATAGGGTTCTAGACTCTCCTAAGGACTGTATGCACCAAGTTTGGTCAAAATCCATTGAAGGATGTTGATTCTAGAGTGTTCTCAAGGATGCTATGGGGTAAAAATTTGACCCCTTGACCTCTGACCTTGAAAATCAATAGGGTTCCAGACCCTCATAAGGACTATGTATGTACCAAGTTTGGTCAAAATCCATTGAAGGATGTTGATTCTAGAGTGTTCACAAAGATGTTATGTGGTAAAAATTTGACCCGGTGACATTGACCTTTGACCTATGACCTTTAAAATCAATAGGGTTCCAGACTCTCCTAAGGACTAAGTATGTACCAAGTGTGGTCAAAATCCATTGAAGGATGTTGATTCTAGAGTGTTCACAAGGATGTTACGCAGTAAAAATTTGACCAGTTGACCTTTGATCTTGAAAATCAATAGGCTTCCAGACTCTCCTAAGGACTAAGTATGTACCAAGTTTGGTCAAAATCCATTAAAGGATGTTGATTCTAGAGTGTTCTCAAGGATGCTATGCGGTAAAAATTTGACCCCTTGACCTTTGACCTTGAAAATCAATAGGGTTCCAGATTCTCTTAAGGTCTAAGTATGTACCAAGTTTGGTCAAAATCCATTAAAGGATGTTGATTCTAGAGTGTTCTCAAGGATGTTATGCGGTAAAAAATTGACCCCTTGACCTTTGACCTTGAAAATCATTAGGGTTCCAGACTCTCCTAAGGACTAAGTATGTACCAAGTGTGGTCAAAATCCATTGAAGGATGTTGATTCTAGAGTGTTCACAAGGATGTTACGAAGTAAAAATTTGACCCCTTGACCTTTGATCTTGAAAATCCATAGGCTTCCAGACTCTCCTAAGGACTAAGTATGTACAAAGTTTGGTCAAAATCCATTGAAGGATGTTGATTCTAGAGTGTTCTCAAGGATGTTATGCGGTACATATTTGACCCCTTGACCTATGACCTTGAAAATCAATAGTGTTCTAGACTCTCCTAAGGACTGTATGCACCAAGTTTGGTCAAAATCCATTGAAGGATGTTGATTCTAGAGTGTTCTCAAGGATGCTATGGGGTAAAAATTTGACCCCTTAACCTTTGACCTTGAAAATCATTAGGGTTCCAGACTCTCCTAAGGACTAAGTATGTACCAAGTTTGGTAAAAAATCCATTGAAGGATGTTGATTCTAGAGTGTTCACAAAGATGTTATGTGGTAAAAATTTGACCCGGTGACATTGACCTTTGACCTATGACCTTTAAAATCAATAGGGTTCCAGACTCTCCTAAGGACTAAGTATGTACCAAGTGTGGTCAAAATCCATTGAAGGATGTTGATTCTAGAGTGTTCACAAGGATGTTACGCAGTAAAAATTTGACCCGTTGACCTTTGATCTTGAAAATCAATAGGCTTCCAGATTCTCTTAAGGTCTAAGTATGTACCAAGTTTGGTCAAAATCCATTAAAGGATGTTGATTCTAGAGTGTTCTCAAGGATGTTATGCGGTAAAAAATTGACCCCTTGACCTTTGACCTTGAAAATCATTAGGGTTCCAGACTCTCCTAAGGACTAAGTATGTACCAAGTTTGGTAACAAATCCATTGAAGGATGTTGATTCTAGAGTGTTCACAAGGATGTTATGTGGTAAAAATTTGACCCGGTGACATTGACCTTTGACCTAAGACCTTGAAAATCAATATGGTTCCAGACTTTCATAAGTACTATGTATGTACTAAGTTTGGTCAAAATCCATTCAGGGATGTTGATTCTAGAGTGTTCACAAGGATGTTATGTAGTAAAAATTTGACCCGGTGACATTGACCTTTGACCTATGACCTTGAAAATCAATAGGGTTCCAGACTCTCCTAAGGACTATGTATATTCCAAGTTTGGTCAATATCCATTGAAGGATGTTGATTCTAGAGTGTTCACAAGGATGTTACGAAGTAAAAATTTGACCCCTTGACCTTTGATCTTGAAAATCCATAGGCTTCCAGACTCTCCTAAGGACTAAGTATGTACCAAGTTTGGTCAAAATCCATTGAAGGATGTTGATTCTAGAGTGTTCTCAAGGATGTTATGCGTACATATTTGACCCCTTGACCTATGACCTTGAAAATCAATAGGGTTCTAGACTCTCCTAAGGACTGTATGCACCAAGTTTGGTCAAAATCCATTGAAGGATGTTGATTCTAGAGTGTTCTCAAGGATGCTATGGGGTAAAAATTTGACCCCTTGACCTTTGACCTTGAAAATCATTAGGGTTCCAGACTCTCCTAAGGACTAAGTATGTACCAAGTTTGGTAAAAAATCCATTGAAGGATGTTGATTCTAGAGTGTTCTCAAGGATGTTATGCGGTAAAAAATTGACCCCTTGACCTTTGACCTTGAAAATCATTAGGGTTCCAGACTCTCCTAAGGACTAAGTATGTACCAAGTGTGGTCAAAATCCATTGAAGGATGTTGATTCTAGAGTGTTCACAAGGATGTTACGAAGTAAAAATTTGACCACTTGACCTTTGATCTTGAAAATCCATAGGCTTCCAGACTCTCCTAAGGACTAAGTATGTACCAAGTTTGGTCAAAATCCATTGAAGGATGTTGATTCTAGAGTGTTCTCAAGGATGTTATGCGGTACATATTTGACACCTTGACCTATGACCTTGAAAATCAATAGTGTTCTAGACTCTCCTAAGGACTGTATGCACCAAGTTTGGTCAAAATCCATTGAAGGATGTTGATTCTAGAGTGTTCTCAAGGATGCTATGGGGTAAAAATTTGACCCCTTAACCTTTGACCTTGAAAATCATTAGGGTTCCAGACTCTCCTAAGGACTAAGTATGTACCAAGTTTGGTAAAAAATCCATTGAAGGATGTTGATTCTAGAGTGTTCACAAAGATGTTATGTGGTAAAAATTTGACCCGGTGACATTGACCTTTGACCTATGACCTTTAAAATCAATAGGGTTCCAGACTCTCCTAAGGACTAAGTATGTACCAAGTGTGGTCAAAATCCATTGAAGGATGTTGATTCTAGAGTGTTCACAAGGATGTTACGCAGTAAAAATTTGACCCGTTGACCTTTGATCTTGAAAATCAATAGGCTTCCAGACTCTCCTAAGGACGAAGTATGTACCAAGTTTGGTCAAAATCCATTAAAGGATGTTGATTCTAGAGTGTTCTCAAGGATGCTATGCGGTAAAAATTTGACCCCTTGACCTTTGACCTTGAAAATCAATAGGGTTCCAGATTCTCTTAAGGTCTAAGTATGTACCAAGTTTGGTCAAAATCCATTAAAGGATGTTGATTCTAGAGTGTTCTCAAGGATGTTATGCGGTAAAAAATTGACCCCTTGACCTTTGACCTTGAAAATCATTAGGGTTCCAGACTCTCCTAAGGACTAAGTATGTACCAAGTTTGGTAACAAATCCATTGAAGGATGTTGATTCTAGAGTGTTCACAAGGATGTTATGTGGTAAAAATTTGACCCGGTGACATTGACCTTTGACCTAAGACCTTGAAAATCAATAGGGTTCCAGACTTTCATAAGTACTATGTATGTACTAAGTTTGGTCAAAATCCATTCAGGGATGTTGATTCTAGAGTGTTCACAAGGATGTTATGTAGTAAAAATTTGACCCGGTGACATTGACCTTTGACCTATGACCTTGAAAATCAATAGGGTTCCAGACTCTCCTAAGGACTATGTATATTCCAAGTTTGGTCAATATCCATTGAAGGATGTTGATTCTAGAGTGTTCACAAGGATGTTACGAAGTAAAAATTTGACCCCTTGACCTTTGATCTTGAAAATCCATAGGCTTCCAGACTCTCCTAAGGACTAAGTATGTACCAAGTTTGGTCAAAATCCATTGAAGGATGTTGATTCTAGAGTGTTCTCAAGGATGTTATGCGTACATATTTGACCCCTTGACCTATGACCTTGAAAATCAATAGGGTTCTAGACTCTCCTAAGGACTGTATGCACCAAGTTTGGTCAAAATCCATTGAAGGATGTTGATTCTAGAGTGTTCTCAAGGATGCTATGGGGTAAAAATTTGACCCCTTGACCTTTGACCTTGAAAATCATTAGGGTTCCAGACTCTCCTAAGGACTAAGTATGTACCAAGTTTGGTAAAAAATCCATTGAAGGAAGTTGATTCTAGAGTGTTCACAAGGATGTTACGAAGTAAAAATTTGACCCCTTGACCTTTGATCTTGAAAATCCATAGGCTTCCAGACTCTCCTAAGGACTAAGTATGTACCAAGTTTGGTCAAAATCCATTGAAGGATGTTGATTCTAGAGTGTTCTCAAGGATGTTATGCGGTACATATTTGACCCCTTGACCTATGACCTTGAAAATCAATAGGGTTCTAGACTCTCCTAAGGACTGTATGCACCAAGTTTGGTCAAAATCCATTGAAGGATGTTGATTCTAGAGTGTTCTCAAGGATGCTATGGGGTAAAAATTTGACCCCTTGACCTTTGACCTTGAAAATCATTAGGGTTCCAGACTCTCCTAAGGACTAAGTATGTACCAAGTTTGGTAAAAAATCCATTGAAGGATGTTGATTCTAGAGTGTTCTCAAGGATGTTATGCGGTAAAAACTTGACCCCTTGACATCTGACCTTGAAAATCAATAGGGTTCCAGACCCTCATAAGGACTATGTATGTACCAAGTTTGGTCAAAATCCATTGAAGGATGTTGATTCTAGAGTGTTCACAAAGATGTTATGTGGTAAAAATTTGACCCGGTGACATTGACCTTTGACCTATGACCTTTAAAATCAATAGGGTTCCAGATTCTCTTAAGGTCTAAGTATGTACCAAGTTTGGTCAAAATCCATTGAAGGATGTTGATTCTAGAGTGTTCTCAAGGATGTTATGCGGAAAAAAATTGACCCCTTGACCTTTGATCTTGAAAATCCATAGGCTTCCAGACTCTCCTAAGGACTAAGTATGTACCAAGTTTGGTCAAAATCCATTGAAGGATGTTGATTCTAGAGTGTTCTCAAGGATGTTATGCGGTACATATTTGACCCCTTGACCTTTGACCTTGAAAATCATTAGGGTTCCAGACTCTCCTAAGGACTAAGTATGTACCAAGTTTGGTCAAAATCCATTCAGGGATGTTGATTCTAGAGTGTTCACAAGGATGTTATGTAGTAAAAATTTGACCCGGTGACATTGACCTTTGACCTATGACATTGAAAATCAATAGGTTCCAGACTCTCCTAAGGACTATGTATATACCAAGTTTGGTCAAAATCCATTGAAGGATGTTGATTCTAGAGTGTTCACAAGGATGTTACGAAGTAAAAATTTGACCCCTTGACCTTTGATCTTGAAAATCCATAGGCTTCCAGACTCTCCTAAGGACTAAGTATGTACCAAGTTTGGTCAAAATCCATTGAAGGATGTTGATTCTAGAGTGTTCTCAAGGATGTTATGCGGTACATATTTGACCCCTTGACCTATGACCTTGAAAATCAATAGGGTTCTAGACTCTCCTAAGGACTATGTATGCATCAAGTTTGGTCAAAAGCCCTTGAAGGATTTTGATTCTAGAGTGTTCTCAAGGATGCTATGGGGTAAAAATTTGACCCCTTGACCTCTGACCTTGAAAATCAATAGGATTCCAGACCCTCATAAGGACTATGTATGTACCAAGTTTGGTCAAAATCCATTGAAGGATGTTGATTCTAAAGTGTTCACAAAGATGTTATGTGGTAAAAATTTGACCCGGTGACATTAACCTTTGACCTATGACCTTTAAAATCAATAGGGTTCCAGACCCTCCTAAGGACTAAGTATGTACCAAGTGTGGTCAAAATCCATTGAAGGATGTTGATTCTAGAGTGTTCACAAGGATGTTACGCAGTAAAAATTTTACCCGTTGACCTTTGATCTTGAAAATCAATAGGCTTCCAGACTCTCCTAAGGACTAAGTATGTACCAAGTTTGGTCAAAATCCATTAAAGGATGTTGATTCTAGAGTGTTCTCAAGGATGCTATGTGGTAAAAATTTGACCCGGTGACATTGACCTTTGACCTATGACCTTGAAAATCAATAGGTTCCAGACTTTCATAAGTACTATGTATGTACTAAGTTTGGTCAAAATCCATTCAGGGATGTTGATTCTAGAGTGTTCACAAGGATGTTATGTAGTAAAAATTTGACCCGGTGACATTGACCTTTGACCTATGACCTTGAAAATCAATAGGGTTCCAGACTCTCCTAAGGACTATGTATATTCCAAGTTTGGTCAAAATCCATTGAAGGATGTTGATTCTAGAGTGTTCACAAGGATGTTACGAAGTAAAAATTTGACCCCTTGACCTTTGATCTTGAAAATCCATAGGCTTCCAGACTCTCCTAAGGACTAAGTATGTACCAAGTTTGGTCAAAATCCATTGAAGGATGTTGATTCTAGAGTGTTCTCAAGGATGTTATGCGGTACATATTTGACCCCTTGACCTATGACCTTGAAAATCAATAGGGTTCTAGACTCTCCTAAGGACTGTATGCACCAAGTTTGGTCAAAATCCATTGAAGGATGTTGATTCTAGAGTGTTCTCAAGGATGCTATGGGGTAAAAACTTGACCCCTTGACCTCTGACCTTGAAAATCAATAGGGTTCCAGACCCTCATAAGGACTATGTATGTACCAAGTTTGGTCAAAATCCATTGAAGGATGTTGATTCTAGAGTGTTCACAAAGATGTTATGTGGTAAAAATTTGACCCGGTGACATTGACCTTTGACCTATGACCTTTAAAATCAATAGGGTTCCAGACTCTCCTAAGGACTAAGTATGTACCAAGTGTGGTCAAAATCCATTGAAGGATGTTGATTCTAGAGTGTTCACAAGGATGTTACGCAGTAAAAATTTGACCCGTTGACCTTTGATCTTGAAAATCAATAGGCTTCCAGACTCTCCTAAGGACTAAGTATGTACCAAGTTTGGTCAAAATCCATTAAAGGATGTTGATTCTAGAGTGTTCTCAAGGATGCTATGCGGTAAAAATTTGACCCCTTGACCTTTGACCTTGAAAATCAATAGGGTTCCAGATTCTCTTAAGGTCTAAGTATGTACCAAGTTTGGTCAAAATCCATTAAAGGATGTTGATTCTAGAGTGTTCTCAAGGATGTTATGCGGTAAAAAATTGACCCCTTGACCTTTGACCTTGAAAATCATTAGGGTTCCAGACTCTCCTAAGGACTAAGTATGTACCAAGTGTGGTCAAAATCAATTGAAGGATGTTGATTCTAGAGTGTTCACAAGGATGTTACGAAGTAAAAATTTGACCCCTTGACCTTTGATCTTGAAAATCCATAGGCTTCCAGACTCTCCTAAGGACTAAGTATGTACCAAGTTTGGTCAAAATCCATTGAAGGATGTTGATTCTAGAGTGTTCTCAAGGATGTTATGCGGTACATATTTGACCCCTTGACCTATGACCTTGAAAATCAATAGTGTTCTAGACTCTCCTAAGGACTGTATGCACCAAGTTTGGTCAAAATCCATTGAAAGATGTTGATTCTAGAGTGTTCTCAAGGATGCTATGGGGTAAAAATTTGACCCCTTAACCTTTGACCTTGAAAATCATTAGGGTTCCAGACTCTCCTAAGGACTAAGTATGTACCAAGTTTGGTAAAAAATCCATTGAAGGATGTTGATTCTAGAGTGTTCACAAAGATGTTATGTGGTAAAAATTTGACCCGGTGACATTGACCTTTGACCTATGACCTTTAAAATCAATAGGGTTCCAGACTCTCCTAAGGACTAAGTGTGTACCAAGTGTGGTCAAAATCCATTGAAGGATGTTGATTCTAGAGTGTTCACAAGGATGTTACGCAGTAAAAATTTGACCCGTTGACCTTTGATCTTGAAAATCAATAGGCTTCCAGACTCTCCTAAGGACGAAGTATGTACCAAGTTTGGTCAAAATCCATTAAAGGATGTTGATTCTAGAGTGTTCTCAAGGATGCTATGCGGTAAAAATTTGACCCCTTGACCTTTGACCTTGAAAATCAATAGGGTTCCAGATTCTCTTAAGGTCTAAGTATGTACCAAGTTTGGTCAAAATCCATTAAAGGATGTTGATTCTAGAGTGTTCTCAAGGATGTTATGCGGTAAAAAATTGACCCCTTGACCTTTGACCTTGAAAATCATTAGGGTTCCAGACTCTCCTAAGGACTAAGTATGTACCAAGTTTGGTAACAAATCCATTGAAGGATGTTGATTCTAGAGTGTTCACAAGGATGTTATGTGGTAAAAATTTGACCCGGTGACATTGACCTTTGACCTAAGACCTTGAAAATCAATAGGGTTCCAGACTTTCATAAGTACTATGTATGTACTAAGTTTGGTCAAAATCCATTCAGGGATGTTGATTCTAGAGTGTTCACAAGGATGTTATGTAGTAAAAATTTGACCCGGTGACATTGACCTTTGACCTATGACCTTGAAAATCAATAGGGTTCCAGACTCTCCTAAGGACTATGTATATTCCAAGTTTGGTCAATATCCATTGAAGGATGTTGATTCTAGAGTGTTCACAAGGATGTTACGAAGTAAAAATTTGACCCCTTGACCTTTGATCTTGAAAATCCATAGGCTTCCAGACTCTCCTAAGGACTAAGTATGTACCAAGTTTGGTCAAAATCCATTGAAGGATGTTGATTCTAGAGTGTTCTCAAGGATGTTATGCGTACATATTTGACCCCTTGACCTATGACCTTGAAAATCAATAGGGTTCTAGACTCTCCTAAGGACTGTATCCACCAAGTTTGGTCAAAATCCATTGAAGGATGTTGATTCTAGAGTGTTCTCAAGGATGCTATGGGGTAAAAATTTGACCCCTTGACCTTTGACCTTGAAAATCATTAGGGTTCCAGACTCTCCTAAGGACTAAGTATGTACCAAGTTTGGTAAAAAATCCATTGAAGGATGTTGATTCTAGAGTGTTCTCAAGGATGTTATGCGGTAAAAAATTGACCCCTTGACCTTTGACCTTGAAAATCATTAGGGTTCCAGACTCTCCTAAGGACTAAGTATGTACCAAGTGTGGTCAAAATCCATTGAAGGATGTTGATTCTAGAGTGTTCACAAGGATGTTACGAAGTAAAAATTTGACCCCTTGACCTTTGATCTTGAAAATCCATAGGCTTCCAGACTCTCCTAAGGACTAAGTATGTACCAAGTTTGGTCAAAATCCATTGAAGGATGTTGATTCTAGAGTGTTCTCAAGGATGTTATGCGGTACATATTTGACCCCTTGACCTATGACCTTGAAAATCAATAGGGTTCTAGACTCTCCTAAGGACTGTATGCACCAAGTTTGGTCAAAATCCATTGAAGGATGTTGATTCTAGAGTGTTCTCAAGGATGCTATGGGGTAAAAATTTGACCCCTTGACCTTTGACCTTGAAAATCATTAGGGTTCCAGACTCTCCTAAGGACTAAGTATGTACCAAGTTTGGTAAAAAATCCATTGAAGGATGTTGATTCTAGAGTGTTCTCAAGGATGTTATGCGGTAAAAACTTGACCCCTTGACATCTGACCTTGAAAATCAATAGGGTTCCAGACCCTCATAAGGACTATGTATGTACCAAGTTTGGTCAAAATCCATTGAAGGATGTTGATTCTAGAGTGTTCACAAGGATGTTATGTGGTTAAATTTTGACCCGGTGACATTGACCTTTGACCTATGACCTTTAAAATCAATAGGGTTCCAGACTCTCCTAAGGACTAAGTATGTACCAAGTGTGGTCAAAATCCATTGAAGGATGTTGATTCTAGAGTGTTCACAAGAATGTTACGCAGTAAAAATTTGACCCGTTGACCTTTGATCTTGAAAATCAATAGGCTTCCAGACTCTCCTAAGGACTAAGTATGTACCAAGTTTGGTCAAAATCCATTAAAGGATGTTGATTCTAGAGTGTTCTCAAGGATGCTATGCGGTAAAAATTTGACCCCTTGACCTTTGACCTTGAAAATCAATAGGGTTCCAGATTCTCTTAAGGTCTAAGTATGTACCAAGTTTGGTCAAAATCCATTAAAGGATGTTGATTCTAGAGTGTTCTCAAGGATGTTATGCGGTAAAAAATTGACCCCTTGACCTTTGACCTTGAAAATCATTAGGGTTCCAGACTCTCCTAAGGACTAAGTATGTACCAAGTGTGGTCAAAATCCATTGAAGGATGTTGATTCTAGAGTGTTCACAAGGATGTTATGAAGTAAAAATTTGACCCCTTGACCTTTGATCTTGAAAATCCATAGGCTTCCAGACTCTCCTAAGGACTAAGTATGTACCAAGTTTGGTCAAAATCCATTGAAGGATGTTGATTCTAGAGTGTTCTCAAGGATGTTATGCGGTACATATTTGACCCCTTGACCTATGACCTTGAAAATCAATAGGGTTCTAGACTCTCCTAAGGACTGTATGCACCAAGTTTGGTCAAAATCCATTGAAGGATGTTGATTCTAGAGTGTTCTCAAGGATGCTATGGGGTAAAAATTTGACCCCTTGACCTTTGACCTTGAAAATCATTAGGGTTCCAGACTCTCCTAAGGACTAAGTATGTACCAAGTTTGGTCAAAATCCATTGAAGGATGTTGATTCTAGAGTGTTCACAAAGATGTTATGTGGTAAAAATTTGACCCGGTGACATTGACCTTTGACCTATGACCTTTAAAATCAATAGGGTTCCAGACTCTCCTAAGGACTAAGTATGTACCAAGTGTGGTCAAAATCCATTGAAGGATGTTGATTCTAGAGTGTTCACAAGGATGTTACGCAGTAAAAATTTGACCCGTTGACCTTTGATCTTGAAAATCAATAGGCTTCCAGACTCTCCTAAGGACTAAGTATGTACCAAGTTTGGTCAAAATCCATTAAAGGATGTTGATTCTAGAGTGTTCTCAAGGATGTTATGCGGTAAAAAATTGACCCCTTGACCTTTGACCTTGAAAATCATTAGGGTTCCAGACTCTCCTAAGGACTAAGTATGTACCAAGTTTGGTAAAAATCCATTGAAGGATGTTGATTCTAGAGTGTTCACAAGGATGTTACGCAGTAAAAATTTGACCCGTTGACCTTTGATCTTGAAAATCAATAGGCTTCCAGACTCTCCTAAGGACTAAGTATGTACCAAGTTTGGTCAAAATCCATTAAAGGATGTTGATTCTAGAGTGTTCTCAAGGATGTTATGCGGTAAAAAATTGACCCCTTGACCTTTGATCTTGAAAATCCATAGGCTTCCAGACTCTCCTAAGGACTAAGTATGTACCAAGTTTGGTCAAAATCCATTGAAGGATGTTGATTCTAGAGTGTTCTCAAGGATGTTATGCGGTAAAAATTTGACCCCTTGACCTTTGACCTTGAAAATCAATAGGGTTCCAGATTCTCTTAAGGTCTAAGTATGTACCAAGTTTGGTCAAAATCCATTGAAGGATGTTGATTCTAGAGTGTTCTCAAGGATGTTATGCGGTAAAAAATTGACCCCTTGACCTTTGATCTTGAAAATCCATAGGCTTCCAGACTCTCCTAAGGACTAAGTATGTACCAAGTTTGGTCAAAATCCATTGAAGGATGTTGATTCTAGAGTGTTCTCAAGGATGTTATGCGGTACATATTTGACCCCTTGACCTTTGACCTTGAAAATCATTAGGGTTCCAGACTCTCCTAAGGACTAAGTATATACCAAGTTTGGTCAAAATCCATTGAAGGATGTTGATTCTAGAGTGTTCACAAAGATGTTATGTGGTAAAAATTTGACCCGGTGACATTGACCTTTGACCTATGACCTTTAAAATCAATAGGGTTCCAGACTCTCCTAAGGACTAAGTATGTACCAAGTGTGGTCAAAATCCATTGAAGGATGTTGATTCTAGAGTGTTCACAAGGATGTTACGCAGTAAAAATTGTACCCGTTGACCTTTGATCTTGAAAATCAATAGGCTTCCAGACTCTCCTAAGGACTAAGTATGTACCAAGTTTGGTCAAAATCCATTAAAGGATGTTGATTCTAGAGTGTTCTCAAGGATCCTATGCGGTAAAAATTTGACCCCTTGACCTTTGACCTTGAAAATCAATAGGGTTCCAGATTCTCTTAAAGTCTAAGTATGTACCAAGTTTGGTCAAAATCCATTAAAGGGTGTTGATTCTAGAGTGTTCTCAAAGATGTTATGCGGTAAAAAATTGACCCCTTGACCTTTGACCTTGAAAATCATTAGGGTTCCAGACTCTCCTAAGGACTAAGTATGTACCAAGTTTGGTAAAAAATCCATTGAAGGATGTTGATTCTAGAGTGTTCTCAAGGATGTTATGCGGTAAAAATTTGACCCCTTGACCTCTGACCTTGAAAATCAAAAGGTTTCCAGACCCTCATAAGGACTATGTATGTACCAAGTTTGGTCAAAATCCATTGAAGGATGTTGATTCTAGAGTGTTCACAAAGATGTTATGTGGTAAAAATTTGACCCGGTGACATTGACCTTTGACCTATGACCTTTAAAATCAATAGGGTTCCAGACTCTCCTAAGGACTAAGCATGTACCAAGTTTGGTCAAAATCCATTAAAGGATGTTGATTCTAGAGTGTTCTCAAGGATGCTATGCGGTAAAAATTTGACCCCTTGACCTTTGACCTTGAAAATCAATAGGTTCCAGATTCTCTTAAGGTCTAAGTATGTACCAAGTTTGGTCAAAATCCATTAAAGGATGTTGATTCTAGAGTGTTCTCAAGGATGTTATGCGGTAAAATTTTGACCCCTTGACCTTTGACCTTGAAAATCAATAGGGTTCCAGACTCTTCTAAGGACTATGTATGTACCAAGTTTGGTCAAAATCCATTGAAGGATGTTGATTCTAGAGTGTTCTCGAGGATGTTATGTGGTAAAAATTTGACCTGGTGACATTGACCTTTGACCTATGACCTTGAAACTCAATAGGATTCCAGACTCTCCTAAGGATTAAGTATGTACCACGTTTGGTCAAAATCCATTGAAGGATGTTGATTCTAGAGTGTGCACAAGGTTGTTACACTGCAACAAATTTACCCAGTGACCTTGACCTTGAAAATCAATAGGGTTCCAGACTCTCCTAAGGACGAAGTATGTACCAGGTTTAGTCAAAATCCATTAAAGAATGTTGATTTTAGAGGGTTCACAAGGATGTTATGCGGTAAAAGTTTGACCTGGTGATCTTGACCTTTGACCTATGACCTTGAAAATCAATAGTGTTCCAGATTCTCTTAAGGACTAAATATGTACCAAGTTTGGTCAAAATCCATAGAAGGCTGTTGATCCTAGAGTGTTCACATGGATGTGACGGACGGACGGAAGGACGGACGGTAGCGTTACTATATCCCTTCGCAACTGCATTGGCGAGGGGATAAAAAGATATAAATCGCTCTTACATTGTTAAATATATCCGATTCAACCCACCATTTCTTTAGAAATGCCTGTACCAAGTCAGGGTCATTACGTTTTCACAGTTTTCAGGTTGTTGACTGATTTTGTCTGTTTATATACTTATGAGTTTTGACTTTCCCTTTGTAAGATTGTTCGGAGTTCGGTAATTTTGTTATTACCCTTATTCCTTATAACCACAAAAATGCTAAAACGCAAAATTTCATACTTAAAAAGGTCCGTGCAGACAGACAGAATTGTAACAAGAACTCAGGAGAGTGGTGACTCCTGTAATTCATGGTATCACTATGATCATTGTCAACAACTTTCCCTGTCCGACATAGACGTCTTGATTAATACCAAGTTCTGCTCTCACTCCTATATTTGAGGAAGTCTTCTTTGTTCCCAGGAGGTGCTTACAAAAAATCAAGTGAACTTTTTCGAAGGGGGTTCTATCAATAAAGGTGAAATGGTCCATATTTTCATTTATTAGTATACATGTAGCTCTTTGCTTTGCCCTATGGTAAACAAGAACATAATCCATAAAAGATATTTCAGAATTGTAGGTCAAAATAGGTCTAACCAAACATATTAAGTTTATTAACACTAGACTATCTATCAAGATCCTTGAAATGAAGTTGCACAAAGTCATCTGTCAAAAGTATTGGGAAATGTAAAAAAAAAAAACATATTTTATCAAAAAGTTATTGTGAAGTAATTTCTGGATAGAATTTTACAAATTTTACCCCAAAACATTCGGAAATATCTATATTTTGTTTGTTTATTTGCTCATTATGTTTATATGAGTGGTTTTTATTTGTACATAATTTTTCCATTATTATCAATTTTTAGGATTTATTTTTAGTTGAAATACATAGGAAAATCAAATTTTATTTGTTGTGTTTAAATTATGTACAAATAAAAATCACTCATAACAACATAATGAGTAAATAACCAATCAAAATATAGACAATTCCGAATGTTTTGGTGTAACATTTGTTAAAATCTATCCAGAAATGACTTCACAATAATTTTTTGATAAAATATTGTTTTTTACGTTTCCCATATGGAACGTTTAATATGGTTTTGGTAGATTATATAGTTGGTTTTTTTTTACATTTCCCAATACTTTTGACAGATGTCAGACTGTATCTTTATGATTTCCATCAATTTTATTAAAAGAAAATAAGTAAGACAACAATAATTATTGATGGTCCGAGTAGTCCTTTCATACGGTCCGAGTTGTCTTATCATACGGGCCGACTTGTCCGCGGGTGGAGTTGTCTGGTAGCGATCAGGAGCAATATGTACAGTGCTCCCTTGGTCTATCGCCCACCGTTTTATCGCCAACCACGCCTATCGCCAAAATTCTCGTCTGTCCCGATTTCCCCCCATTAAAAATACCCTGTTATACTGCTAAACTCAGCTACCACCATCCGCCACAGGTTTTCAGACACAAAGGTCGTAAAACCAATTTAAATTCCCCCGTTAGTACCGCCCACAATTACCTTTTGACATCTGCAGTATGCCCACAGGTTTGTTCATCTGCGGGTACATGTACCCTTTTACCTTCATTTTTGGGGGTGCATCCAAATTTTCGGGGGTGCAATGCACCCTCTAACTCTTCATTTGGGGATACAAAGAAAATGAACTGCATTTTCTCCACACAAGGTCGTGCACCATGCTCTTTTTTGTAAATATTAGGCCCAAAAAAAATATGTGTGTTTACTGTAACATGTTAAAAAAATCTAGGGTCGGTCGGTCGGGATTAATTTTTTTTTATCGGCAAAACCGAAAATAGTCGTTCCCAGTTCCGGAATCCGATATTTCATTTTCGAAATTTCCGGTAAAATGACGAATTATGCAGTTTTTCTACCTTCTTTACTCTCAATTTCGACAAAAAGCTAGCAGTTGAATAAATAAAACAGTGCTGCTGGTTAAACAACAAAAATGGTTATTTAACAAATCAGAACAACTCTATTATGTACTTTGAAGTGAATTGTAAACAAAAGGTAATTTTTATAGTGCTGACAACGCCTCAACGGGTCCTCTACGTGCACGCACGTAGGGTTCTTTCAATAATACGTGCATGATTTTCATTCTACGTGAAACACGTTCTGCAGTACGTGAATGGGCATGCTGATCTGTGTATTGATCGGTAATTATGAAATGTCAAGACTGGTCATCGGACACGGTCATTGATCTCATAGTTGAGGGTCGGAACAGGAGAGTTGTTTTGATTAGAATAATTACCTGTACAATGTATTTATTCTTCTAGTGATTACTTTTAATCCTGAGTAAAAATTGTAATTTAATTAGTTGTCATAAAACTGTCGTCCTTGAAGAAACCGACTGAACAGAAACGTGAAATTATAAGTTATGCAAAGGAAAATCCAAAATTAACACAACAACAAATTGCCGATAATTTAACAATTAAATGGGATCTATTTATATTTATGTCTTTGTACAAGTGCAAAATGTATGTCAGTCGAGTTGAAACAATTCGAGAAATTTTATCTTTTCATTTGATCACATGACTTCCGGTTTTCAATGTTCCTCAGTTTATCGCCAAACGGGGCCGTAGCTATAATCCGACAGTCCGATAGTCCGACAAATGCTATAAACTGATGAAAGTTTTGAAAAATAATTTGGCCAAAGATGATATATTCGTAATTTCAGAATATGGGTCATTCATTTTTATACGCCCGTCAAAATACGGGCTTATTATGGCATACCGCTGTTCGTCCGTCCATCCACGCCTCGTACGATAACATATCTCACTTGTTCCCCCTTTTACTGATAGGTGACGTCGTGACATACATTGTATTGATAAAAGGGGGAGCAAGTGAGAGGTGTGATTTTAGTCAGTTTGGAAAACGCCAGTTTTCATATGGTATATTATACAATTAATTGCTTTAAAAAATGCAGCATATTAATTACTTTTCTCGCGCTGAGCAACTGACCTTCAATTTGGGGATGTGGGCGTATTATGGCACAGTTGTTTATTTTGTCATATTCCGATGCTGTTAGTGTTTCTTTCCGTGATATAAGGGGTCACTTAGGGACAATTCCTTCAATCGTAACTTTTTATATATGGGTCCTGATTTGCTCTAGGGACCATTTGTGTGGACATGCAGTGAAAATTTAAAACTGAGCTGAAACTAGAAAACTTCATAATTTTTATACAGCTACATATTCACTGTAACTGAAAAAAAGGGTGCAAGGATAATACGAGTATCAGAATTTTTTCTCCGTATCATCAAAGGAATCCTCCTCCTATTTTCACATATCATGGACAGACATGATCAAATTAATAATTTCTGTGATTTTTTAATATTTAAACCCATTAATAACCATCAATTACCAAGCACAAGCTTACAATTATTCATTATAAGCTATTTATTTCATCAAACAGAGAAAATTTGATGGCCTTAATGACGGAAACCAGTTGTACATTTTCAAGAAAAATCTACCATAAAATATAATTTTGCTACAACACCATTTAAGTGGTAGGACTCTTTCAATATGTTGAAATTTTGAAAGACCCTGATTGGTAGCAGAATAGCATAGCTTATAACACCACTTTACAGTCCGAATAAAGAATAATCAGGTTGTTGAAATCACACTGCACTACAAGTCGTTATCATGTAACATGGACAGACATGATGGAAAATAAAACTTTATACAAACAGAATGATAAAGATTGTTTTATATCATCTTCAACTAACCAAGAATGTTCCTCCAGCAGTTTAGAAAGATCCACATACATCAAATTTCAACTCCAGAAAACATACAATGGCTTAATTTGGGGGCCGAATACTGAGTGAACATTTTCAAAATCAACAGAAAGTCCCTATGCCTTCTGTGCGAAAAATATCAATATTGAAAACAGTAAAATAATTAAATTTATTTTTATCAATATAATAATTAAATTAAATTTTATTTAATTGTCCTTATGAGTGTCTTTATCTAGATCTGTGCAAGCTAAGTCAGTCTAAGCTGGACCATCCTTGAATGTACTGTCTAGAAATAAAATTAAATATCTGTCCAGTTACATGATATGACAAAGTAATTAACAGATTTAATGTCAGTTAATCTTTTTTGTCCTAGCTAGTAGAAGATGCTTCAGTAATCTTTAATATTGTCACAGGGTGACTAATTTGATTTACAGGTTTTCAAATTTGTATATTCTGACTTAATCTGTCTGTCCTTGTTACATAATTTTTTAGCAATGTCTGTCCAAAACAACTTATCTCGATTGATGATCGTCTGCATTGTTATCACACTGCGATATTTTTGTAATCCAAGTGTCCACAATATTCTTTTACAGTGAATGATGTGTAAGAACGTTAAAATCAATTAAAACCTGGTGTCCGCTATCGTTTTTGTTTGATTATTTTCACATTAACGTAACTTAGATTGTTAACGTAACAATTTGGACAGACAAACATCCTCGTTGTCGAGCTGTTATCACCTGAACTGGAGGATTCCATCAACTGGATATACTAGATAAAGAGACGTATGCGCAAACTCTAACCTCTTTTTAACGTGCCTATTTTTATCGTTACCAAATTTAACAGTGGGGATTTCGTCTTAACGTAACCACCTAAAAATGGACAGAACTTTCCATCACCATTTCAAAGTTGTTTTGGGAAGTAACGAATGACAGTTAATAGCTTTCATAGATGAAGGTGAACGAGATAAATAAAACAGAGTTGACTGAGATAAATTTTTAAAGCAAATGACTTCTAAATAATTGGTATTAATACAAATCTTATCCAGCAAGTAATGGACAGACGTTACGTTAAAATTGTCAAAAACTTTGCGATCTTGTAATTCTTTAAATAATTGAAAAATTATCTTTTTGAAAGCTGAGATTTGATTATTATAACCTTATTTGAGAATCTTTTCAAGCATGATCTGGTTTTTTAAACAAAACATGTGTAATTAATCCGGTGCATATAAGTACCGTTCACGTGTCCCTTTTCATGTCGGTAAATTCGGACAATTGAGCAAGATAATGAAAGTATTGAGAAATAACGAAATATGATATGAAGATGAAATTATTTATTTTATTTCTTCAAGATATAAACTACACATCTGCAACAGTTTTGCCAGCCTCAATAATATTGTACCTGTGAAAAACTGTATTTTTATGAGCATGCAATAGAAGTGCTGTAGACCGAAGAAAGAGCCATATGCGCTTGTCGTAGAAG
Organism: Bathymodiolus septemdierum; assembly: GCA_963383655.1. Lineage (NCBI taxonomy): Eukaryota > Metazoa > Mollusca > Bivalvia > Mytilida > Modiolidae > Bathymodiolus > Bathymodiolus septemdierum. The sequence continues at coordinate 60,700,461 of OY726525.1, forward strand.
GGCCTTAGGTGAATATAGCAGGGTCACCCGTCGAAATCCCGGGGAATAAAAATAGGACCAACTTGTCGTCGGAAGAGACAGAAAAACATGTTCCCGTGTTAAGTCGTTGCCCATGTTGACCCATCCCAGAGTCCCCTCTTTCTTATTTTTTGCTTACAAACTTTTCTCATCCTGAATATGACTGAAATATTGCTTGCTAGACCTTAAGCAATCAATCAATCAATCAATCAATCAATTTGCACACATTATTGTATCCAGCTCTATTCACTATTGATGTGTCGACATTGCTTTTTAACATAAATATTCCATGATAAAGGGCGTGGGACACTGGTACGCTCTTCTTTTTGTCTTTTCCTTTTTTTGTGTTCATTTATTTCATCTTTCTTTTCAATAGTGACTTTTTTTGGCTGGACTCGGCTACACGCTACTTGAATAAAGCCTGAAGTAGTCGCTACTAAAAAATATACAGAATACTTACAGTACCTGTTCATCACGACTGGTCCAGGTTTTTATGGAGTCCGTGTTGTTCATATATGTGTTTTTTGAGTTCTTGTGTGGCCCTGCCAATTGTTTGTCCGTCTATGAAATCGTGTTTCCGATGTTCTGGACCTGTCTTTGGTGAGTAAACGGTTCGGTTTCTGGCCTCATATTACACATGTTATAGTGTTAATTTTCAAAGAAATAAAGTATTTGTCGGACTATCGGACTGTCGGATGATAGGTCGGACCCCTCGCCAAACTACCGGCTGCACAGAAGGTGGCGGTTTAACAGGGAGCACTGTACATGGATTTCCGTACACGACAGATACATTTTTAAAATAAAAAATGCAAGGTCCATCAAATTATGACCTTTGATCATTTGTGTGATTCTGCAAATTATCTTCACCAATGCAATGGCTACAAGCTGCAACCTCAACCATATTTCACAGCTCATCACTGTTCTTGCAATTCTGGCCAAAATCACATTCTAAAAGGGGAGGTAATTTCGAGGTATTTTCAAAGTGCTGTAATGCAAAATTTTTAACTACATACACAAAAATCCCTAATACTTAAAATCCATAAAAAAATCTGTTAGGGTCCGATTCATATTCATATGCGAGCTTATATTGATATGCGAGCTTAAGCGAGCTCTTTATGGTATAAAAAGTGTACTTAGGATTTTTTAACAAACATGGTTGAACATATTGTCGAAGAAAAAAACATTCTACATTTTGTAAACACCGGTTTCCGGGTAACACACTAACACACTCAACTAATGAAGATCTTCTTAACATAAAGCGCAAATGTGATCCTGAAGTCTCGTACCCTCTCTCGTACGTCCGATACCACTGAAACCCGGAACCCGTGTGTAATAAAAGTCATTTTGCTAGCTTGTTTTACTTATATTGATATTTTTTAATTTATTAAATCTCTTCTGACATACTGACAAGAATTTTTGTTTCTACGCGGAAGTTAACTTGTGTCGAGAATCTTTGGGCCGAGATATATTAGGGACGACTTTTGCTAAGGCCGAATCTAGTCTCATTCATTCGAGCTGTCGTTCCTTTATTCGAGTTATCGTTCCTTACGAAATCTCAAAAGTTAACTTCCGCGTAGAAACAAAAATTCTTGTCAGTATGTCAGAAGAGATGTAATCAATTAAAAAATAATATGAAACCGGCACGGCCATGAATGCTCGCGCATCTGAAAATTATCTGGCAATTTCATCAAAAAGTGTCGAGATTTTTTGGGCCGAGATATATTGGGGACGACTTTTTTTAAGGGCCGAATCTAGTCCCATTCAATCGCAATCGTAACTACTCGGCCATTCTCGCTACCCTGCAAATAACCTCGTACGTACATAGTAGAAATTCTTCTTAAATTGTTTGCCGGAAGTTAAGTTAAGCCGCACAAAAATATAGTCCACGAAAATCCAATATGGAAGACATACTAAGTAAAATCTAATTATGCAAAACTACTTAAAACTTTAATTGAAATATAGAAAATAGCCTAAAATATAACATTATCAAACTTTCATGTAACTGACATGTGAAAAGTAGTGCGATTTATACGCCTAATGCATACGAGGTTATTTGCAGGGTAGCGAGAATGGCCGAGTAGTTACGATTGATTCAATCGGGCTGTCGTTCCTTTATTGGAGTTATCGTTCCTTACGAAATCTCAAAAGTTAGCTTCCACATAGAAACAAAAATTCTTGTCAGTATGTCAGAAGAAATTTAATAAATTAAAAAATATCAATATAAGTAAAACAAGCTAACAAAATCGTGCTGTAATGGAGTGTAACACCACTTTCTGAGGGTAAGATGGTTATGAATGAATAGAAAAATGATTGGTGAAGCGATTTATATAAGGGTTTTTGATAGAAAATAAAATCCGATAGCCACGAAACGTGGAAATGTGCCGACCCTAGAGCTGGAGAGGCAAATCCGCTGTAATCTGTATATATTACCCTCTGACGTTGAACGGCTACAGCAACTTTATAAAAGCCGTTAAACGACAGAGGAATCGCGGACTACTATTAAGTATGCGTTCATACTATATGTATATCTGTTATTATTTATTAAGCTCAGTCTTTCTAAAATAAATGCTATAAAATTATTAACCAGCTTGTTGTTGAAACCTTAAAAGGTAATAACATTACACAAGAAGGAATATATGTCTCTGTATAATCTTGTCACAGATAATTTTAAAGAGTATGATTTCGATACTGAATATTGCCTTAATATATATATCACGCCTCTACTGTGCTTTTTGCAACAAAAAAATATTGAATATTGATAAATATTTTGTATGCGAAAGCAGAGACATGTCTGATGAAAGCAGTACCTAAATAATTCTTTTAAAATTAAAAACTATTTTGTTCACTTGGAGATAGCATAATATTGGCCCAACTACACATACTTTAAAATGTCGAAATGAAGATTATCAGTATTACAGTAACTGTACGCAGTGCGGTCTTATGTATGGACACAATGGGCAGTTGCCCGGTGGTCCCACAAGCAAATGAAGCCCATGCTAATATTCTTTGTATGTTGTATACGGCATAATTTTTAATTTGTAATCACTGCATGCAGATGATAAATATTCTGCTACTGTTTTTGCTCTTTTTATTTGCATATAGCTTTTAGATATATATTGCTTTGCTTTAGTGTTTGTCAATTTTTTATCCAAACATGCTTAATTTTCTGCTTTATTATGTCATGCTGCATGTAGATGCCGGTGGGAACCCAGCGAGGCATTGCCACCTGGTCCCCGCCGGCATCTATATGCAGTATGCACGGTACGGAAAAAACTCTTTCAGATTTGCTGCATCTACATTGTGGAACAGCCTCCCAGATCATTTCAGGACTGAGAATAGCTTCTCTCAATTCAAGAGTCTTTTGCAGTCCTGGAATGGGTCCAAATATAGCTGTTCTGCATGTAGATGATTCAAATTTTGCTTCTGGTTATATACACACTGGCCTGACAGAAATGCTGTGCTCGCATCTAGGCAATGCCTACTCCATATTATTTTAATAGTAACATAATTAATCAAAACTAAAAGAAAATATTAATAAGTGTAAGTTGACATACTAAATGAGACAAACAACAAATCGGAAATCGTCACCGGGCAATATAACTCACGCGCAGGAATTTCAAGCTTGAAAAAAATCCCGCACGAGGTTATATTTCCTGATGAGCGTGGCAAGTGAAGCTAGAATAGAAAAAAAATAACTCAAAATATTGAATTTCTAATATTAAAAGAAATCTAGTTCGAAAATATAATATATGTAAATATCTAATATTGATGACTTGGTTGTAATCTTTAAAAATCAACTTGAGTCAATGCATCTATTGTACCAAAACATGTGAGGGACAAACATATCTTTAATATCACTAAAATAAACAAAAACTTTAACCTGACAAGTCTTAATATATAACCATACCCCCTCTAACAATCTAATTGTCGTCTTCTATTTAAAAAGATTAATTAAGTATAATATAATGACAATTACAGTATCTGTAAACTGTCAGATTTCATACCAATTATTGAAATTTAAAGGTTTAAAATCGACCTTTTTGCTTACGTTTATTGAAGGATGGCCTTTAGATTTTATCTTTATTGTATGTGTTTGTCTTGTCATGTGAAATAGTACTTCATTGTCACGTAGGCTTCATTTCTACAAGATTGTCCTTACTAAGTGAAAAAGATCAATGGTCCTACATGTAAATTAACATTATGTGATATTATTATTGAACATTTTGGTATTATTTTTACCAACATAAATGCACAGAACTTAATAAGAGTTCTTTAAAAATATTGATATCAGTGGTGGGTTCAAAGTGGTCGTTTGGAGTAAACTTTATGATTTAGTCTTTGTCCCCCTCATTTATGTTAAATTGGATATCCACTTAAACTAGTCAAGACTAAAAACAAAGTTTTCAACAAATCAGATACACATGTGGAGGGAGCTGATTTAGGATATTTTGAAAGTTTATGGACAGCTTTTTAAGGCATGAGCTTCATCAACCTTTTTAGCTCACCTGGCCAAAGGCCATGTGAGCTTTTGCCATCAGGTTTCGTTCGTCGTCTGTCGTAAACTTTTCACATTTTAATCTTTTCCTCAGAAACCACTGAGCCAATTTAGACCAAATTTTGGTGGAATGGTCCTTCGAAGGCCACCTTCCAAAATTGTGTCCGGTGATCCAGACTTCCAACCAAGATGGCCGCCAAGCTAAAAATAGAAAAAAAGGGGATGAAATATTAATTGTCCATTGCTGCTTTAGTACAAGTTAAAATGAGGTCAAATTTTAACTGCAGCTACATGACAAGGAGTAATTAACATATATTCCGGGTTTTTCTGTGAAATTTTTCTTTCAGCCGATTTATACCGATTATGCAAATTAGGCATATCATATCCAGAAATTGAGGGTACTTTCCTCATAAATATTCATCATATATAAGTTAGATTTTGATCACGTGACTGCAGTTTCAAGCTTGATGGATCGTTTATTAGATTTGTCAAAAAATAGCCTATAGTACGGAAATTCAATGTGTCCGTCAATGATTCGAAAATAAAAATTATTGTTTATTTCGCAAAGTTTTTCTTCTGTCAAAATTCAAATATTTTTGTTTTGTAACGATTTTAGACATGTCTTTGATATCACGATCATGCAAAAATGATCATATTATATTTAATGTGGGAACCCCGAGTTTAGAAGCTAGAAATATAAGGTTAGTTAATATAATTACATATATTATTGAGGAATCTAAATTGATTTCAGAAAATATGTCGCCAAATGTCATTCATTGTTAAATGTTGTGTCACACGCCACCAGTTTCATGTATTTCAGACATTTTTACATAGACTCTAAAGGCCAAAAAAGGGTTCGTCGCCTCGGGTTTTCATTTAGTCCAGGAACCTCGAATATTTAATTGTTTTCATTAATTGTTATTTCATTTAATTCAGCTTGATTCAATGTATCATTTTCAAGTTCAGAAAATGACACACATGCAATTATGAATGATATCGTCTATATAGATCATATGAAAATTGCGTCGCCATCTTAGATATGCAAATGAGCAAAGTACCCATCATTTCTGGCTATGTTTTGATAAAAGATCACATTTAAATCTTCTCCTCTGAAACCGCTGAACCAAATTAAACCAGACCTGGCAGGGATGGTCCCTGAGTGGGTCCCTTACAAAATTATGTCCGACAGCCCCGCCCTCCATTCAAGATGGCTGCTGTCGCTAGAAAAATAGAAATGTCTTCAATTGTCCATTGGTGCTTTAGTATAAGTCAAAGTGAGCTCAAATTTTAACTGCAGTTATATTGCAAGGAGTAGTTTAACATATATTTTTTAGCTCACCTGGCCTTTAGACCATGTGAGCTATTGTCATCACTTTTCGTCCGTCCGTCCACATTTCACATGTTAATCTTCTCCTCAGAAACCACTGGGCCAATTGCAACCAAACTTTGGTGGAATGGTCCTTGGGTGGCCCCCTTCCAAATTTGTGTCCGGTGATCCCGACTTCCAACCAAGATGGCCGTCAAGCTTAAAATAGAAAAAGGGGGATGAAATTTTGAAAATCTTCTCCTCTGACACTACTGAGCCAATCTCAACCAAACTTTGCTGAAATGATCCTTGGGTGGTCCCCTTCCAACAATGTGTCCAGCATTTCAGATCTCCGACCAAGATGTCCGCCACAGCCGAACTTAATTTAACATAGGACACTATGGGAAATTCCCATAAAAATCTTCTTGTCTGAAACCATTTGCTCAATAAGAACTAAATTTTGATGAAATAGTCATTGGATGGTTCTCTTCCAAAAATGTGTCCGCCGGTGCGGCCTTTCGACCAAGATGGCTCCCACAGCCGAACTTAGCTTAACATAGAACCTTATGGGAAATTCACATAAACATCTTCTCTTCAGAAACCACTGGGCCAATTGCAACCAAACTTTGGTGGAATGGTCCTTGGGTGGCCTCCTTCCAAATTTGTGTCCGGTGATCCCGACTTCCAACCAAAATGTCCGCCAAGCTAAAAATAGTAAAAAGGTGTAATGAAATTAAACAAAAATCTTTTCCTCTGAAACTACTGAGCCAATTTCAACGAAGCTTTGCTGAAATGATCCTTGGGTGGTCCCCTTCCAAAAGTGTGTCCAGCATTTCAGACCTCCGACCGAGATGGCCGCCACAGCCGAACTTAATTTAACATAGGACCCTATGGGAAATTCCCATAAAAATTGTCTTGTCTGAAACCATTTGCTCAATAAGAACTAAATATTTATGAAAGTCATTGGATGGTTCTCTTCCAAAAATATGTCCGCCCGTGCGGCCCTTCGACCAAGATGGCTCCAACAGCCGAACTTAGCTTAACACAGAACCCTATGGGAAATTCACACAAAAATCTTCTCTTCAGAAACCACTGGGCCAATTGCAACCACACTTTGGTGGAATGGTCCTTGGATGGCACCCTTACATAAATGTATCCGGTGATCCCGACTTCCAACCAAGAAATCCGTCAAGCTTAAAATAGAAAACAAGGGGTGATGAAATTTAAAAAGAAATCTTCTCCTCTGAAACTACAGAGCCAATCTCAACCAAACTTTGTCCGGTTTGGACACAAAAATGAATGGTTGAGGTTTAAGTGACGCTCCTCAAAATTTATTCTCTATTGTATTTATTGATGTTCAACTAATCCAAAAAGACAACAGATGTAACATATCTTATATTGCTTATTACTAGTGTCGGAAAAATATAAATTTAAGCGGACATTTAACACAAGTGCGTCTTCCTTCTCGTGCATATCACGCATCTATTGATTTTTTTTTGCTACTATCAACCATGTCCAACTTCAAGTGTAAAGATTTTGAAGACATTGCAAGATGTTTTGAGCAATTAAACTCCAATTTTAGGAGTGAAATTAATTCTCTGCGAAGCGAATTGAAAGGGGTAAAGGAAAAGATAACGGCAATTGAAGGCCATGTCGAGTACGCCAAAAGTGAATTTCAAACACTTCACAATGAAACAGTCCCGGCGTTTGAGGACAAACGAATGGATGAAACAAATCAGCGGTTAGCCTTGGAACTTTGGGGAAGTAAATAGAATTTAATTATTCGAGGTGTTAAAAGTTCTGCTAAAGATGAAAGGTTTGAATCCCCTAGAGGGACCCTCCATTTGGTGCAAGCTTTTCTGATAGAAACGCTGGGGTACAAACAGGAAGAGATTGAAAACATCCAGTTTGCAGCGGTCCACAGACTAAAATTCGGGAGTGAACGCGGTAAGGACATTATCGTAAGAATGGTCAGCCTTATCGACCGTGATGAAATTTTGAAGGCCGCTAGGAAGCTTGTGCAGGGGTCGGGTTTCAGCGTAGTTCCCGATTTACCTCCTTCGCTTTCAAAACTAAGAGGAGAACTGCTTCGTCGTCGTTCAGAGATGTCTGTAGCAGAGAAGAAGAAAACCCGCCTTGTTTATCTGATTCAACCCACCATTTCTTTAGAAATGCCTGTACCAAGTCAGGGTCATTACGGATTTCACAGTTTTCCGGTTGTTGACTGATTTTGTCTGTTTATATAATTATGAGTTTTGACTTTCCCTTTGTAAGATTGTTCGGAGTTCGGTAATTTTGTTATTACCTTTATTTACTAGACCACCTTTTTTGAGGTTGATCACCAAGAAATAAAAAAACATTGTTAAAGAGCAAGTAACATTGTTTATTTTCTAATTAATTTCCTTGTTTAAATTGCTTTTGTATGATATGTTACATTATTTTTTGTTTTACCTTATCTGTATTGTCTTTTTTTGGTAAATTGAATTTAAATGTCTAGAGATACTTATACCTTTATTGGGCCTCTTTCAAATCAACGCTTCGCGGCTAGTGTATTGGGTTTTTTCATTCGGAACTTGTTAACTTCGTGTTTTTTTTATTTCGGAACTTCTCTATTCTTTTCATAATGACAGTATTAACAAAATGTAAACACAGACTTTTAGAACATTGAGGACGGCCACCTTTTCGTGTAAGCGCTAATCCTCTCAGTTTAATATAAGTATAACTACCAACAAATATATAATGATTCTATGTGAACACCAAATTTTGGTAAATGAAAATATTCTAAATTGAGGGGTCATCTTGCCGTTGAACCACGCTCAGTTTTTTTTCTTTGTTGACTTCCAATTGTTACATATTTCCAAACAGGATGGAGAGTTTTTCAGGGAGGGTAGGGTTTATATTTTACATATCCATGTTGCTTAGTTTGGTTTGCATTATCAGTTCTGTTATGATTGTACTTTATTATTTGTATACTTTAATTCTGATTTTCTTCATAATTAGTATGATTGTCCTCATATCTGTGAAATGTATGTTTTTTGCTATGTCAATGGCTAATCTGACAATTGGCTCTGTCAATTGCAGGGGCTTAGCATCTGATGAAATTAAACGAAGGGATATTTTTCATAAATGTAAACAACTGTATGACATTACTTTTCTAATTGATACACATTGTTCAAAAGAAAAAGAAAAGCAATGGGAAACCGAATGCCCGGGGGTACAGTGTCTTCTTTGCCTCTCTAAACAGCACAAGTCGTGGGGTGGCTATAATGTTTAAAAATAGTTTTCAATATACTTTACACAGTGAAACCAGAGATCCGAAAGGAAATTTTATTATACTAGATGTCTCTACCCAGGAACAGTGTCTCTCCTTAGTGGCACTCTATGGACCAAATGAGGACTCGCCTGATTGTTTTTGAAAAGTTAAAAAGTAAACTGGTGTCACTAAGCAACACTTCTATAATAATTGGAGGAAATTGGAATGTGGTCCAGGACTTCAGTTTTGATACTGATAATTATTTACATAAAAATAACTTAAAATCTCATGACAAAGTTCTTGAAATAAGTAGCTATCTAGATCTAATTGATGTATGGCGAAAAATGAACACAGAGGAGAAACGCTTTACTTGGCATGGTCCAAACAGAAAACAGAGTCGATTAGACTATTTTCTTATCTCTAGTGATCATTCGTGCTAAGGTTAAGTGGCAGGTAGAGGGAGAAAAGAGTACAAATTAGTTTTGTAACCTTGAAAAGTGACATTTTACTGAAAAACTAATCCCCAAATTGATAGTAGAAAATAATGAGATAACAGATTTATCACACATTATTAAAGAACAAGCCAACTTCTATAAAAGTTTATATTCAACTAATAAAAATACTTCCCATAGACATGAAATGTTCTTTGATAAAACAAACCCTTTTTTTAACTTCTTGACAGAAGATGATCAACAAAAATGTGAAGTTGCTTTCTCTAAAGAAGAGTGCCTCAAAGCTCTAAAAAATATGAAGAACAATAAAACCCCAGGGTTGGACGGTTTCACCTCTGAATTTTATAAAATATTTTGGAATGATGTATACATTTATCTTGTTCGCTCATTAAATACCGCTGGTGAAGTTGGCCATTTATCCATATCGCAAAGGCAGGGTGTAATAACATGTATCCCCAAGGAAGATAGATCCAAATCTTACTTGACAAATTGGAGACCTATTAGTTTGTTGAATATAGATAAAAAAAAATAGGTTCATCTGTAATTGCAAACGTATAAAAAATGTCTTAGACAAATTAATAAGTTCATCTCAAAAGGGTTTTTTGAAGGGACGCTACATTGGAGAATGCACTAGACTTATTTTTGACCTAATAGAGAGGGCAGAGGAAGAGAATATCCCTGGAATTCTGTTGCTTCTTGATTTTGAGAAGGCGTTTGACACTGTGGAATGGTCTTTTCTCTTAAAAACTTTTTGGTTTTGGTAAAGATTTGTGTAACTGGGTAAAAACCTTTTACACTGATCAGACAAGTTGTATTCTAAATAATGGTCACTGTTCAGATCTTTTTGACATCACTAGAGGAGTGCGCCAAGGAGATCCTCTTTCTCCTGATCTTTTTATTTTAGTTATGGAAATTTTAAGCGCGACTCGTAAAAATGATCCAATAATTTCAGGGATCAAATTTAACGACTCTGAATATTTAGCAAGTCAATATGCCGATGACACCTCACTTACTTTAGAAGATGATCCAGTGTCTTTGGAAAGATGTTTACAAATATTTGATAAATTTGGTGACTGTGCTGGTTTGAGAGCCAACTTAGACAAAACACAGGCTGTTTGGTTTGGTTCTGGGCATGGTTGTGGCATCGAATACTTACTTCATCGTAGCTTACTTTGGAATCACTCCGGAAAATTTAAAGTCATGGGTATTGAATTTGACCTTGGTTGCCCAAATAAGGTTATTAACAATTTCCATACAAAATTTAAAAAAGTTAAATCCGTATTGGATTCATGGATCCATAGAGAATTGTCATATGTTGGTAAAATTACAGTGATTAAAACTTTGGCACTCCCAATCCTCACACAAGTTCTCTCTGTTTTACCAAATCCCCCCAAAGAAACATTAATAGACATTCAAAATATTTTCTTTCGATTCCTCTGGAATAATAAAAGAGACAAAATCAAACGAAAGGTTATCATGAATAATTATGAAGAAGGGGGATTGAAATTACCACATATTGAAAGTTATTGCTATACACTGAAAATGTCTAGGATTCAAAAACTATTAAACCCAATGAACCATTCTCAATGGAAACTACTTCTTTTAGATCAAATTGAAAAAATTGGGGGTGACAAAGTGTGGTTACTCAAAACAGTTGGAATTAAAAAAATCTCTACTAAGTTTAACCCATTTTGGAGGGATATTTTCCTAAATTGGTCAACAATATTAGAAGGTGAGGAGGTAAATGATGCCACACATGTCAAATGCCAACCCATTTGGTTAAACCCAAGCATAAAAATTAATGGAAAAGTTGTGCTAAATGAAAAATGGCAAGAAAAGGGAATTTTTTTCATAAATGATATTATGAAAACAAATGGTAATGGACTAATGTCTGGGGGAGCTTGGTTTGAAATATCAAATTACAAATGCATGTATGTTCTACAATAGTTTATTAATTGTCTCCCAAGATTTTGGAAGCACCTCATTCAAAATAGGGCAAGGCTTTTGTCTGTGACCGGGTTCAACATGGAACAATTTGATAAAATTAGAAATTGTATTAAGCCATGTAAAACTTTTTATAACATATTCTTGAAAAAATTTACTGAAAGACCGATAAATTCTCAAAATAAATGGGAAAAGCTGTTGAATATTAATGAAGTAAATTGAGAATTTGTTTACATTTTGTCAAATGACTGTACTCTTGATAATACATTGAAAATGTTTCAGTACAAGCTTCTCCACAGAACCAGCCCTACAAATACATTTTTGCATAAGTGTAGGCTAGTTGAAACTGAATTGTGTGCTTTTTGTGGAGAGACTAGGGAGACCATTGTGCAAAAGCTGATTTTTTTTTATGTTTTTTGTTTATTACATATATTGTACCACATTGTTGGTATATGGTATGGTTAAAAGAAAAAAGAAAAACTCTTTTGCATGATCAAACTGTATACATTTATAATTATTATGTAGACATGAACATGATGTATGTAAATTGTTAATTAGGGAACAATAAAAAGTAAAATTACAGCAAAAAAAAAACTTTGTTGAAATGATCCTTGGGTGGTCCCCTTCCAAAAGTGTGTCCAGCATTTCAGACCTTCGACCAAGATGGCCGCCACAGCCGAACTTAATTTAACATAGGACACTATGGGAAATTCCCATACAAATCTTTTTGTCTGAAACCATTTGCTCAATAAGAACTAAATTTTGATGAAATAGTCATTAGATGGTTCTCTTCCAAAAATATGTCAGCCCGTGCGGCCCTTCGACCAAGATGGCTCCCACAGCCGAACTTAGCTTAACATAGAAACCTATGGGAAATTCACATAAAAATTTTCTCTTCAGAAACCACTGGGCCAATTGCAACCAAACTTTGGTGGAATGGTCCATGGATGGCCCCCTTCCAAAAATTTGTCCGATGATCCCGACTTCTAACCAGGAAGTTCGTCAAGTTAAAAATAGAAAAAAGGGGGATGAAATTAAAAAAAAGTCTTCTCCTCTGAAACTACCGAGCCAATCTCAACCAAACTTTGCTGAAATGATCATTGGGTGATCCCCTTCCATAATTGTGTCCGGCATTTCAGACCTCCGACCAAGATGGCCGCCACAGCCGAACTTAATTTAACATAGGACCCTATGGGAAATTCCCATAAAAATTTTCTTGTCTGAAACCATTTGCTCAATAAGAACTAAATTTTGATGAAATAGTCATTGGATGGTTTTTTTCCAAAAATGTGTCCAGCGGTTCGGCCCTTCGACCAAGATGGCTCCCACAGCCGAACTTAGCTTAACATAGAACCCTATGGGAAATTCACATAAAAATCTTCTCTTCAGAAACCATTGGGTTAATTCCAACCAAACTTTGGTGGAATGGTCCTTGGATAGCCCCCTTCCAAAATTGTGTCCGGTGATCCCGACTCTCAACCAAGATGGCCACCAAGCTAGAAATAGAAAAAAGGGGGGATGAAGTTTTAAAAAAAAATTCTCCTCTGAAACTACTGAGCCAATCTCAACCAAACTTAGCTGAGATGATCCTTGGGTGGTCCCCTTCCAAAATTGAATCCGGCATTGAAGACCTCCGACCGGGATGGCGCCACAGCCGAACTTATTTTAACACAGGACCCTATGAGAAATTCCCATAACAATATTCTTGTCTGAAACCATTTGCTCAATAAGAACTAAATTTTGATGAAATAGTCATTGGATGGTTCACGTCCAAAAATGTGTCCGCTGGTTCGGCCCTTCGACCAAGATGGACCACACAGCCGAACTTAGCTTAACATAGAACCCTATGGGAAATTTACATAAAAATATTCTTGTCTGGAACCAGTTGCTCAATTGGAACCAAACCTTGATAACATAGTCATTGGATGGTCCTCTTCCAAAATTGTGTCTGGTGGTCCCGCCCACTGACCAAGATGGTTGCACAGCTGAACTTAGTTTAACATAGGACCCCATGGGAAATTCACATAGCAAACATCTTGTCTGGAACCAGTAGCTCAATTAGAACCAAACTTTGATGGAATAGTCACTGGATGGTCCTTTTCCAAAATTGTGTCCGGCAGTTGCGCTCTCCCACCAAGATGGCCACCACAGTGCAGTTGCGTTGTTATTGAAAGCAGCTTTGATCCAGGTGAGCGATTACAGGCTCATGGGAGCCTCTGGTTGTATTAGCACCTGTGTAGTAGTCTCAGTAATCTTGTGTCAAGGAACATTTTGATTAATTAGTCATGGGAAATAGTGATGAATAATTTGTAATGTACATAATAATTACTTCAAGGACTGGCATGAGAACAAAACAAAACGCCACTAGCAGATTTAACATTTATATTAATAAAAGAATAACATTTTTGAATTGATATTATTATCCCTGTATTATTTTGTATACTGAAAAACATCTGAAAATTCAGGGTAAACAATTATATGTATTCATACAGTGTACTTGTATAGACATAAACATGGCTGAACTCAGAGAGTCTGACGAAAGCATGCAGTTCCTGAAAGTTATAGAGCATGCTAACACTAGACCAACAATAAAAGAGGCAACAGAACCACCAACCTTTGGCAGGTAGCTGACCAATCCTATAATTACATGCACTCGAGTACACATTTTTGTTATGCACAAAGCAGGGATTGAACTATTACCATAGAGGCTATTGACTGATGGTCAACAGTAGCCGTATTTAAACTAGCAACTTAAACTACTCGGCCACCTAGGCCCCCACTAGCCATTTATATGCACAATTTCATTACAATTCTTGAACACAGCATAGTTTTATAGGAATTAGCCTGTACAGTACATGGGTGCATTTTTTTTTTATTCAAATGCTTTTGAAAAAAACCCAATGGTTTCAGGCATTTATTTCATATTCCAATAAGGTAAAAATAAGTTTCAAATGTACACACATAAAATTAAAATTCAACCAAATAATGTTAGCATCAATTATTGCATAAGCAAGACTTAATTCTCAAAATCCGTGTCCCCCCAAAAAGTTGCAGATAATTGTTTCTTATGACAAACATAGTCTAATCCTCACCAGCTTCACATTCTTTTTTTTCAAATCTGAAAATTTTCTGCTCATCATAAGCTAGTTATTTCATTAAAAACAAGAATTAATTCTCAAAATCCGGCCATAATTTTCAAAGAAAACTAGAATTGTTTCATAAAACTCTCAAGTAAAATATTTGACCTCAAGGTCAAAGGTCAAGGTCAAACTGTGATCATGATGGTACGTGAGATACTGTCTCATCATTATACAACCACATACCAAATATCATTAACCTATCTAAAAAGGCAAAACGTTATTGGCCAGACACAAACACACTTAAAAAATATCAATTATTTGACCTTAAAGTCAAAGGTCAAACTGAGGTCACGATGGAACACGACACACCGTCTCATGATTATACACGGAAATCAGGGATTTCAAAGTGGGCCGGTACCCGGTACTTTTACCTGTCTGAGATCGTGTATAGTACCGGGAGAAATTACTGAACCCCCAAAAATTAGCGGTGGTCAAAACCACAAGTACGGTAGGCTTGTGGAATATTTTTCATAAAAAATTAATGATCACGTCAATTGCTGAATTCTCGCATTCAAATCGAACAACTGCGTTCAGCCACGACCAAGTTGACGGGATATATTCCCTATTTTAAAAATATCTTTACCTTAGAATCGTAAATAGCAGTTTGCGCATGCGGTAAATAGATATGTTTACACCCCAATATCTTTTCATCCTTGTGTAAAGCTCGGACCGGAACAAAGCTGACGTTATTTCAAAATAAAAAATGACCGATTACAAATTATGTTCAAACACAAACTAGTGTAATCTTCAGTAATATAAGTATGATCATTATGTATTATGAATATATGACTACACAATATTTTGTGCGATTTTTTTTATCCATTTAAAACCCAGGGTCGAATCATTTTGGGGCGTACTGTCTTGTTGCTTAGCTCCCAATCGTAACTACTCGGGCATTCTCGCTACCCTGCAAATAACCTCGTATGCATTAGGCGTATACATCGCACTACTTTTCACATGTCAGTTATATGAAAGTTTGATAAAGTTATATTTTAAACAATTTTCTATATTTCAATTAAAGTTTTAATTAGTTTTGCATGATTAGATTTTACTTAGTATGTCTTCCATATTGGATTTTCGTGGACTATATTTTTGTGCGGCTTAACTTAACTTAACTTCCGGCAAACCATTTAAGAAGAATTTCTACTATGTGCGTACGAGGTTATTTGCAGGTTAGCGAGAATGGCCGAGTAGTTACGATTGGCTTAACTCCGTCCATATTGTTTAACTTCCGGTATAAAAAAATAAAAAACTATGGCTAATTTATTTCCATATTTTGACGTGGCCCTACCGCAGTTGTTCACAGAAATGAAAGTGTGATGACAAACATTTTTAAAGGGGGTACGAGGAGATAAGGGATAGATAATTACTAGAAATCTTGAAAAAGGACCGGACATGGCTCAAATACGAATTGCATTGTAATGTCAAAGCGCCGGCCCCACTTTTTTCCAAAATAATTTAACTTTTGTGATTCAATGTTAATAAATGTCTTCGTTTTTGTTCGAACATTTTTTTTTGCACATAAGTCGTGAAAGTAACAATATATATTGTTTTTGTTTAATTATATTTGTATTGATCTATTTATTAAAATTATAAATTTTATTAATGATGATTGTAAATTAAATTTATATGTTTCATTAATTATGACACTTATATGTCTTGATCCGTGCCAATGGTCTTTGATGAGTTTAATTACTGGTAATAAAGTAAAAAAAAAACACACAAGCCAAGGTATTGTGAAAAAGAAAAGGACAAAGCCAACAAAAGCATTTTTAGGAAGCTTAAGCTTTGATAACAATGGCTTGGTCAAGCCTAGCTGCGGAGCCGTAGCACTTTATGATCCTTTTGTGGTTTTTTAAGATATGGCAGACTATCTATGAATAATCTTTGCTGAAGTCTGTATACAGAAATATTCAATTAAAAAAATTGTGGAAAAAATCCATTATGCATGGCCTTGGTGAAATCTGAACTCTATAAAGAGAAAGTTAATGGGATTTTTCTTTCAAAAACACTATGTTTTGCAGTCTCTGAAGTACATTTTTTGGTCCACAAAATGCTAGATTTCAGGAGCTTCCGCCCGCTGGACCCCTTACGGCCCTCAGCCTACTTTTTTAGGTACCTTCTAAAATTTAAGAAGTACCTCCTATTATAAAAAACTTTGAAACCCCTGCACGGTACACCTACATACCAAATATCATTAATCTATCGTAAAAGACAAAAAAGGTTATGACTCGGACACCATAACACTTAAAAAATATCAATTATTTGACCTAAAGGTAAAAGGTCAAAGACAAAATGTGGTCATGTTGGTACATGACACACCCTCTCATGATTATACACCTATATACCAAATATCATTGACCTATCTGAAGAGACAGAAAAGTTATGGCCCGACAGTAAATTTGCAAATCCATTCAGATTGAACAAAGAGTTAGCTCCCTTTTTTGTCTATTTTCTTGTATAATTTTACTTATATCTTTTTTATTTGGAATGTGACCCACCAATTTTTGAATTTTATCTTTTTAAGAAACATTTGAACCATTCAATGGAGAACATTCACCCAAATTTACTCAACAGGTGTCAAACACAATTTCTATCTAATTATCCAACAATAATTATTTTGTATTTGTATAACAATATTCCTCAAGTTAATAACAAATGCATCATAAGTTGTAACCATCTTACTAAATTACTAAAGTGATCACGTCATTACGTTGAAATAAGACAAGGACAACGTTGCAATCATATCTGGGTCACGGGCACCTGTTACTAACTGTGAATGCGAATATAAAATAAAATTGAAAACATTCTTATTATTTTTTTCTTATGTTCTCCATGAGCAAAAATCAATATTTTCAATAATTTTATAATTAGTAAATACGCATAGCATACGTACAATAAATGTAGAATGAGGAAACTATAGTACACGTGTACGTACGTTGTTAACCAAAGTTTGATATTTGTTCACATTGATTGTTTGTATTCAGATGCGGATTTAGAGGGGAGCGTGCGCCCCCCCCCCCCCCCCCCTCCCCCCTCGCCCCCTAAAATTCGCAAAGCATACGTTATACAACGTTAATTAAGCAGTTCAACAAACAACTTTTTCATGAATGGTTAACTCGTGACCTGTAAGTCAAAATGAATAGTAATGATATTAAGAGTAAATTTGGGATATCATTCTAAAAAGCTCTACCCATTGATAAATGATCAGTATACTGTCCGTTAGGATGAAGCTTTTCGTTTCGCCGTTGGTTCATTCATTGAAAACGTATGATTCGTTCTTGTTTATAGACAAACAAAGGCGAATATGTTAACATTAATGCTGCATGAAACGATTCTGATCATCTAATTTAGTTACGTTAGCTTATCAGAAATCAATAACAAGTTCATGTATTGACAATTTCCGCTTTTGTTTGTCTATAAACAAGAACGGTCGAATCATACGTTTTCAATGAATGAATCAAACGACGAAAAGAAAAGCTCCATCCGGACGGGCAGTATTAACTAGAACCACCCGAAAGTACAGACCAATTAGTGAAATGAGGAATGCGTTGAAACTAAACCAATAGTTCTTTGAAGGGTTAAAATATAGTGATCGATCAGTCATGAGTTGAACAATTCGCATCACGGTTGCTAAAGAAAAGCTTTACTTTAGGTTCTTATAATCTGACAAAAACATACTGTTAACAATTATCCGACAAAATTAAGACTCAAAGTCAAGTTTTTTTGGTCTGATAAAAATGGTGTGGTTGGTTCAAAATTGTCGTTCAAATAAATGTCTGTAATTCCTCAAACCCCCAGAGCTTCCGGGGGGCTTAGCCCCCCTGGGCTCCTTACCAGGGCTCTTCCTTGAACCCGCTGGGGACTTTAAGCGGTCCCCAGACCCCTCGCCTACTCACGCCCCCCCTAACCACAAATCCTGGATCCGCCCCTGGTATTTCCCTTTTTAAAAGATTTTCATGTTGGTTTCCTAGTTTTGTTGTATCTGATTTTCTACTTTCATGGTAAATAATCGTTTATTAATGGTTAGAATCAAATAATTTCGATCAATTTCACATACATTAATTATTCTTGGCGAATTGTATGTACTGTTCTGTTCCGGAATCCAACCACAGTGGCTTGTCTTTAAGATATATAACTTTATTAATAAAAAAAAATATGCACCCCTATATCATTTTTAAGATATATATATTATAAAAAAAACAACTAAGCGTGTTGGGACCTCGTCTTCATCTCATTGAAAATTTACTTGTTCTCGTCGTGATATAGCTGAAAAATTGCCGTAAACAACAATTACTCACTGATCCCCAACATGATGTTAAAAACATATTCTGTCTCAAACATAAATATCTACATTTATTAATCTACTATTTAAGTGGTTATTTTCGAAGGGGTGTTAATTTTGCCTTTTTCAGTCAAACTGTTCGTGTGGGCTTTAAAATTGCGAAAATTGAAAAAAGCAAAATAATTTTTTTTACGTTTTCAGCTTTATCTTAAGCCATTCAAATAAAGGCATCAAACATTCTGAACGTTTTGATAAAAAAACAATTCAAACGTGAATACCTGGGTCGTATTATAGATAATGTTTCATATTATCCCATTTTATTTTCATCAACAGTCATGTGTGGATTTTATTTTTCATCAACAGTCGCTTGACTATTATTAATTGTTAATAATACTAATGTGATTTCTATGTGATAATGTTTGTTAGTGACTTGCGGCAGGTCGGTGGTTTTTTCAGGGAACTCCGGTTTCCTCCACCACGGGCCGAATAAAACTGACAGTCACGAAACAAGAAGTGTACTGTTTCACTTCAACGGTAATACAAGCTATTTAACAACCTCTACACTCAATGCAAAATATATTTGGGCGGTGTTGATTAAATTACATGATAGTGCTACATATGATGATAGAAGAAAATCATATGAATGGTTAAAGCAATAAGCATTAAAATGCAACTTATCTCTTTGCAGGTTTACTTTTTAAGGAATCAATCTTATCGGGACAAATCCGAGAATCAGAAGCAATAATTAAATTGTTGAACTTTCTTGCATAACTTAGGTTCTTGAAATCCGGACACGTATTATACGAGTGATTGTTGTTTAACGCCAATTCAGCAATTTTTCAGCTATATTATGGTGAGAACAAGTTAATTTTCAATGAGATGATGATGAGGTCCGCTTTGTACTAGAACAACACGCTGAGTTGGATTTTTATAGTGCTAGATCACTAAAACAACAGTCCACGGATATACATGTCGCCCCACTCGGACACATTATCCTGATTCCGAGTCGACCCGTCTTTGCTCTTTCTCCTTAATGCTGCGTGCTTACCAGAGAAGCAACAAATATCAATTTGCATAGTCTTTGGTATGACCCGATCGGGGCTCGAACCCACGATCTACCGCAATCGAGGCGAGCACTCTAACCATTACGCCTCCGATGCGGTTCGTATTATACGAAGCTGCATGGACGCGGACGAGACACACATTCATGTCATTAAGGGGACGACCATTTAACTTTTAGGATGTTTTTTTCTGAAGAAAAAAATTTATTAATTATGTGGTGAATCTTAAAGAAACAAAATAAATTTACACGACGAAAGATGCAAAAATATCATTTATCCGCCCTACAGTTCTCAACGAGAAATTTATGATAACAATTTAAAGGGAAATTACTGATTTTTTTTTATGTCCAAAAAATTAAAATCAGATTTTTGTTTCCTGTGAAAAAATATATCGCTGTGTGGGAAATGTTTTGTAGATCAGTGATTGTCCTTTTTCTTTTGGCTATTGTATTGCCTGCCCTTGCGCGTGGGAATCTTAAAACTCTTCTTGCATTGTTTTTGAAGCAAAAGCGAGTACGCACATTTACATGGTTAGACCCTATACAGTGAAAACAATATGTGTACAATTTTCAATCAGGTTCAATTTATTCTGAAAACTCGTGTGCAATTTTATATCATTAGACAACAAATGAAGCTAAAAAAAAATTGTGTGCAATTTTACGTCATTAGACACCAAAATGAAGTTAAAAAAAACCACGTACATGCAATTTTACATTGCCATTGCAGACATTGGGCCCTATAGGCTATGGTTGTTACCGGTCACTGTGAAATAAAGTAGAAAAAAGGTATTGGGAATATAAAATTTAAATCTATTGTGTTCACTTTCGTCCTCTCTATAGGCTGTGCCTACCGTCATATTACGCAACGTTTCAGATCAAGGACACCACGTAGGTAATGATATTGCCATTTGATTACATTGGTTACAAGCGTTTATCGGAAAACAAACGTTTCCTAACCACCGTTGGTACAGCGACGCCACCTGGGGGGAAAATGGCTGAATGTTCTCCATTACAAAAAAATCAGAAAATTCTATGGATTAGAAATTGATATGTTCATCAGATAAATGCATCCAATAACGTTTTTTCCTTCATTGTCTATAAATGTTGCCCCAAAATGCCATTTTCCCTTCAATTTTCAAATGAAAATTTTGATCTTGGAATGCCGGTGACCCTCATTTTTTATCTTTTTTATTTGGAAGGGCATATTACAAGGAAGTTTACTTAAAAAAAAAATCTATGGATAAAAAAATAGACACCTTAAGGGAATACGATACAGTAGCAAGGGCAGATAATTATTTGGCCGAATACCGCATGTTGTTTTCGCGACGTCACAGTAACGAGCGCGACATTCTCCGCGGAAGTTGCATCGACGTCATAAAAAGCCGATTGAGTAAAAATTTGAAAGCACCTGCTTCAAGTCGAATAATGCCGTTTTCAAAAGAAGGAGAAATACGCCGTCGGAAAAATTGTTCAGAGCACCTGAAAGAGTTGGATAGGAATGTTGGTGAGACAGAGATAGACCAGACAGACGCAGACCAGACGGACGCAAACCCTGGAACTGATTATAAAGATATATGCTGGCAGGATGGGAGACGAATAGTTGAACTAAAAACACTAGCAGATCAATTAAACGCGTGTGACGGTTGTGATTCACCGTTAAATCTAATTCCGTCTCGGGCTATTACATAGAGGATAATTGTAAAAGAGGAAAATATTTTATAGGAACACTATTTATTGTTACAGATGCCCCTTTTTTGTAAACATTCAAAGCGAAGCACAAAAGTCCCCTGTCTTGCAACATTATTGTCTTGGTTCCCATTACGTAGAGATGTAGGGATCGTAAACCTATTGTGTGCCAATTTTCAAAAAGATCTATCAAAGCATCTCTCTGCGTAATCTTTTGGACAATAGTAAATGGAAAGGAGAGAAAAAAATACATGTATAAGAAATGGTGCAAATACAATTAACTTCCTACTCTTCATGCAGGGATTTAATGGATAAAAGAAAACAGTTTAACAAATGTCGAAGACTAAATATTGATATAAACACAGGCACGAGTAACACGGTACCCCAAATTTAGACAAAAAACAAACAAACAAACAAACACAACTAAACTGAGACAAAACATGTGGTGTTCATTTGCTGAACAACTCTGTTTCATATCTGTGAAGGTAATAATTGGTACACGAGTTATGTGCATATTTTGAATAATTTATTCTCGTCAGTAGTTCTTGAAATCTACATGTAAATGATTGAATATCCAAATAGATACACAAAAACACACACAATGATGTGAAGCACAAACAACCGAAAAGAGGACTTGATTAACGCCGGGTATTCGGATACTCGAAACCGGTGGGGACGCTATGAATTCGGTGCAATCTAATAATTTTGAATGTTTTCATTGGTCAATTTAGAATTTTTGTACACTACATACCGCGGAACATTCTTCTCCGTATTCCATTGTAGAATGCTCCGCCCTCTGTAGTGTCCAAAAATTCAAAATTATATTTAGAGGCCTACCATTTAACTTGAAGGAGGGGGGCATGGTATTTTGCTAAATGTCCCCCCCCCTTTTGTTTGTGTCCTTACTCCGCCAAAATTTTTTCTCTCCATGAACTCCTTTCTCAAACCCTTTTCTCCCTAATTTCCTTTACCCTGTTCCGCTTTAGATTGAACATGAGGCAAGGGAAGAAAAGATGTGTTTATACAAAGAACAGTCACATGTTAGTTTCAAAAATCTGGAGTTGGTAAAATCAAACTCGGCTAACGGGATTATAAGAACCCCGGACTGACGTACATGTCGTGTAAAGGAAGTGCTTTACGATCATGATCATTGCCCTTTTGTAAACATTTACTGTAGGGCTTCATACGATGGTTAGTTTTTGCCGTCTTCCGCCTCGAAACAATATTATAAGATTGATTGATTTTAGATTTTTGGTGTTTTAACGCCACTTTCAACAATATTTCAGCTATATCATGGCGACCAGTTTTAGTGGTGGAGGAAGACGGAATACCCGGAGAAAACCACCGACCATGGGCAAGCAACTGGTAAACTTTATCACTTGCGGCTGCGAGTCGAGTACACCCTTTTTTGTAATTTACAAAACCGGGCGCGAACCCACGACGTATTGGTGATAGGCTTGTATGAGTTGTTAGATCCAGCGACCTAACTCATTGAGCAACCCCAATACTATAAGACAACAATACTCTGAGGACCAAAACTTCCGATCACTTCCTGCAATTTTCATCTATTCGTCACAAAAATATGCCTCGCCTCGTCTAACGAAAGGATGATGAATGCTATCGTCTTTTCATCCTACAGATTTGCGGGGGGGGGGGGGGGGGGGGTTGTTACTGTAGGACAATAATAAACCTCAGATTTTTTTTCGTTATAAGGTCGTAAAGGTATCTTTAAAAGGCGTATACATACGTTTCATAGAATTGATATATTGGTGAGAATCCGTGGCGAATATAGAGAGGGGCGTGCGGGGCGTGCGCCCCCCTAAAATTCGCAAAGCAACGTTAATTAAGCAGTTCAATAAATAACTTGTTCATGAATGGTAAACTCGTGACCTGTAGTAAAATATTCTTACACATTGTAAATACACGTTGGATGTGTTCGCTTATTCATATATGTATTCGCCGTCAGTAGTTCAAAGATTATTCCATTCTGATTGGTTCCGAGGTACCAGACATCAACTATTTTCTCACGCTAATTAAACATTATTTCTTCAGTCAATTTTACAACTACATGTACACGTGCTATTTAGAAATTATAAAATGGACGAAAATTCTAGGCCAAGAAAACAAGCAAGATTGGATACATTTCTGATTCCTCGACGAGACGAGAAAAGTCAAAGGTAAACTAAAAAGTAAATTCAATCAATACTTCGAATATTAATTTAACGATTGATCTCGTTTATAAAACATACAACGAAAACCTATAACGAGAGAATCAGATGATGAAACTGAGATAGTGTGGAGAAACTTGAGTGTCCCAAGAAAATGGTCACTTCTCTTTAAATAATGGTTCAAATAGTTCTTGAATTCGAAATTCTGCAATTTCATATGAAAAATAATATAAGTTTGATTTGTATACAAATACCCGAATATGTTGCCTTTTACTTTTCAAGTAAAGATCAGTAAAAATACGCGTTGGTATATTGTACATTAAAATACAAAAGTAACATATTAATTAAAAAAAAAATAGCGGCAATTTATTTGTAACAATCTCTGCATCTGTCCGAGGTATCTGCACAAGAAAGTGTGAACAAATCCTTTTGTCCGGGTACGTTTATATTATTTATATCTACCAATAGATGTCTGTACAATTTTTTTACACATTTTTAACAAAAAATTCTGACTACAATTTATTTGTAATAAATTAATATTTACAACTGCACATGAAAGCGTGAAAATAATCTCGACAAAATGGTTTATGCATATCTCACACCTGATTTCCGTAAGCATATTTCTCGAGAACTTTGATACATTTTTTTTGTTTGATCTTTTAGTGTAATGAGGTTTTTAAGCCCGTTGCTCAAACACTTGATGTCCGTCCGTCTGTAAGATTTCTGCAATCTGCAACTCCCCTGACTGTAACCACGCAATTGATTGACGTTAAACTATATATTGTACTTGAAATACATTGTAGTTGTGCATAATGGTTTTTAGATTTTTCATTGAAGGCCGGGTGGAGGGGGTAGTAGGATGATTCAACAACCCGCAACTCCTAAATAACCACTCAATGGATTGAAGTGAAACTTAAACTACAAATTTGACATACAATGTAGTTTGCTCACCACGGTTTTATTTTTAGAATTGGAGGTTAGGGGTAGGAGGGAGATTCTGTAATCTGCAGTTCCTCAATAATGCACTGAATGGTTTGAAGAGAAATTTGTACAATAGACATGACATACATTGTACTTGTGCACCGTGTTTTCTTAGGTCCTTCCACTGAATGGAGGAAATACGAGAGGCTGTGGGTATTAGTTAGCCCTACGCTCACTTAAATCTGTGATAGATTAGCATCATACTAAAAGTAATGATTTTTAATTAGAAAAACGAAACTTCGCAATTACTTTTATTCCGTAAAAGATAATCGAAAATTTCAAACAGGAGTTTTATACAAAATTTGGGGACCTATCTTAATCTATGAAATTAATGCACCTAGTCCAAAGGATCATTCGACGTTTTTTCATCACCCTGCGTCCGACGTCACGGTTGTTAAAAAAAAAAGTTTTACTTCAGGTTCTTATAATCTGACAAAAACATACTGTTAACAATTATCCGACAAAATTAAGACTCAAAGTAAAGTTTTTTTGGCCTGATAAAAATGGTGTGGTTGGTTCAAATAAATGTCTGTAATTCCTCAAACCCCCACAGCTTACGGGGGTGGGGGGTTCGTCCCCCTGGACCCCCTACTAGGGCTCTGCCCTGGACCCACTGGGGACCTTAAGAGGTCCCCAGATCCCTCTCCTACTCACGCCTCCCCCCCTAATCCCAAATCCTGGATCCGCCCCTGAGAATATTATATAATTTTTCGTTCTCTTTCGTTTATTTCATTCTCCGGTTGCGTTGTCCTTTCATCCAATCCAAGGAAAACGGCGGGAAAGACTCCACGACGTCTTACCTATTAAAATACATTGTAGGGTAATTTGGCGCCGAAATTGACGATGTCTAGGTTTGTCATGAAAAATGCACGGTTTTTGTTCTGTAGCTTAAAAACAAGCACATGTACCCCCTTACCTTTTGTAAAAATTCTAAATAAAATCATTGCGAGAATATCATGACAAAATATTAAGAAAATATCAATTGTCATTTTTTTTCTACATGCAAATTTATTCATGAAGAAACCACTAAATAATCCATATTCCACAAATAAGTAGAATTTGTGGACTACTTATTCTATTATTGGCAATGTACATGTTCATCATCTTTGAACGAAATTAGCATATGAAGCTATTGCAAAAAACCGGATGCAATTATCTTTTACCGTTTTGAAATTGTGATATTTTCTTTACCGCTATAAAAATCCGTATTTTAAAAATTTGTCGAAAAATGGTCGAAATTCGATCGTAAATATCTCGAAAACTAAGTCACGAAGGTATATTTTTCTTTGCATATTTGGAAAGAGCATGTCGAAATTGACCAAATCACGAATTTTCATGAAAAAATCAATTGGCAATCCCTACTGTATCGTATTCCCTTAAGGCATGGTCTACGTGACCAAAATCACTTTTGCACACGTCTGAGACGTGACGTCTCGCAATTATCGATTAACGCTTCCTTTTTCAAATTTCCATTAACCAGAACTTGGCAGAAGCAGTCGTGAAATTTGAATTGGTAAAATTTTGTTAAATTTTCTTCATTTTATATGCAATTAACGACATTTTGCTGAACACAGCTAAGAATAACATTGTTGCGTGTTTGTGCAATGCATTTTATACGAATTTATCTCTCTGTATCACAACAATATAATACAATACAATACAATACAAATATTTTTATTTCGGGCAGAACAATTAACAAAGAATTTAATACAATGATTATGGATTGATTACATTGATTGGAAGATGACAACATTTTATGAAACAAGACATCATTTGACTTGTGTAGTTAGTCCTATCACATAGTACCGCGGGTGGCGATATTTACTGTTTGTTTTCTATTTGCTGCCTCCGCATAAAATAAAAATAAAAGATTGATTGATTTTATTTTTGGTGCTTAACGCCACCTTCAGCAATATTTCAGCTATATCATGGCGACCAGTTTTAGTGGTGGAAGAAGCCGGAGAGAACCACTGACCATGGGCAAGCAACTGGTAAGCTTTATCACTTGCGACTGCGAGTAATAAACAATGAAAAAATCCCAATGAAAACGTAAAATATGAACATGTACATGTGAAGTCGTATGTTATATAGGACTATTGACTTTGTGTTGTTCGCATGCAAACGTCCACGTGGATCACAGGGACTTGCTCCCGGCCTTTCGTTATCAATAATGTTAACCCTGCTATCAATGATTATTGATAACGAAAAGGCCGGGAGCAAGTACACACATAATCTTGATAATTAATGTAATGATATGTATTTACTTTGTATTGATTTGAACACTAACTCACTCTGTAACCTTTGTAACATTTATTAGTTTAGAGAATAAAGTTATATACACAAACAGTCATCTGTCAAAAGTATTCGGAAATGTAAAAAAAAAATCCCTATATAATCAACCAAAACCATATTTTTTCAAAAAAATATTGTGAAGTCATTTCTTGATAAATTTAACCAATGTTACACCAAAACATTCGGAATTGTCTAAATTTAGTTTTTTTATTTGCTCATTATGTTTATATGAGTGGTTTTTATTTGTACATAATTTTTCCATGATTTTTAATTTTTAGGATTTATTTACAGTTGAAATATATAGGAAAATCAAAGTCAATTTTTATTTGTTGTGTTTAAATTATGTACAAATAAAAATCACTCATAGCTCATACGCCATTTTGTTAGCGCTCAAAATGATGAACGAATGAACTCCGACTTTTTTTTTTAAATATTTTTACACAGGAATTGTTCAATCGAATCTCTGTTGGAAAATACACAATAAATATGTTTTTCGTGTTAACATCCATATCTTTGTTTTAAAATATCTCGTTCAAATACAAATAATTCAAAATCAAAATCAAAATTTCCGAAGGAGGTAAATGGAACAGCCACCAAATGCCGTGTGTATACAGTTCACGAATGGTTTAAAATTACCATATTTGTCCTATTAGAATCGAAATAATTCATGGCAGGCATAGAGTTGTGCAAATTTACACATGGGCTGGGCCTTTATATTCTTAGATTTTACCACCCGCTATTGCTCGTGGTAAATTTTGAATATAAAGGCCCAGACCATGTGTAAATTTGCACTTTTAAAATTCGCATATAAAGACCCAGCCCATGTGTAAATTTGCAGAACTCTATGCCTGCCATGAATTATTTCTTAAATATAGTATTAAATTATTTTTTTCCCGAGAGAGGTAAGAGACAAGAATAAAGAGTCATCAATTTATACACAAAATTCCTGAATTGTGGACATTTGTTTGATCCTTTTGTACTTGACAAAATGTGGTTACTGTTCAAAGAAGAGTTTGAAGATACCAAAGGGGTAATCAGAATCCGTATATCGAAGAAGAACAGACAACACAATGGCCAAAAGAAAAAGGACAAACAACGATCTATAAAACATACCCATAAACGTGCAAATAAAATATATGTATTGCTTTTTATTGCACATTTTCATTAGCTTCAAACCCAGGACTACACACCAAACATGGCAATCCCAAGCAATGCAAGTTTGAACCCATTTGAGACCCCCAAGCCCATTGCCACCTCGCTAGATTTGCTTAGTGCTCTGCATTTAAATCATGTGCATAGTAGGGCATCCCCAACACTTTGGTAAGTGTGTGAGGAAAAAAAGGGGGGGGAGGGGGGGGGGGGGGGGAGAGACTACTTCACTTGTTATGGTAGAAATTTAATTAGAAACTGGATTTTCAGCATGAAAGCAAAAACAAATTGTTAAGTTGCCAGCGTCTGTGTTTGTTTGTTTTTTTGTTTTTATTTATTTACGTGTTATTTTTGTAAGCTTTCACCCCTCGTGTCAACACCAAATGACCCCCCCCCCCCCCCCCCCCTTCCGATTCATTACTAAAGCTTGATCATCGCATCTGTAGCCCTTTGCTACTCCACTGCATATGCATAATGCACAGAAAACATCGGATTGGACGAATAGCAGTCGAGCTATTAGAGATTTATAAAGTCGTTATTTCAAGATGTTATAATGTTGATTTGTTTTTTATTAAAAATGTTAAGATTTTTTTTTATAAATAATCAATGTCATAATATTTCTGCTTGTAGATCCATCATGGAAACAATTTGTGGTCCATGTTCAGAAAAAAACAAAAGACTTGTTGCTGAAAAATATTGTTCGGACTGTGAAAGAAAGCTATGCACAGAATGCACTGAATTGCATCTGAGGTGTGAGGAATTTAGATCTCATCATGTAATTGATTTGTCGTCGGTGGGATCAAGAATACCATCATCTTCTAAAATAAACTGTGAAATACACACAGACGTACAGATTGATCATTTCTGTAGTCAACATGATGTTGTATGCTGTAGAGCTTGTCTCTCGGATAGTCATAGGTCTTGTGAGTCTGTTTTACCTTTAGACTCGGCTTCAAAGGACGTCAAAAATTCATCTTTACTTTCCGATACGTTAGAAGAACAAGATTATATGACTGAAACATTGCAGAAAATGGATGAAAATAGAGACGAGAATAAAAAATTACTGAAACAGAAGAAGTCTCTGATAATAAAACAAATCAGTGCAGCTAAATCAAAAGTTCCAAAATATCTAGATGAGATTGAAGAAAAATTAATAACTGAAGTAGAGTCTGTACAGGAAAAAAATGAGGAGAAAATAAACAAAGAAAAACATGAAATTTGTCAATTAAAATCGATTTTAAAAGACAATAAACAAGAACTAGAATTCCTAAAAAACCACGGCTCTAATAATCAGCTATTTTTAACTTTACGAAAACAAATAACAATCATCCAGAAAACAGACAAGAAGATTCGTGACATGTCGTCTGCTATTAATGAAATTGACATGGAGTTTGAAGAAATTAAGAATGTCAACATTGAAACAATCGGATCACTGTCACAAATTACCCGACCTTGTCCTATTAAATATAAATCAATGAAAGCACATCAACAGGTAAAACTAGATAGAAGACAAACACTGACCGAATTCATCACAGAAGGTGAAATTAATTTAAAACGTTTTGTACAATACAGTTTAATGGACATGGCTGTCACTTCTGACAACAAATTACTACTTTGTAATGGTTATTATGATTCATCTGATCAGAAGGTATATATATACAAGGATTACAAAACCTATGAAGATGAAATATCGTTGACCAGTTCACCTGGTGGTATTACTGTAGTACCATGTACAGATAAAGCAGTAGTTACTCTTCCAGGTGAGAGATCCATACAATTTATCAACACTACTAACAATACAAAGGACAACAAGATAAAGATAGGAGAAAGGTGTAGAGGTGTCACTGCTGTAAAGGACAAAATTTTCATCGGTGGAGGAAATAAAGTTATAATTTTAAATACAGATGGATTTCGTGTAAGAGAGATAACAACTGATGGTGGTTATAATTACAACTTATTGTATAATGAAAGGAATGATCAGTTGTTGTTAAGACAGACAGGGAGATTGTGTTGTATCAATTTAGATGGCCACGTTATATATAGATACAACATATCAGGAGGTGACGGACTGGCTGTGGATCAACAAGGTCATGTATACATAAGTGGAGCAGAAGACATACACAGGTTGTCACCAGGGGGAACATTCCGTGATATAGTATTAAGTAAACATGATGGTGTTGACGAACCACGGAGTATAACATTTAACAATGACTTTACAAAACTGTTCATTATAAATAGACGAGGTAAGTCTGTATTAGTCTATAGTTGTAAATGAAGGATTTTATATTTTATAAATGAAAGATTTTTATATTTTATAAATGAAGGATTTTTATATTTTATAAATGAAGGATTTTTATATTTTATAAATGAAGGAGTTTTATATTTTATAAATGAAGGATTTTTATATTTTATAAATGAAGGATTTTTATATTTTGTAAATGAAGGATTTTATATTTTATAAATGAAGGAGTTTTATATTTTATAAATGAAGGATTTTTATATTTTATCAATGAAGGATTTTTATATTTTATAAATGAAGGATTTTTATATTTAATAGATGAAGGATTTTTATATTTTGTAGATGAAGGATTTTTATATTTTATAAATGAATGATTTTTATATTTTGTTGATGAATGATTTTTATATTTTATAAATGAAGGATTTTTATATTTTATAGATGAAGAATTTTTATATTTTGTGAAAATGGTAGAGCTAAGACTGTATTAATTATCTCCATGAACAAAACCTTTTATTATTGGTATGTAAAGTAGATAAATTATTGACATTAGATCTACTGAATTTTACTGGATAATTGTTTGCTTTTGACTATTTGAATATACAGTATAATAATCAATGGATTATTTCTAACATTATACCTTACAATTAACACAACATTTGGAATTATTTAAAACATGTAGTTCATTTAAAACATTTGATAATTTAGAGCCTTTGGATTATTTAGAACAATTGATCATTTAGTATATTTGGATTATTTAGAACATTTCATCATTTAGGACATTTGGATAATTTAGAACATTTGGATTATTTAGAATATTTGGATTATCTACAACATTTCGATTATCTACAGTATTTGGATTAAATGTATTTCGAACATTTCTATTATTAAGAACATTTGGAATATTTAGAGCATTTTAGTTATTTAGAACATTTGGATTATTTAGAACATTTGCATTATTTTTAACATTTGTGTCAACTATTTATGTTTTAACAATCTTATTTATATTTTGTACATTCTTTTCTTATTTTAGTTGTGAAAATCTACTAAGATTATATTGTATATAAAACTTAAATAAAAAGTATAGTCTGTACAACCTCTCCATTTTGGGTGTTTAACGCCACTTTCAGCAATATTTCAGCTATTTCATGGCGACCAGTTTTAGTGGTTGAAGAAGCTGGAGTACCCAGAGAAAACCACCAACCATTGGAAAGCAACTGGTAAACTTTATCACTTACGGCTGCGAGTCGAGTGCACCGTTTTTTGCAATTTACAAATCGGGGCACGAACCCACGCCGTATTGGTGATAGGCTTGTATGAGCTGTTGGATCCAACGACCTAACTCATTGAGCCACCTGGGCCCCTACAACGCGGGAACATCGTTATTATAAAGAATGTTGTGTTCTTGAACATTATGCATATTATTTTTTTTAAATAAAGATACCATTAGCCGTAAAATGAAGGACAAAAAAAATACCAAAAGAAAATGAACAAAAGGACAAACATGAACTACGAATCATTACACAGTTTAAAATGAACCTTACTAAAAACCAGGGGTGATCCCAGGTACTCTGGAAGGGTAGGCATATGTTTTTTACAAATTGATGCACACAATCACTTGGCATCTGTCGTCCGTCTCTTTGTCATGATCGTCCTAGACAACCTAATCTAGAGTGTCATGGATGTTGTCGTTGGTAATCATCTGTCGTTGTCTCATGCACCCGTTTCATATTTAATCTTCTAATCTGAATCGTTGACACAGATTGAATCAAACTTGGCAGGAATGATTTTCAATTATCTGATTTGCTATGAATCTAAACTCAAATATGATTCTGATTGGCTGACATGTAAAAACAAACTTCAAAATAACATGACATGAAATTGGTAATTGTAGGAATGTTTCTTTGAATCATGTTTCATATGTCCGCAATATGTGGTCGTGTTATGATTAGGTTGTTGTTGTCTTCCGTCAGTAAACACAATATGTGGTCGTGTTATGATTGGGTTGTTGTCGTTGTCTTCCGTCAGTAAACACAATATGTGGTCGTGATATGATTGGGTTGTCGTTGTTGTCTGTCAGTAAGCACAATATATGGTCGCATTATGATTGTGTTGTTGTCTTCCGTCAGTAAACACAATATGTGGTCGTGTTATGATTGTGTTGTCGTTGTCTTCCGTCGGTAAGCACACTATGTGGTCGTATTATGATTGGGTTGTCATTGTCGTCCGTCAGTAAACACAATATGTGGTCGTATTATGATTGGGTTGTCGTTGTCGTCTGTCAGTAAACACAATATGTGGTCGTATTATGATTGGGCTGTCGTTGTCTTCCGTCAGTAAACACAATATGCGGTCGTATTATGATTGGGTTTTCGTTGTTGTCGTCCGTCAGTAAGCACAATATGTGGTCGTATTATGACTGGGTTGTCGTCCGTCAGTAAACACAATATGTGGTCGTATTATGATTGGGTTGTTGTTGTCGTCCGTCAGTAAACACAATATGTGGTTGTATTAAGCTATTATGATTGGGTCGTTGTTGTTGTCCGTCAGTAAACACAATATGTGGTCGTATTATGATTGGGTTGTCATTGTCGTCGTCAGTAAACACAATATGTGGTCGTATTGTGATTGGGTTGTCGTTGTTGTCGTCCGTCAGTAAGCACAATATGTGGTCGTATTATGACTGGGTTGTCGTCCGTCAGTAAACACAATATGTGGTCGTATTATGATTAGGTTGTTGTCGTCCGTCAGTAAACACAATATGTGGACGTATTATGATTGGGTTGTCATTTTCGTCCATCAGTTAACACAATATGTGGTTGTATTAATCTATTATGATTGGGTCGTCGTTGTTGTCCGTCAGTAAACACAATATTTGGTCGTATTATGATTGGGTTGTCGTTTTCTTCCGTCGGTAAGGACAATATGTGGTCGTCTTATGATTGGGTTGTCATTGTCGTCCGTCAGTAAACACAATATGTGGTCGTATTATGATTGGGTTGTCGTTGTTGTCGTCCGTCAGTAAACACAATATGTGGTCACATTATGATTGGGCTGTCGTTGTCTTCCGTCAGTAAGCACAATATGTGGTCGTATTATGATTGGGTTGTCGTTGTTGTCATCCGTCAGTAAACACAATATGTGATCGTATTATGACTGGGTTGTCGTCCGTCAGTAAACACAATATGTGGTCGTATTATGATTGGGTTGTTGTTGTCGTCTGTCAGTAAACACAATATGTGGATGTATTAAACTATTATGATTGGTTCGTTGTTGTTGTCCGTCAGTAAACAAAATATGTGGTCGTATTATGATTGGGTTGTCATTGTCGTCGTCAGTAAACACAATATGTGGTCGTATTGTGATTGGGTTGTCGTTGTTGTCGTCCGTCAGTAAACACAATATGTGGTCGTATTATGATTGGGTTGTCGTTCGTCAGTAAACACAATATGTGGTCGTATTATGATTGGGTTGTTGTTGTCGTCCGTCAGTAAACACAATATGTGGTCGTATTATGATTGGGTTGTCATTGTCGTCCGTCAGTAAACACAATATGTGGTCGTATTATGATTGGGTTGTCGTTGTTGTCGTCTGTCAGTAAACACAATATGTGGTCGTATTATGATTGGGCTGTCGTTGTCTTCCGTCAGTAAACACAATATGTGGTCGTATTATGACTGGGTTGTCGTTCGTCAGTAAACACAATATGTGGTCGTATTATGATTGGGTTGTTGTTGTCGTCCGTCAGTAAACACAATATGTGGTCGTATTATGATTGGGTTGTCATTGTCGTCCGTCAGTAAACACAATATGTGGTCGTATTATGATTGGGTTGTCGTTGTTGTCGTCTGTCAGTAAACACAATATGTGGTCGTATTATGATTGGGCTGTCGTTGTCTTCCGTCAGTAAACACAATATGTGGTTGTATTATGATTGGGTTGTCGTTGTCGCCCGTCAGTAAGCACAATATGTGGTCGTATTATGACTGGGTTGTCGTCCGTCTGTAAACACAATATGTGGTCGTATTATGATTGGGTTGTTGTGGTCCGTCAGTAAACACAATATGTGGAAGTATTATGATTGGGTTGTCATTTTCGTCCATCAGTTAACACAATATGTGGTTGTATTAATCTATTATGATTGGGTCGTTGTTGTTGTCCGTCAGTAAACACAATATTTGGTCGTATTATGATTGGGTTGTCATTGTCGTCGTCAGTAAACACAATATGTGGTCGTATTATGATTGGGTTTTCGTTGTTGTCGTCCGTTAGTAAACACAATATGTGGTCGCATTATGATTGTGTTGTCGTTGTATTCCGTTAGTAAGCACAATATGTGGTCGTGTTATGATTGGGTTGTCGTTGTCTTCCGTCGGTAAGGACAATATGTGGTCGTCTAATGATTGGGTTGTCATTGTCGTCCGTCAGTAAACACAATATGTGGTCGTATTATGATTGGGTTGTCGTTGTTGTCGTCCGTCAGTAAACACAATATGTGGTCACATTATGATTGGGCTGTCGTTGTCTTCCGTCAGTAAACACAATATGTGGTCTTATTATGATTGGGTTGTCGTTGTTGTCATCCGTCAGTAAGCACAATATGTGGTCGTATTATGACTGGGTTGTCGTCCGTCATTAAACACAATATGTGGTCGTATTATGATTGGGTTGTTGTTGTCGTCCGTCAGTAAACACTATGTGGTCGTATTATGATTGAGTCGTTGCTGTCGTCCGTCAGTAAACACAATATGTGGTCGTATTATGATTGGGTTGTCATTTTCGTCCGTCAGTAAACACAATATGTGGTGGTATTATGATTGGGTTGCCATTGTCGTCGTCAGTAAACACAATATGTGGTCGTATTATGATTGGGTTGTCGTTGTTGTCGTCCATCAGTAAACACAATATGTGGTCGTATTATGATTGGGTCGTCGTTGTTGTCGTCCGTCAGTAAGCACAATATGTGGTCATATTATGATTGGGTTGTCGTTGTCTTCCGTCAGTAAACACAATATGTGGTCGTATTATGATTGGGTTGTCGTTGTTGTCGTCCGTCAGTTATCACTATGTGGTCGTATTATGATTGGGTTGTCGTTGTTGTCGTCCGTCAGTAAACACAATATGTGGTCGTGTTATGATTGGGTTGTCGTTGTTGTCGTCTGTCAGTAAACACAATATGTGGTCGTATTATGATTGGATTGTCGTTGTTGTCGTCCGTCAGTAAACACTATATGTGGTCGTATTATGATTGGTTTGTCATTGTCTTCCGTCAGTAAACACAATATGTGGTTGTATTATGATTGGGTTGTCGTTGTTGTCGTCCGTCAGTAAACACAATATGTGGTCGTATTATGATTGGGTTGTCGTTGCTGTTGTCCATCAGTTAACACAATATGTCGTCGTGTTATGATTGGGTTATCGTTGTTGTCGTCTGTCAGTAAACACAATATGTGGTCATATTATCATTGGGTTGTCGTTGTTGTCTTCCGTCAGTAAACACAATATGTGGTCGGGTTATGATTGGGTTGTCGTTGTTTTCTGTCAGTAAACACAATATATGGTCGCATTATGATTGGGTTGTTGTTGTCTTCCGTCAGTAAACACAATATGTGGTCTTATTATGATTGGGTTGTCGTTATCTTCCGTCAGTAAACACAATATATGGTCGTGTTATGATTGGGTTGTCATTGTCGTCCGTCAGTAAACACAATATGTGGTCGTATTATGATTGGGTTGTCGTTGTTGTCGTCTGTCAGTAAACACAATATGTGGTCGTATTATGATTGGGCTGTCGTTGTCTTCCGTCAGTAAACACAATATGTGGTTGCATTATGATTGGGTTGTCGTTGTTGTCGTCGTCAGTAAACACATTATGTGGTCGTATTATGACTGGGTTGTCGTCCGTCTGTAAACACAATATGAGGTCGTATTATGATTGGTTTGTTGTCGTCCGTCAGTAAACACAATGTGTGGTCGTATTATGATTGGGTTGTCATTGTCGTCCATCAGTAAACACAATATGTGGTTGTATTAAGCTATTATGATTGGGTCGTTGTTGTTGTTCGTCAGTAAACACAATATGTGGTCGTATTATGATTGGGTTGTCATTGTCGTCGTCAGTAAACACAATATGTGGTCGTATTATGATTGGGTTGTCGTTGTTGTCGTCCGTCAGTAAACACAATATGTGGTCGTATTATGATTAGGTTGTCGTCCGTCAGTAAACACAATATGTGGTCGTATTATGATTGGGTTGTCGTTGTTGTCGTCCGTCAGTAAACACAATATGTGGTCACATTATGATTGGGCTGTCGTTGTTGTCGTCCGTCAGTAAAAACAATATGTGGTCGTATTATGATTGGGTTGTCGTTGTTGTCGTCTGTCAGTAAACACAATATGTGGTCATATTATCATTGGGTTGTCGTTGTTGTCGTCCGTCAGTAAACACAATATGTGGTCATATTATGATTGGGTTGTCATTGTCGTCGTCAGTAAACACAATATGTGGTCGTATTATGATTGGGTTGTCGTTGTTCTCGTCCGTCAGTAAACACAATATGTGGTCACATTATGATTGGGCTGTCGTTGTCTTCCGTCAGTAAACACAATATGTGGTCGTATTATGATTGGGTTGTCGTTGTTGTCGTCCGTCAGTAAACACAATATGTGGTCGTATTATGATTGGGTTGTCGTTGTTGTCGTCTGTCAGTAAACACAATATGTGGTCATATTATCATTGGGTTGTCGTTGTTGTCGTCCGTCAGTAAACACAATATGTGGTCATATTATGATTGGGTTGTCATTGTCGTCGTCAGTAAACACAATATGTGGTCGTATTATGATTGGGTTGTCGTTGTTGTCGTCCGTCAGTAAACACAATATGTGGTCGTATTATGATTGGGTTGTCGTTGTTGTCGTTCGTCAGTAAACACAATATGTGGTCACATTATGATTGGGCTGTCGTTGTCTTCCGTCAGTAAACACAATATGTGGTCGTATTATGATTGGGTTGTCGTTGTTGTCGTCCGTCAGTAAACACAATATGTGGTCGTATTATGATTGGGTTGTCGTTGTTGTCGTCTGTCAGTAAACACAATATGTGGTCATATTATCATTGGGTTGTCGTTGTTGTCGTCCGTCAGTAAACACTATATGTGGTCATATTATGATTGGGTTGTCATTGTCGTCGCAAGTAAGCACAATATGTGGTCGTATTATGAATGGGTTGTTGTTGTTGTCGTCCGTCAGTAAACACAATATGTGGTCGTATTATGATTGGTTTGTCATTGTCTTCCGTCAGTAAACACAATATGTGGTCGTATTATGATTGGGTTGTCGTTGTTGTCGTCCGTCAGTAAACCCAATATGTGGTCGTATTATGATTGGGTTGTCGTTGTTGTCGTCTGTCAGTAAACACAATATGTGGTTATATTATCATTGGGTTGTCGTTGTTGTCGTCCGTCAGTAAACACAATATGTGGTCGTATTATGATTGGGTTGTCATTGTCGTCGTCAGTAAACACAATATGTGGTCGTATTATGATTGGGTTGTCGTTGTTGTCGTCCGTCAGTAAACACAATATGTGGTCGTATTATGATTGGGTTGTCGTTCGTCAGTAAACACAATATGTGGTCGCATTATGATTGGGTTGTCGTTGTCTTCCGTCAGTAAACACAATATGTGGTCGTGTTATGATTGGGTTGTCGTTGTCTTCCGTCGGTAAGGACAATATGTGGTCGTCTTATGATTGGGTTGTCATTGTTGTTCGTCAGTAAACACAATATGTGGTCGTATTATGATTGGGTTGTCGTTTTTGTCGTCCGTCAGTAAACACAATATGTGGTCACATTATGATTGGGCTGTCGTTGTCTTTCGTCAGTAAACCCAATATGTGGTCGTATTATGATTGGGTTGTCGTTGTTGTCGTCTGGCAGTAAACACAATATGTGGTCATATTATCATTGGGTTGTCGTTGTTGTCGTCCGTCAGTAAACACAATATGTGGTCGTATTATGATTGGGTTGTCATTGTCGTCGTCAGTAAACACAATATGTGGTCGTATTATGATTGGGTTGTCGTTGTTGTCGTCCGTCAGTAAACACAATATGTGGTCGTATTATGATTGGGTTGTCGTTCGTCAGTAAACACAATATGTGGTCGCATTATGATTGGGTTGTCGTTGTCTTCCGTCAGTAAACACAATATGTGGTCGTGTTATGATTGGGTTGTCGTTGTCTTCCGTCGGTAAGGACAATATGTGGTCGTCTTATGATTGGGTTGTCATTGTTGTTCGTCAGTAAACACAATATGTGGTCGTATTATGATTGGGTTGTCGTTTTTGTCGTCCGTCAGTAAACACAATATGTGGTCACATTATGATTGGGCTGTCGTTGTCTTTCGTCAGTAAACCCAATATGTGGTCGTATTATGATTGGGTTGTCGTTGTTGTCGTCTGGCAGTAAACACAATATGTGGTCATATTATCATTGGGTTGTCGTTGTTGTCGTCCGTCAGTAAACACAATATGTGGTCGTATTATGATTGGGTTGTCATTGTCGTCGTCAGTAAACACAATATGTGGTCGTATTATGATTGGGTTGTCGTTGTTGTCGTCCGTCAGTAAACACAATATGTGGTCGTATTATGATTGGGTTGTCGTTCGTCAGTAAACACAATATGTGGTCGCATTATGATTGGGTTGTCGTTGTCTTCCGTCAGTAAACACAATATGTGGTCGTGTTATGATTGGGTTGTCGTTGTCTTCCGTCGGTAAGGACAATATGTGGTCGTCTTATGATTGGGTTGTCATTGTTGTTCGTCAGTAAACACAATATGTGGTCGTATTATGATTGGGTTGTCGTTTTTGTCGTCCGTCAGTAAACACAATATGTGGTCACATTATGATTGGGCTGTCGTTGTCTTTCGTCAGTAAACACAATATGTGGTCGTATTATGATTGGGTTGTCGTTGTTGTCGTCCGTCAGTAAACACAATATGTGGTCGTATTATGACTGGGTTGTCGTCCGTCAGTAAACACAATATGTGGTCGTATTATGATTGGTTCGTTGTTGTCGTCCGTCAGTAAACACAATATGTGGTCGTATTATGATTGGGTTGTCATTTTCGTCCGTCAGTAAACACAATATGTCACTAGGAAATAGAAAATGCAAATATGCCCGGTAGAATGCAAATATGCCCGGTAAAATGCAAATAATTAAAGATTACTAGTTATATTAGCGTTTATCAGTTAAATTTGCATTGTCGTGGCAATTTAGTGTTTTTCCTTTTAAATTTGCATTGTCGTGGCATTTTAGCGTTTTTCCTTTTATATTTGCGTTTTTCCTTTTAAATTTGCATTGTCGTGGGATTTTAGCATTTTTCCTTTTAAATTTGCATTGTCGTGGCATTTTAGCGTTTTTCCTTTTATATTTGCGTTTTTCCTTTTAAATTTGCATTGTCGTGGGATTTTAGCGTTTTTCGTTTCATATTGCGTTTTTCCTTTTAAATTTGCATTGTCGTGGGATTTTAGCGTTTTTCCTTTTAAATTTGCATTGTCGTGGCATTTTAGCGTTTTTCCTTTTATATTTGCGCTTTTCCTTTTAAATTTGCATTGTCGTGGGATTTTAGCGTTTTTCCTTTTATATTTGCGTTTTTCCTTTTAAATTTGCATTGTCGTGGGATTTTAGCGTTTTTCCTTTTACATTTGCATTTTACCAGTTAAATCGCACGGTCATCTAAATCACCCGCTGAGTAGAGAGATTACGTAATACTGTAGTCGTCACTAGCTCATTGAATATGACGATCTATAGTATTATATTATCGTGTATCTATACGTATTTATTTATTTATTTATTATTATTATTTATGTCAAACTAGTCTGGCCCTTAATAAATTTAGTGTATTCAATACACAATAATCCATCAATTGTTGTGTATTTGATTTTCATGTCGTATTTTAACTTAATGTGATGTTTATTAAGAAATGTGACTTTCAATGTATTAAAATATTAGCAAAGTGTGATACACGTACAGAATACTTATACTGTTGTCACTTCACTATTACTTGTTTATCATGCGAGAAATACATTAACCTTGTAATACCTATGCTGAGACTATTTACTAAAAAATGAATTAAGTATATATTAAACTATCAGTCTCTATTAAGCTATTTATGTCTTGTTTTATAGCACAGGATTGCGTATGTACAGCGTCAAAGTTATTGTGCTTTAAAAGTTCTGATTATTGTAATGAGGCACCTTAATGAACAATAAATATTTTTGTTTATGATATAAAACAAATAATCATAACCCTATGTAAACGCCGTATACGTAACATACGCGCCCTTGTCCGATCCCACAGAAATATGCAATTTACATGTAAACACTATTTTGTCAGTTAATTAGAATGATCAATACATACAGGATTTTCTTCAAATTCTTCAAATGTTTATATAATTCCCTGATAAATATAAGAACAATCTATAATAGTATTGTATTATTGTTTATTTATTTGTACCATTCTGGATGATAATAACTTTAGCTATTCAATACACAATAATCCAACAATCGTTGTGTATTTTACAGTACTTATGTATATTTTATTTCTTGATTTTGTTTTTCAGGATCTAGACCTATGCACTCATATTTATTTCAATTTGATGTTGATTTAAATGTAAACGTTTAATATTTTCACGGAGATGCAACATTATAATTTATGTTTATTTATTTTACAGGCGATTGATGCATTTTAGTGGCCTTATCGTTCATCATTACGAACATATTGTTATATGGTAAATTACTTCAAGCCTTACAAATCGGGTAGCTTATTGTGCGACATTATATCCAACTTAATCATGATTCGATTCGATAACTCTGTAA
The DNA here is from genome assembly GCA_963383655.1 of Bathymodiolus septemdierum. Taxonomy (NCBI): domain Eukaryota; kingdom Metazoa; phylum Mollusca; class Bivalvia; order Mytilida; family Modiolidae; genus Bathymodiolus; species Bathymodiolus septemdierum. The sequence goes on from OY726525.1 coordinate 60,741,803, forward strand.
TTTATTACGGGCTTGTTTTCGATAAAAAAAAATATGTATATGGATATTTTTTTTAAATAATCGCTAATACAGTGTTAAACATAGATTTGTATGCATCTGAAAGCAAAGCTCGGAGCTAAGAAATTATTCATATGAATATTTTACGTTAAGTTTAACGTTTAAAAAAATGAAATTCACTTCTGTAAACATCTGTTTTATAGGCCTTGTATTAAAATATGTGTTGAAATAGTGTAAAGCAATTGAATTTTCTATAATTCAGAGAGAGAACACATTTGTTGTCCCCACAAGAGTTACATGCCTAGAGGCCTTTTCTTCAGGTGTACCACCTGTTGTGTTTACTGCTAAAGTGTATATTGTATTGGAGTGAGCTGTAAGTAATGAATTTATACCAAAGTAATAAAATTTTATGATTTCGTGTATCCCTCAAGGCCCAGTTATAGTTAGAGTATATTAAGTGAAATTTTAATGGTTAAGAAGGGGCGGAGCGAGCGAAGCGATGCGACTCCCTTCTTAACCAATACAATTTCACTTAATATACTCTAACTGACTTAGAATGTAACCTACTTTTTCATTGGTTCAATGTTCCAGACATTTCATACGTCACACCCTAGACGTTTGCTGGAAAGTGCACGGCACGGATTTTACCACGGCCTGATGGAGGACGTGTTGAATGACGAAAGCGAAAATATATCTTTGTCTCAACTACTTGACATCCCCACACAACAGCTGCATTAAAAATGAAACGCGTGTGCGCGAAGCCGAAGAATTTTTTCTAATTGAAGTGCCTGACAACGTAAGGAAAATTGTGATCGTAAAAGCACAGGTACATGGGGTCATGACCTACATTACCCCCCTCCCCTTTTTCATCTTTTTTTCCCGTTCACTTCTCAACATAATTTTGGTATCAAATAATCATAAATCTACTATTTCTTTCTCTCTATATTGATTTATAGAGATTTACGATTATTTTATACCAAAATTACGTTGTCGGGCACTTCAATTTTAAAAATTCCTTCGGCTTCGCGCACATGCGTTTCTAGTTCTAATAATAAAACCCTAAATGCTCGCTTACTCGCAAGGGTTATAACGGGATGCCATTACACGTAATGGAGCAGCCGCCGAGATTTTTTGCGCTCGCTTACAGAGAGCTTCTGACGCCTGCATTTATCAATAATAAGACATAACCTTTCCTTTTGTCCATTATTATAACAAGTTTTTATCACCTACCAGTATTTTAGAATGTAATTCCCACAAAATAAAAATCTCCTCTTTGAAAATTTTGAATTTCGTCATTTCCGGCCTCACTATTTGGATGTCGATACCATATTTGGCGATTTAGGCGTGAATGTTTACCAATCGTAACTACTCGGCCATTCTCGCTACCCTGCAAATAACAGGGTAGCGAGAATGGCCGAGTAGTTACGATTGGAATGTTTACATCAGCTTGTAATAAGAAATACCATATTTAGAAAAAGCTCCGCCTTCCGTAGTTTCCGGTTATGGAAAACGATAGATAAATTTGAACAAGGTTGTTGCTAACTTTGAAAAGCATACATTTCTCAGCCAAACCGATTTAACAAGGACTGGGATCGTCAGTAAATGTTATAATGAAATGTTTGAAGCGTAAATAGTGAGTTTTTATGTTTCAACTGCAACTTTTTTTTTGCTCCATTGTGACGAAAGGGACCGCGTTGTAGCTCTGCCGAGACACAAGGTTGTCACAGGAGCTACATTATTGCAGCTAATGCGTTTAATTTTTAATGCAGCTGGGCCCGTATTCATAAAGCCACTTAAGTTAAGATTTTCCTAAGAAAACACTTAAGTTAAGGAAACTCCGCCCATTTTACTTGAGTGGTATTCATAACATTTCTTATTTTAAGTATTTCCTAAGAATAACTTTAAGTTAAGGAAGCTCCGCCCATCATACTTAAGTGGTATTCATAAACGTCCTTAAGCTAAGAAAACACTTAAGATTTCCCTTAACTTTAAGGTAGATGGGTAGGTTCCTTAAGTTTTCTTGAATTGCTATTTTATATTGATTGTGAGTTATGAAAGTGATATTGTATGAATAAAAAGATAACAACAAACCATATTAGCAATATTTCATAGGCATTCGAGTTTATCATCAAATCCATATCATATCTTACATGTACATAAAATTCACCATCAAGGTCATTTTCCGGATGAGTAAATATGTTTACAACCGTACCATTTGATGGCACGTGCTTTGCGGGTATATGAAATAGGTATAATTAAAGCATATTAGTATTGCATTATTACAAATACAAGCATGTTCCATGTCGGACGTTTTCGGTTGTTTCATGCTGGGAGAAGAGCTTTACGTAGAGAGCGAGTATTCAGAGATCGTACAAAACCTCTTGATATCTACGATGACTTCGAGTTAATAGACAAATACAGATTTGACCGACAGTCTATTATGATGATATGTGATATGTTACAGGATGACTTAGAAAGCAGTACATTTAGAAATCGAGCCTATTTTTTTTTATGTTTTATTTACATGATATTTCCATACAGTCATTAAAATTAGCTTCGTATATAAATGTTGAACGTAAAATCCTCCAAATAGATGAGGGAGGTGCATCCAAGCTCAAAAGTGGGAAGTTGAGGAACATTATGATTTTGCCCCTGTTAAACATACATGTACCTAAATTTTAAAGAAATATAATTGTTGACGAAAATTTTGCTCTTAAAACGTTCTTTCTTTTCTCGTATTCCTCCATTAGTATCATCTTCTCTCAATCGGTCCAATTTGGCTTTCTCTTGGACATGTTTAATAGTTAAAGATTTTGATACGACTTCAGTTTTACTTATATATGTATGTATGTATTGAAGTGGTCATCATCAAAATAAAGTATTTTATGATAATGATGGTTGATTAAAATTGTTTGTCCTGCATTGGCTGTCAGTTGTAATATACAGGATATAACCAATAAACAGGAAGAGCTCCTACTGTGAAGCCAACTATTTTGAGATGTCATTCAATGAAAATAACAACCTGACCATATTGTTACATAATAAAAATAAGAATTAGATAAGAAATTAAAATTTATAGAAGGCAAGGATTTATATAATTAACACATTAAGTCACATTTCATTTATTTAGCTTGGGTCAGTTATAAATTTATTTTTTAAGTACAAATAAATTGGAAGACGGCTTGAAAATCGAAAACGCAAAATAGTTATCTATGTTTATAAGTCTTAGTAAAAGGAGTCTTGAGCAACGTTTTTTTTTCACACCTGTGATAAGTGTATTTGTATATCATGAATGCACGATGCGACGACATGCTGAGATGGGTGATGTTTTGACAGGTAAACTGTAAAAAAAAACGTAGAATACACCAATAAAATATTATTTCACCTATATCAGGACTCCGCAGACTGCCAATTTTCAAGAAAGAAAAAAACGGGATTTACGGATTTATGACCCATTCGCCATAAACAAAATAAAACTTAAATTTTACTATTTAATTTGAATCCAAATTTGCCTTTAAAGAAATAAATGTATAAATTATAATTATTTACCCGGGTTCGTTCGCCCTACATTTGGCGAACACGTAAAAGAGCAAACGTACGCACCCGATATCGTAAACCGGCAACTGTCTGCAGCAAGTGAAAGGGACTTCTTGGCATCGATTGTCGCGAGTACATAGGGACATATTAATATTCACTTCTAGTTCGCTTAAAACATGGGTACTGCATGTTAATACATTTTATTCATGGATATTATTGTATATATCGCCCGTGACAGCCGTTAACATATCTGTACTTTCCGTACTGTATATCACTCATTTACTTCAGCTTTACTAAGATACGCATGTTTCTTTATGCACGAATTTATTGATTAGCAGAATTTGGGGACGTTTCCTGTTTACAGTTTACTGACTATCTGAGAGTGGAGACTCTCACTCTCACTCCGACCTGGGAGAATTTTGTCGGACAATTTTAAGAGTGACACTCTCTTCAAGTCCGACGAAACTCTGTGTCCGACCTGAGAGTATGATCGTTGATACACTTGGAGGGATCTGTATGTTTTGTTTTTGTTTTTGTTTTTTCTTAAATCTGTTCCAATAAGTATTTACCTAAATAACGATATTGTGTTTGGTATTTCTTAATAAATTGTATTAAAAATCATTTTAATTTATTAATTAATAAACTTTCTGGATACAAATTTATTTTCAATAAAATTTCTTATTATTTCATCTCAATGTGTTGTCTCCTCTCTAAATACCATAGCGATGCTATTTTCGGTCTTTGATCTATGGATATTGATTGACAGGTGCCATCTTTGTGTACCGACAGTTCATTGCGAAGGCACCAGCAGGTACAAAATCATTCAAATACCAGAAGTTCCTGTGCCATAACTTTAAAAATAAAACCCACTACTATGTCATGAAGCAGATGCTACTTTTAAAAAAAATCACGTAAGTTATGTATTACAAATAAATACAAATATAAAATTCACAATAAAATATACCCCATTCAGCACTCAGCACGTTCTGGAAAGAGATGCATTGAGGTAACAAACCGAGACGAATATAAGAATATAACTACACGTAATGTTTTTTTTTTTTTTCCGCTGTCCATCATGGACATCGCGGCTTATACGATGACACTACAAACCAATTGCCGCGATCAGACTTTTGTGTCCATCGTGACTTTCCGCGAATTACAATCGGTGTCCGTGATGGACGCGCGGATATGGCGTAATCCATCCTAGCTGTAGTGTAATTAATATTTATATTAAACATTAATAGTATAGAGTTCGCGAAATTGCATATGGGTTTGGTGGTCCTAGTGAAAAAAATGTCAGTCCTCATTAATTTTCTATTGCAAAATACCAATCTTGTGTCAGTCCTTAGCAAAATCTACCCAAATTTTGCTGGTCATGTCTGACAGGACTGACACATTTCCCGAACTCTGATACTATATAAGCAAACCTGAAATATGCTCTCCAAGCTTGATTTTTCACTTTTTTTTTATAATTAAAAAGTCAAGTTATGAAAGAAATAATTTTCTTATAAAAATTAACTTAAAAATAGAACTTCATTTCCATTGTAAGAATATAAATATATGATCTATTTACTTTCCTTAATGTATACATATTTTACTGATTTAAAGTGTATTATTTCTGTTAAAATTTTAATTAATGGTTTATTTTCCTATTGGATTATTTTAACCAAAAAAAAATGACCATACTTTACTCTTAAATAAAATATATTATTTCATTTCTCATTAATTTTATAACTTTTCTTTATTTCAATTTTTCTTCTTCAATCAATATAAATTTACTAGATTTGAATCAATATTTTTATTGAACTACTTGATGATGCAAATACCACATATTCAATCTTTAAACAAAATAATTCCACATATACTTGTTTTATTCTTGTAATTCAACATTTCATTGACAAAAATAAACTTTTCAAAAGAAAATATTATTATTTTTATTATTCAAATTGCATATTACATCCATATGGGTCAAGCAATTACAATACAAAAGCATGCAAACATATAAAAGAAAAACAACACAAACATAATAAATATGTAAATGTAGGAGAAATATTTGACCAGCGTGAACCCTATCATCTCAAGTCTAGCAATTGTTTTATGAAGGTGCAAACAACCGATAAAAGATCTGAAGTTGGATTGAGTATGTAATCAAGTCTATTCATGGGTGACATATTAGTAAAAGGACGTTTATTTTCAATAGTATTTATTAGTAAATTTCTAGGTTGCTGGTTTAAATGACAATTTAAAAAAAAGTGATATTCATCTTCTAAGATATTACAAGTAGTGCAAAGTCTTTGTTGATGGGGTATATTAATATATCGACCAGTTTCAATTTGCAAACAATGGTCACTTGTCCGAAATTTAGTTATGAGTTGTCTATTTTTAAAGTTTTTTTTCTTTATCAAATACTCTTCCAAAACAATATCATGATTTATTTTATTATACAAATAAAGTTGTGAATTATCTGTTAATTTTGAAAGTTTGTCTTTAGTTTTCTGAATGTAATTATTATGGACAACCTTTTTAAATTCTTTTCTAAATGGAACTTTTATCTTATGGAAACACTTATCCATATTAGAAAAATCTTCAGCATCCAAATCAAATTCTTGAAAGACATTTAATGCCAAAGTATACCATGTGTAGAAGCCTTCATCATGTAAAGATTTATTAACATTAAGGGATTCTTTAATTAATGGGTTTATATTATTAGTATTTATTCTTACAAAATACATCATAACTTGAGTTTTAATAAAGGAAGCAATAGGGAGTCGCCCCAACTCTGATAATGTCGAAATGTTACATGCAGTTTTTTTAAGGCCTAAAACTGTTTTACAATATTTTGTATGTATTTTTTCATATGATGATTTTTCTTGTAGGGCTAAAGTATCACAAAAAGTATTATTTCTGGTTGCTCGAAGCACGGCTCTATATAAGGGGAGGTATTCGTCCATATACCATATTTCACAATTATAACTTAAAATGGGACGGATCAGCTGTCAAAGAGTTTACACGAGAGGTTGACAGGTAGTTGTTCAAAATTTGAGAAAAGTTTTCGCATTTATAACCACGAGACTACATGACCCCTCGATGACCCGAATGCTATCCTCTTATGGTGTAAAACCACCAATTAATTTCTTTAAGGTTTTCTACTAAATTTGTGTTTTTTCGAGCCTACCTGGCCATTTTATCTTAAGTTTAACCTTTCGAAGACCATATATTTTCTGAAACGTACATGATTCCTCTACGTTCTGTCAAAATTTGAGGCCATGTTTAAAATCTTGCAGTGAAATGCCAGGCTATGGGAAACACCTACCCTAAAAATAGCTCCGTCATCCCCCAGAAATTTAGTATTTATAGCTCATGCATCAAATCCTCCATATAGGTGTTAAAATACAACTAAATCCATCAAATTTGGGCTCAAATTAATCCTGATATATTCTTCTTCAATTATCAATTTTAATTTTTCCATTCCATTCAGTATTTCTCACAATACTACAAAGTGAAAGGAACTATTTTCTTTAAAATGGACTACTTTCGTATATGTTCCAAGCTCCGATTGGTTGAATTGGTGGTTTGACACCTAAAGAGCAACTTTTTGGCCTTTAAATTTGCTAAAACTTACAACAAACTTAGTAATATGAGTTTCGAGTAAAATTCCAGAATTTTGGCATTCTCCGTGAAAAGGCTTTCCCAAATATTACAAAAATGTAAAGCCTTATAATGGACTGTTAACAGGTTTTTTTTCTTAAATATGCATCATAACGCTGCTTTTGGCAAATGCAAATTTCAAGTCATTAAGCAACAACAGTGAATAATTTTCTTAGTGAAATCCATTGAGTACATATTAAGCAAGATCAAAATATTAATAAACGGTAGAAATCAAATTTAATTTTTATTTAAATGAAATTTAAAATTCAAATTTCAATTTTTAAGAGATTAAATTAGAAGATTTTCATTGTTTGTGGTCAATTTTCTTTTATACATTTGGATAGAAAATATGAAAACCTATAAATAAACATTATCCAAGTATTTTGTTCACATATTGTCTCTAAATCTAATTAGCATCTTCCTCCAGGGCACTTCTGGCTCAGCAGGTATAATACCTGCAATTCATATAATTTTCAGAGGGGGCGTCCAATAAATGGCTGTTATCAATTAAGTATTATCAATTTTCTATAAATGTTTGGTTTTTAATCAAAAATAAATATTCCTTCACATTTTGGGAAGAAATAAAAATCATATCAACAGTTTTATAGTAAATCTGAAGGCAGAAATGGGAAGAAAAAGGAGACAAATGTCAAAAATATTTGGATATAAGGAAGGGCATACCCCCTATCATAAGGGTAAGAATTTAGATTATGAACAAAATTCTAGTTCTGAACCTTTCATGAGGATAAAGCATGATGTTTTTGAGTCTAGAGTCACACAAGAGAGTGATGGAGTCCTTACAGTTATGGATGTTAACCAATCCCCTTGTCCTCCAATGTTGTTACGTCCTCGTCCCAAGAGTCCTGAAGTTCTTGATGATTATCTTGAATCGACAGCCTCTGATCCTGACAATCACACGTACAAACATTATGTTCCTTCTCTTGTAAGTGTTCTTTGGAATTCTGCAATAAAAGAACATGCAATTGAGAAAAGTGGTTGTGATGGAGAACTAGAGTTTGACTCCATTGCATCCAAAAAGTGGGGATTTGCTTGGATAGAGAGGTTAAAATGTAAAAAGTGTGATTTTGTTGGTCAATATCACAAATTGTATTATGAAGTAGACACCTCTGCTCCAGGTAGAAAGGCTGCCACCATTAATATTGGCTTACAGGCAGGCTTAATGACTACCCCCACATCTAACAAGAGTTTTCGGGATATTACAATAAACTGTAATATTATTCCCGCAAGCTTGTCTAGCATGCAAAAACTTGCAAACAAGGTTGGTTCTGTCATTGTAAAATATAACCGTGATGATATGAAAGAAATAAGAGAAACTATTGTTGAAGAAAATGAAATGTGTGGCTTTGAAAACCCAAACCTTGTAAATGTTGAGTCGGACGCCAGATATAACAATCCTATATATAATAGTGGCGTAACTCCATTTCAAGCTGGAACACAAGTTGTTCAAACAATGTGTGAAAATAATACTAAAAATACAAAAATAGTTTCTGTATTCCTAGGTAATAAACTCTGCAATGTGGCAATAAGGTTGCGAAATAAAGGTATTGTGGTGAAATGTCCCCACCATAATGGACATTGCACTGCAAATTTAGCAGAGGATGCTGTAATAGGGAATGAGACAGAGTACAGTAGGCAATGCACTACTGTATTAAACGATACTCTTAAAATAGCCAATATAACCACCGATGGAGACAGTAAATCCTTCAACGGTGTAAATAAAGCTCAAGGTAAAGGTGCTACACAGTTACGAGACATACGTCATCTGTCCAATAGCATGAAACGGGCTGTTCACAATTGTACGTTTAGTTTGTCTATGTTTGTGGGTAAAAATAAAAGTAATATGAAAAGCAGGTTCGCAATGGACCTCAAAGCACGGTGTGTGGCAGAGCTCTATCAAGCTTTTAAAGCACACAAAGGTCAGTTATTTGAAGTCAAAAAGCACATGCCAAATGTCATCAAAACAATTGTTAAGTGCTACAAAGGTTTTTGTGGTATATACTGCCAAATCAACTCCTATGTGTGTGCTGGTTTAACCTCAAATCACTGGCATAAAGAATTTATTCCAGGTAATACATCTTTGAAAATGACACCCGATGATGAAATGTCAGTTGAGAAGTGTATTGGTGTACTGTTAGGTTCAAAAAGTTTAGAACTTGTAATGTATCTTACCTCCACCCAAAAGTGTGAAGCATTCAATCGTACCCTCGAGCGTTGTAATCCCAAGAATGTCACACACTCGAGAAACTTTCCTGGTCGGGCTCATACAGCCATACACTTGCGCAATCATAGATTTGGTAACTCTACTTTACTGCGAACTAAAGCTTTGGGTGCAGCATTGACACCAGGGTCATCTGTCATCAAGCACCTAAAACAAGAGCAGTATTTAGAAGTGTATCGTAGCAAGCGTAAACTGTTAAAAGAGTCAAAACAAATACGGTCTATGACTCGGCAAAGAAAGTATGAACTGCATCCTGCGGTATGTTATAAAATACCGGAACATTATTGCAAAGGCATAGCAGATCCAAAAATAACATAACTTGTGGATCATGCTTATGTCAAATAAACAGATTGTTTTCTTTTACTATGATTATTCCCCTTTAGTATTGATTGTAAATATTGTACATATTTGAATAATTTGTATATGGAATGTTTAATATTTTATTTTTATTTTTACCTAGATCATAGCAAACAGTCTTTGTAAGGTGCATGCATGTTACATCTAGTGGGAAATATCCCACGACAAATTTGCCTGTCTTGGTTCACATTTGGAGGCTCATAGGAAAGGTGATCAATGTTAACGCACCGCCTATTGTGACACCGGTGTGATACCTGCATGTCACTGGACAGGTCAAAGTTTTTCGTGTGTAGCATGTAAGCAAATCTATGGCTGGAAACAGTTTTCTTAATCTTTTTCTTCCAGGGAAAAGTGACTGTCAATGTGGAGTATACTGCCTTCCCTCCCCCCAATTTACACAGTAAACAACCAAATTCCCCATGGGCCTCAAAATTGTCCAAAAGTCGCTGTTTTTGTGATTCAATCCAATTTTCTCCATTCATTTTGAAATAAAAGATTAAAAAATTACCACAAAGTATATTTTCAGGGTCAAGGCCGCACGTGCAGAATTTGCCGAATTCTCTTAAGGTGTAAAACCACCAATTAATTTCTTTAAGGTTTTCTACTAAATTTGTGTTTTTTCGAGCCTACCTGGCCATTTTATCTTAAGTTTAACTTTTCAAAGACCATATATTTTCTGAAACGTACATGATTCCTCTACGTTCTGTCAAAATTTGAGGCCATGTTTAAAATCTTGCAGTGAAATGCCAGGCTATGGGAAACACCTACCCTAAAAATAGCTCCGTCATCCCCCAGAAATTTAGTATTTATAGCTCATGCATCAAATCCTCCATATAGGTGTTAAAATACAACTAAATCCATCAAATTTGGGCTCAAATTAATCCTGATATATTCTTCTTCAATTATCAATTTTAATTTTTCCATTCCATTCAGTATTTCTCACAATACTACAAAGTGAAAGGAACTATTTTCTTTAAAATGGACTACTTTCGTATATGTTCCAAGCTCCGATTGGTTGAATTGGTGGTTTGACACCTAAAGAGCAACTTTTTGGCCTTTAAATTTGCTAAAACTTACAACAAACTTAGTAATATGAGTTTCGAGTAAAATTCCAGAATTTTGGCATTCTCCGTGAAAAGGCTTTCCCAAATATTACAAAAATGTAAAGCCTTATAATGGACTGTTAACAGGTTTTTTTTCTTAAATATGCATCATAACGCTGCTTTTGGCAAATGCAAATTTCAAGTCATTAAACAACAACAGTGAATAATTTTCTTAGTGAAATCCATTGAGTACATATTAAGCAAGATCAAAATATTAATAAACGGTAGAAATCAAATTTAATTTTTACTTAAATGAAATTTAAAATTCAAATTTCAATTTTTAAGAGATTAAATTAGAAGATTTTCATTGTTTGTGGTCAATTTTCTTTTATACATTTGGATAGAAAATATGAAAACCTATAAATAAACATTATCCAAGTATTTTGTTCACATATTGTCTCTAAGTCTAATTAGCATCTTCCTCCAGGGCACTTCTGGCTCAGCAGGTATAATACCTGCAATTCATATAATTTTCAGAGGGGGCGTCCAATAAATGGCTGTTATCAATTAAGTATTATCAATTTTCTATAAATGTTTGGTTTTTAATCAAAAATAAATATTCCTTCACATTTTGGGAAGAAATAAAAATCATATCAACAGTTTTATAGTAAACCTGAAGGCAGAAATGGGAAGAAAAAGGAGACAAATGTCAAAAATATTTGGATATAAGGAAGGGCATACCCCCGATCATAAGGGTAAGAATTTAGATTATGAACAAAATTCTAGTTCTGAACCTTTCATGAGGATAAAGCATGATGTTTTTGAGTCTAGAGTCACACAAGAGAGTGATGGAGTCCTTACAGTTATGAATGTTAACCAATCCCCTTGTCCTCCAATGTTGTTACGTCCTCGTCCCAAGAGTCCTGAAGTTCTTGATGATTATCTTGAATCGACAGCCTCTGATCCTGACAATCACACGTACAAACATTATGTTCCTTCTCTTGTAAGTGTTCTTTGGAATTCTGCAATAAAAGAACATGCAATTGAGAAAAGTGGTTGTGATGGAGAACTAGAGTTTGACTCCATTGCATCCAAAAAGTGGGGATTTGCTTGGATAGAGAGGTTAAAATGTAAAAAGTGTGATTTTGTTGGTCAATATCACAAATTGTATTATGAAGTAGACACCTCTGCTCCAGGTAGAAAGGCTGCCACCATTAATATTGGCTTACAGGCAGGCTTAATGACTACCCCCACATCTAACAAGAGTTTTCGGGATATTACAATAAACTGTAATATTATTCCCGCAAGCTTGTCTAGCATGCAAAAACTTGCAAACAAGGTTGGTTCTGTCATTGTAAAATATAACCGTGATGATATGAAAGAAATAAGAGAAACTATTGTTGAAGAAAATGAAATGTGTGGCTTTGAAAACCCAAACCTTGTAAATGTTGAGTCGGACGCCAGATATAACAATCCTATATATAATAGTGGCGTAACTCCATTTCAAGCTGGAACACAAGTTGTTCAAACAATGTGTGAAAATAATACTAAAAATAAAAAAATAGTTTCTGTATTCCTAGGTAATAAACTCTGCAATGTGGCATCAAAGTTGCGAAATAAAGGTATTGTGGTGAAATGTCCCCACCATAATGGACATTGCACTGCAAATTTAGCAGAGGATGCTGTAATAGGGAATGAGACAGAGTACAGTAGGCAATGCACTACTGTATTAAACGATACTCTTAAAATAGCCAATATAACCACCGATGGAGACAGTAAATCCTTCAACGGTGTAAATAAAGCTCAAGGTAAAGGTGCTACACAGTTACGAGCCATACGTCATCTGTCCAATAGCATGAAACGGGCTGTTCACAATTGTACGTTTAGTTTGTCTATGTTTGTGGGTAAAAATAAAAGTAATATGAAAAGCAGGTTCGCAATGGACCTCAAAGCACGGTGTGTGGCAGAGCTCTATCAAGCTTTTAAAGCACACAAAGGTCAGTTATTTGAAGTCAAAAAGCACATGCCAAATGTCATCAAAACAATTGTTAAGTGCTACAAAGGTTTTTGTGGTATATACTGCCAAATCAACTCCTATGTGTGTGCTGGTTTAACCTCAAATCACTGGCATAAAGAATTTATTCCAGGTAATACATCTTTAAAAATGACACCCGATGATGAAATGTCAGTTGAGAAGTGTATTGGTGTACTGTTAGGTTCAAAAAGTTTAGAACTTGTAATGTATCTTACCTCCACCCAAAAGTGTGAAGCATTCAATCGTACCCTCGAGCGTTGTAATCCCAAGAATGTCACACACTCGAGAAACTTTCCTGGTCGGGCTCATACAGCCATACACTTGCGCAATCATAGGTTTGGTAACTCTACTTTACTGCGAACTAAAGCTTTGGGTGCAGCATTGACACCAGGGTCATCTGTCATCAAGCACCTAAAACAAGAGCAGTATTTAGAAGTGTATCGTAGCAAGCGTAAACTGTTAAAAGAGTCAAAACAAATACGGTCTATGACTCGGCAAAGAAAGTATGAACTGCATCCTGCGGTATGTTATAAAATACCGGAACATTATTGCAAAGGCATAGCAGATCCAAAAATAACATAACTTGTGGATCATGCTTATGTCAAATAAACAGATTGTTTTTTTTTACTATGATTATTCCCCTTTAGTATTGATTGTAAATATTGTACATATTTGAATAATTTGTATATGGAATGTTTAATATTTTATTTTTATTTTTACCTAGATCATAGCAAACAGTCTTTGTAAGGTGCATGCATGTTACATCTAGTGGGAAATATCCCACGACAAATTTGCCTGTCTTGGTTCACATTTGGAGGCTCATAGGAAAGGTGATCAATGATCACCTATTGTGACACCGGTGTGATACCTGCATGTCACTGGACAGGTCAAAGTTTTTCGTGTGTAGCATGTAAGCAAATCTATGGCTGGAAACAGTTTTCTTAATCTTTTTCTTCCAGGGAAAAGTGACTGTCAATGTGGAGTATACTGCCTTCCCTCCCCCCAATTTACACAGTAAACAACCAAATTCCCCATGGGCCTCAGAATTGTCCAAAAGTCGCTGTTTTTGTGATTCAATCCAATTTTCTCCATTCATTTTGAAATAAAAGATTAAAAAATTACCACAAAGTATATTTTCAGGGTCAAGGCCGCACGTGCAGAATTTGCCGAATTCTCTTAAGGTGTAAAACCACCAATTAATTTCTTTAAGGTTTTCTACTAAATTTGTGTTTTTTCGAGCCTACCTGGCCATTTTATCTTAAGTTTAACCTTTCGAAGACCATATATTTTCTGAAACGTACATGATTCCTCTACGTTCTGTCAAAATTTGAGGCCATGTTTAAAATCTTGCAGTGAAATGCCAGGCTATGGGAAACACCTACCCTAAAAATAGCTCCGTCATCCCCCAGAAATTTAGTATTTATAGCTCATGCATCAAATCCTCCATATAGGTGTTAAAATACAACTAAATCCATCAAATTTGGGCTCAAATTAATCCTGATATATTCTTCTTCAATTATCAATTTTAATTTTTCCATTCCATTCAGTATTTCTCACAATACTACAAAGTGAAAGGAACTATTTTCTTTAAAATGGACTACTTTCGTATATGTTCCAAGCTCCGATTGGTTGAATTGGTGGTTTGACACCTAAAGAGCAACTTTTTGGCCTTTAAATTTGCTAAAACTTACAACAAACTTAGTAATATGAGTTTCGAGTAAAATTCCAGAATTTTGGCATTCTCCGTGAAAAGGCTTTCCCAAATATTACAAAAATGTAAAGCCTTATAATGGACTGTTAACAGGTTTTTTTTCTTAAATATGCATCATAACGCTGCTTTTGGCAAATGCAAATTTCAAGTCATTAAACAACAACAGTGAATAATTTTCTTAGTGAAATCCATTGAGTACATATTAAGCAAGATCAAAATATTAATAAACGGTAGAAATCAAATTTAATTTTTACTTAAATGAAATTTAAAATTCAAATTTCAATTTTTAAGAGATTAAATTAGAAGATTTTCATTGTTTGTGGTCAATTTTCTTTTATACATTTGGATAGAAAATATGAAAACCTATAAATAAACATTATCCAAGTATTTTGTTCACATATTGTCTCTAAGTCTAATTAGCATCTTCCTCCAGGGCACTTCTGGCTCAGCAGGTATAATACCTGCAATTCATATAATTTTCAGAGGGGGCGTCCAATAAATGGCTGTTATCAATTAAGTATTATCAATTTTCTATAAATGTTTGGTTTTTAATCAAAAATAAATATTCCTTCACATTTTGGGAAGAAATAAAAATCATATCAACAGTTTTATAGTAAATCTGAAGGCAGAAATGGGAAGAAAAAGGAGACAAATGTCAAAAATATTTGGATATAAGGAAGGGCATACCCCCGATCATAAGGGTAAGAATTTAGATTATGAACAAAATTCTAGTTCTGAACCTTTCATGAGGATAAAGCATGATGTTTTTGAGTCTAGAGTCACACAAGAGAGTGATGGAGTCCTTACAGTTATGGATGTTAACCAATCCCCTTGTCCTCCAATGTTGTTACGTCCTCGTCCCAAGAGTCCTGAAGTTCTTGATGATTATCTTGAATCGACAGCCTCTGATCCTGACAATCACACGTACAAACATTATGTTCCTTCTCTTGTAAGTGTTCTTTGGAATTCTGCAATAAAAGAACATGCAATTGAGAAAAGTGGTTGTGATGGAGAACTAGAGTTTGACTCCATTGCATCCAAAAAGTGGGGATTTGCTTGGATAGAGAGGTTAAAATGTAAAAAGTGTGATTTTGTTGGTCAATATCACAAATTGTATTATGAAGTAGACACCTCTGCTCCAGGTAGAAAGGCTGCCACCATTAATATTGGCTTACAGGCAGGCTTAATGACTACCCCCACATCTAACAAGAGTTTTCGGGATATTACAATAAACTGTAATATTATTCCCGCAAGCTTGTCTAGCATGCAAAAACTTGCAAACAAGGTTGGTTCTGTCATTGTAAAATATAACCGTGATGATATGAAAGAAATAAGAGAAACTATTGTTGAAGAAAATGAAATGTGTGGCTTTGAAAACCCAAACCTTGTAAATGTTGAGTCGGACGCCAGATATAACAATCCTATATATAATAGTGGCGTAACTCCATTTCAAGCTGGAACACAAGTTGTTCAAACAATGTGTGAAAATAATACTAAAAATAAAAAAATAGTTTCTGTATTCCTAGGTAATAAACTCTGCAATGTGGCATCAAGGTTGCGAAATAAAGGTATTGTGGTGAAATGTCCCCACCATAATGGACATTGCACTGCAAATTTAGCAGAGGATGCTGTAATAGGGAATGAGACAGAGTACAGTAGGCAATGCACTACTGTATTAAACGATACTCTTAAAATAGCCAATATAACCACCGATGGAGACAGTAAATCCTTCAACGGTGTAAATAAAGCTCAAGGTAAAGGTGCTACACAGTTACGAGCCATACGTCATCTGTCCAATAGCATGAAACGGGCTGTTCACAATTGTACGTTTAGTTTGTCTATGTTTGTGGGTAAAAATAAAAGTAATATGAAAAGCAGGTTCGCAATGGACCTCAAAGCACGGTGTGTGGCAGAGCTCTATCAAGCTTTTAAAGCACACAAAGGTCAGTTATTTGAAGTCAAAAAGCACATGCCAAATGTCATCAAAACAATTGTTAAGTGCTACAAAGGTTTTTGTGGTATATACTGCCAAATCAACTCCTATGTGTGTGCTGGTTTAACCTCAAATCACTGGCATAAAGAATTTATTCCAGGTAATACATCTTTGAAAATGACACCCGATGATGAAATGTCAGTTGAGAAGTGTATTGGTGTACTGTTAGGTTCAAAAAGTTTAGAACTTGTAATGTATCTTACCTCCACCCAAAAGTGTGAAGCATTCAATCGTACCCTCGAGCGTTGTAATCCCAAGAATGTCACACACTCGAGAAACTTTCCTGGTCGGGCTCATACAGCCATACACTTGCGCAATCATAGGTTTGGTAACTCTACTTTACTGCGAACTAAAGCTTTGGGTGCAGCATTGACACCAGGGTCATCTGTCATCAAGCACCTAAAACAAGAGCAGTATTTAGAAGTGTATCGTAGCAAGCGTAAACTGTTAAAAGAGTCAAAACAAATACGGTCTATGACTCGGCAAAGAAAGTATGAACTGCATCCTGCGGTATGTTATAAAATACCGGAACATTATTGCAAAGGCATAGCAGATCCAAAAATAACATAACTTGTGGATCATGCTTTTGTCAAATAAACAGATTGGTTTTTTTTACTATGATTATTCCCCTTTAGTATTGATTGTAAATATTGTACATATTTGAATAATTTGTATATGGAATGTTTAATATTTTATTTTTATTTTTACCTAGATCATAGCAAACAGTCTTTGTAAGGTGCATGCATGTTACATCTAGTGGGAAATATCCCACGACAAATTTGCCTGTCTTGGTTCACATTTGGAGGCTCATAGGAAAGGTGATCAATGATCACCTATTGTGACACCGGTGTGATACCTGCATGTCACTGGACAGGTCAAAGTTTTTCGTGTGTAGCATGTAAGCAAATCTATGGCTGGAAACAGTTTTCTTAATCTTTTTCTTCCAGGGAAAAGTGACTGTCAATGTGGAGTATACTGCCTTCCCTCCCCCCAATTTACACAGTAAACAACCAAATTCCCCATGGGCCTCAGAATTGTCCAAAAGTCGCTGTTTTTGTGATTCAATCCAATTTTCTCCATTCATTTTGAAATAAAAGATTAAAAAATTACCACAAAGTATATTTTCAGGGTCAAGGCCGCACGTGCAGAATTTGCCGAATTCTCTTAAGGTGTAAAACCACCAATTAATTTCTTTAAGGTTTTCTACTAAATTTGTGTTTTTTCGAGCCTACCTGGCCATTTTATCTTAAGTTTAACCTTTCGAAGACCATATATTTTCTGAAACGTACATGATTCCTCTACGTTCTGTCAAAATTTGAGGCCATGTTTAAAATCTTGCAGTGAAATGCCAGGCTATGGGAAACACCTACCCTAAAAATAGCTCCGTCATCCCCCAGAAATTTAGTATTTATAGCTCATGCATCAAATCCTCCATATAGGTGTTAAAATACAACTAAATCCATCAAATTTGGGCTCAAATTAATCCTGATATATTCTTCTTCAATTATCAATTTTAATTTTTCCATTCCATTCAGTATTTCTCACAATACTACAAAGTGAAAGGAACTATTTTCTTTAAAATGGACTACTTTCGTATATGTTCCAAGCTCCGATTGGTTGAATTGGTGGTTTGACACCTAAAGAGCAACTTTTTGGCCTTTAAATTTGCTAAAACTTACTACAAACTTAGTAATATGAGTTTCGAGTAAAATTCCAGAATTTTGGCATTCTCCGTGAAAAGGCTTTCCCAAATATTACAAAAATGTAAAGCCTTATAATGGACTGTTAACAGGTTTTTTTTCTTAAATATGCATCATAACGCTGCTTTTGGCAAATGCAAATTTCAAGTCATTAAACAACAACAGTGAATAATTTTCTTAGTGAAATCCATTGAGTACATATTAAGCAAGATCAAAATATTAATAAACGGTAGAAATCAAATTTAATTTTTATTTAAATGAAATTTAAAATTCAAATTTCAATTTTTAAGAGATTAAATTAGAAGATTTTCATTGTTTGTGGTCAATTTTCTTTTATACATTTGGATAGAAAATATGAAAACCTATAAATAAACATTATCCAAGTATTTTGTTCACATATTGTCTCTAAATCTAATTAGCATCTTCCTCCAGGGCACTTCTGGCTCAGCAGGTATAATACCTGCAATTCATATAATTTTCAGAGGGGGCGTCCAATAAATGGCTGTTATCAATTAAGTATTATCAATTTTCTATAAATGTTTGGTTTTTAATCAAAAATAAATATTCCTTCACATTTTGGGAAGAAATAAAAATCATATCAACAGTTTTATAGTAAATCTGAAGGCAGAAATGGGAAGAAAAAGGAGACAAATGTCAAAAATATTTGGATATAAGGAAGGGCATACCCCCGATCATAAGGGTAAGAATTTAGATTATGAACAAAATTCTAGTTCTGAACCTTTCATGAGGATAAAGCATGATGTTTTTGAGTCTAGAGTCACACAAGAGAGTGATGGAGTCCTTACAGTTATGGATGTTAACCAATCCCCTTGTCCTCCAATGTTGTTACGTCCTCGTCCCAAGAGTCCTGAAGTTCTTGATGATTATCTTGAATCGACAGCCTCTGATCCTGACAATCACACGTACAAACATTATGTTCCTTCTCTTGTAAGTGTTCTTTGGAATTCTGCAATAAAAGAACATGCAATTGAGAAAAGTGGTTGTGATGGAGAACTAGAGTTTGACTCCATTGCATCCAAAAAGTGGGAATTTGCTTGGATAGAGAGGTTAAAATGTAAAAAGTGTGATTTTGTTGGTCAATATCACAAATTGTATTATGAAGTAGACACCTCTGCTCCAGGTAGAAAGGCTGCCACCATTAATATTGGCTTACAGGCAGGCTTAATGACTACCCCCACATCTAACAAGAGTTTTAGGGATATTACAATAAACTGTAATATTATTCCCGCAAGCTTGTCTAGCATGCAAAAACTTGCAAACAAGGTTGGTTCTGTCATTGTAAAATATAACCGTGATGATATGAAAGAAATAAGAGAAACTATTGTTGAAGAAAATGAAATGTGTGGCTTTGAAAACCCAAACCTTGTAAATGTTGAGTCGGACGCCAGATATAACAATCCTATATATAATAGTGGCGTAACTCCATTTCAAGCTGGAACACAAGTTGTTCAAACAATGTGTGAAAATAATACTAAAAATAAAAAAATAGTTTCTGTATTCCTAGGTAATAAACTCTGCAATGTGGCATCAAGGTTGCGAAATAAAGGTATTGTGGTGAAATGTCCCCACCATAATGGACATTGCACTGCAAATTTAGCAGAGGATGCTGTAATAGGGAATGAGACAGAGTACAGTAGGCAATGCACTACTGTATTAAACGATACTCTTAAAATAGCCAATATAACCACCGATGGAGACAGTAAATCCTTCAACGGTGTAAATAAAGCTCAAGGTAAAGGTGCTACACAGTAACGAGACATACGTCATCTGTCCAATAGCATGAAACGGGCTGTTCACAATTGTACGTTTAGTTTGTCTATGTTTGTGGGTAAAAATAAAAGTAATATGAAAAGCAGGTTCGCAATGGACCTCAAAGCACGGTGTGTGGCAGAGCTCTATCAAGCTTTTAAAGCACACAAAGGTCAGTTATTTGAAGTCAAAAAGCACATGCCAAATGTCATCAAAACAATTGTTAAGTGCTACAAAGGTTTTTGTGGTATATACTGCCAAATCAACTCCTATGTGTGTGCTGGTTTAACCTCAAATCACTGGCATAAAGAATTTATTCCAGGTAATACATCTTTGAAAATGACACCCGATGATGAAATGTCAGTTGAGAAGTGTATTGGTGTACTGTTAGGTTCAAAAAGTTTAGAACTTGTAATGTATCTTACCTCCACCCAAAAGTGTGAAGCATTCAATCGTACCCTCGAGCGTTGTAATCCCAAGAATGTCACACACTCGAGAAACTTTCCTGGTCGGGCTCATACAGCCATACACTTGCGCAATCATAGGTTTGGTAACTCTACTTTACTGCGAACTAAAGCTTTGGGTGCAGCATTGACACCAGGGTCATCTGTCATCAAGCACCTAAAACAAGAGCAGTATTTAGAAGTGTATCGTAGCAAGCGTAAACTGTTAAAAGAGTCAAAACAAATACGGTCTATGACTCGGCAAAGAAAGTATGAACTGCATCCTGCGGTGTTATAAAATACCGGAACATTATTGCAAAGGCATAGCAGATCCAAAAATAACATAACTTGTGGATCATGCTTATGTCAAATAAACAGATTGTTTTTTTTTACTATGATTATTCCCCTTTAGTATTGATTGTAAATATTGTACATATTTGAATAATTTGTATATGGAATGTTTAATATTTTATTTTTATTTTTACCTAGATCATAGCAAACAGTCTTTGTAAGGTGCATGCATGTTACATCTAGTGGGAAATATCCCACGACAAATTTGCCTGTCTTGGTTCACATTTGGAGGCTCATAGGAAAGGTGATCAATGTTAACGCACCGCCTATTGTGACACCGGTGTGATACCTGCATGTCACTGGACAGGTCAAAGTTTTTCGTGTGTAGCATGTAAGCAAATCTATGGCTGGAAACAGTTTTCTTAATCTTTTTCTTCCAGGGAAAAGTGACTGTCAATGTGGAGTATACTGCCTTCCCTCCCCCCAATTTACACAGTAAACAACCAAATTCCCCATGGGCCTCAGAATTGTCCAAAAGTCGCTGTTTTTGTGATTCAATCCAATTTTCTCCATTCATTTTGAAATAAAAGATTAAAAAATTACCGCAAAGTATATTTTCAGGGTCAAGGCCGCACGTGCAGAATTTGCCGAATTCTCTTAAGGTGTAAAACCACCAATTAATTTCTTTAAGGTTTTCTACTAAATTTGTGTTTTTTCGAGCCTACCTGGCCATTTTATCTTAAGTTTAACCTTTCGAAGACCATACATTTTCTGAAACGTACATGATTCCTCTACGTTCTGTCAAAATTTGAGGCCATGTTTAAAATCTTGCAGTGAAATGCCAGGCTATGGGAAACACCTACCCTAAACATAGCTCCGTCATCCCCCAGAAATTTAGTATTTATAGCTCATGCATCAAATCCTCCATATAGGTGTTAAAATACAACTAAATCCATCAAATTTGGGCTCAAATTAATCCTGATATATTCTTCTTCAATTATCAATTTTAATTTTTCCATTCCATTCAGTATTTCTCACAATACTACAAAGTGAAAGGAACTATTTTCTTTAAAATGGACTACTTTCGTATATGTTCCAAGCTCCGATTGGTTGAATTGGTGGTTTGACACCTAAAGAGCAACTTTTTGGCCTTTAAATTTGCTAAAACTTACTACAAACTTAGTAATATGAGTTTCGAGTAAAATTCCAGAATTTTGGCATTCTCCGTGAAAAGGCTTTCCCAAATATTACAAAAATGTAAAGCCTTATAATGGACTGTTAACAGGTTTTTTTTCTTAAATATGCATCATAACGCTGCTTTTGGCAAATGCAAATTTCAAGTCATTAAACAACAACAGTGAATAATTTTCTTAGTGAAATCCATTGAGTACATATTAAGCAAGATCAAAATATTAATAAACGGTAGAAATCAAATTTAATTTTTATTTAAATGAAATTTAAAATTCAAATTTCAATTTTTAAGAGATTAAATTAGAAGATTTTCATTGTTTGTGGTCAATTTTCTTTTATACATTTGGATAGAAAATATGAAAACCTATAAATAAACATTATCCAAGTATTTTGTTCACATATTGTCTCTAAATCTAATTAGCATCTTCCTCCAGGGCACTTCTGGCTCAGCAGGTATAATACCTGCAATTCATATAATTTTCAGAGGGGGCGTCCAATAAATGGCTGTTATCAATTAAGTATTATCAATTTTCTATAAATGTTTGGTTTTTAATCAAAAATAGATATTCCTTCACATTTTGGGAAGAAATAAAAATCATATCAACAGTTTTATAGTAAATCTGAAGGCAGAAATGGGAAGAAAAAGGAGACAAATGTCAAAAATATTTGGATATAAGGAAGGGCATACCCCCGATCATAAGGGTAAGAATTTAGATTATGAACAAAATTCTAGTTCTGAACCTTTCATGAGGATAAAGCATGATGTTTTTGAGTCTAGAGTCACACAAGAGAGTGATGGAGTCCTTACAGTTATGGATGTTAACCAATCCCCTTGTCCTCCAATGTTGTTACGTCCTCGTCCCAAGAGTCCTGAAGTTCTTGATGATTATCTTGAATCGACAGCCTCTGATCCTGACAATCACACGTACAAACATTATGTTCCTTCTCTTGTAAGTGTTCTTTGGAATTCTGCAATAAAAGAACATGCAATTGAGAAAAGTGGTTGTGATGGAGAACTAGAGTTTGACTCCATTGCATCCAAAAAGTGGGAATTTGCTTGGATAGAGAGGTTAAAATGTAAAAAGTGTGATTTTGTTGGTCAATATCACAAATTGTATTATGAAGTAGACACCTCTGCTCCAGGTAGAAAGGCTGCCACCATTAATATTGGCTTACAGGCAGGCTTAATGACTACCCCCACATCTAACAAGAGTTTTCGGGATATTACAATAAACTGTAATATTATTCCCGCAAGCTTGTCTAGCATGCAAAAACTTGCAAACAAGGTTGGTTCTGTCATTGTAAAATATAACCGTGATGATATGAAAGAAATAAGAGAAATTATTGTTGAAGAAAATGAAATGTGTGGCTTTGAAAACCCAAACCTTGTAAATGTTGAGTCGGACGCCAGATATAACAATCCTATATATAATAGTGGCGTAACTCCATTTCAAGCTGGAACACAAGTTGTTCAAACAATGTGTGAAAATAATACTAAAAATAAAAAAATAGTTTCTGTATTCCTAGGTAATAAACTCTGCAATGTGGCATCAAGGTTGCGAAATAAAGGTATTGTGGTGAAATGTCCCCACCATAATGGACATTGCACTGCAAATTTAGCAGAGGATGCTGTAATAGGGAATGAGACAGAGTACAGTAGGCAATGCACTACTGTATTAAACGATACTCTTAAAATAGCCAATATAACCACCGATGGAGACAGTAAATCCTTCAACGGTGTAAATAAAGCTCAAGGTAAAGGTGCTACACAGTAACGAGACATACGTCATCTGTCCAATAGCATGAAACGGGCTGTTCACAATTGTACGTTTAGTTTGTCTATGTTTGTGGGTAAAAATAAAAGTAATATGAAAAGCAGGTTCGCAATGGACCTCAAAGCACGGTGTGTGGCAGAGCTCTATCAAGCTTTTAAAGCACACAAAGGTCAGTTATTTGAAGTCAAAAAGCACATGCCAAATGTCATCAAAACAATTGTTAAGTGCTACAAAGGTTTTTGTGGTATATACTGCCAAATCAACTCCTATGTGTGTGCTGGTTTAACCTCAAATCACTGGCATAAAGAATTTATTCCAGGTAATACATCTTTGAAAATGACACCCGATGATGAAATGTCAGTTGAGAAGTGTATTGGTGTACTGTTAGGTTCAAAAAGTTTAGAACTTGTAATGTATCTTACCTCCACCCAAATGTGTGAAGCATTCAATCGTACCCTCGAGCGTTGTAATCCCAAGAATGTCACACACTCGAGAAACTTTCCTGGTCGGGCTCATACAGCCATACACTTGCGCAATCATAGGTTTGGTAACTCTACTTTACTGCGAACTAAAGCTTTGGGTGCAGCATTGACACCAGGGTCATCTGTCATCAAGCACCTAAAACAAGAGCAGTATTTAGAAGTGTATCGTAGCAAGCGTAAACTGTTAAAAGAGTCAAAACAAATACGGTCTATGACTCGGCAAAGAAAGTATGAACTGCATCCTGCGGTATGTTATAAAATACCGGAACATTATTGCAAAGGCATAGCAGATCCAAAAATAACATAACTTGTGGATCATGCTTATGTCAAATAAACAGATTGTTTTTTTTTACTATGATTATTCCCCTTTAGTATTGATTGTAAATATTGTACATATTTGAATAATTTGTATATGGAATGTTTAATATTTTATTTTTATTTTTACCTAGATCATAGCAAACAGTCTTTGTAAGGTGCATGCATGTTACATCTAGTGGGAAATATCCCACGACAAATTTGCCTGTCTTGGTTCACATTTGGAGGCTCATAGGAAAGGTGATCAATGATCACCTATTGTGACACCGGTGTGATACCTGCATGTCACTGGACAGGTCAAAGTTTTTCGTGTGTAGCATGTAAGCAAATCTATGGCTGGAAACAGTTTTCTTAATCTTTTTCTTCCAGGGAAAAGTGACTGTCAATGTGGAGTATACTGCCTTCCCTCCCCCCAATTTACACAGTAAACAACCAAATTCCCCATGGGCCTCAGAATTGTCCAAAAGTCGCTGTTTTTGTGATTCAATCCAATTTTCTCCATTCATTTTGAAATAAAAGATTAAAAAATTACCACAAAGTATATTTTCAGGGTCAAGGCCGCACGTGCAGAATTTGCCGAATTCTCTTAAGGTGTAAAACCACCAATTAATTTCTTTAAGGTTTTCTACTAAATTTGTGTTTTTTCGAGCCTACCTGGCCATTTTATCTTAAGTTTAACCTTTCGAAGACCATATATTTTCTGAAACGTACATGATTCCTCTACGTTCTGTCAAAATTTGAGGCCATGTTTAAAATCTTGCAGTGAAATGCCAGGCTATGGGAAACACCTACCCTAAACATAGCTCCGTCATCCCCCAGAAATTTAGTATTTATAGCTCATGCATCAAATCCTCCATATAGGTGTTAAAATACAACTAAATCCATCAAATTTGGGCTCAAATTAATCCTGATATATTCTTCTTCAATTATCAATTTTAATTTTTCCATTCCATTCAGTATTTCTCACAATACTACAAAGTGAAAGGAACTATTTTCTTTAAAATGGACTACTTTCGTATATGTTCCAAGCTCCGATTGGTTGAATTGGTGGTTTGACACCTAAAGAGCAACTTTTTGGCCTTTAAATTTGCTAAAACTTACAACAAACTTAGTAATATGAGTTTCGAGTAAAATTCCAGAATTTTGGCATTCTCCGTGAAAAGGCTTTCCCAAATATTACAAAAATGTAAAGCCTTATAATGGACTGTTAACAGGTTTTTTTTCTTAAATATGCATCATAACGCTGCTTTTGGCAAATGCAAATTTCAAGTCATTAAACAACAACAGTGAATAATTTTCTTAGTGAAATCCATTGAGTACATATTAAGCAAGATCAAAATATTAATAAACGGTAGAAATCAAATTTAATTTTTACTTAAATGAAATTTAAAATTCAAATTTCAATTTTTAAGAGATTAAATTAGAAGATTTTCATTGTTTGTGGTCAATTTTCTTTTATACATTTGGATAGAAAATATGAAAACCTATAAATAAACATTATCCAAGTATTTTGTTCACATATTGTCTCTAAGTCTAATTAGCATCTTCCTCCAGGGCACTTCTGGCTCAGCAGGTATAATACCTGCAATTCATATAATTTTCAGAGGGGGCGTCCAATAAATGGCTGTTATCAATTAAGTATTATCAATTTTCTATAAATGTTTGGTTTTTAATCAAAAATAAATATTCCTTCACATTTTGGGAAGAAATAAAAATCATATCAACAGTTTTATAGTAAATCTGAAGGCAGAAATGGGAAGAAAAAGGAGACAAATGTCAAAAATATTTGGATATAAGGAAGGGCATACCCCCGATCATAAGGGTAAGAATTTAGATTATGAACAAAATTCTAGTTCTGAACCTTTCATGAGGATAAAGCATGATGTTTTTGAGTCTAGAGTCACACAAGAGAGTGATGGAGTCCTTACAGTTATGGATGTTAACCAATCCCCTTGTCCTCCAATGTTGTTACGTCCTCGTCCCAAGAGTCCTGAAGTTCTTGATGATTATCTTGAATCGACAGCCTCTGATCCTGACAATCACACGTACAAACATTATGTTCCTTCTCTTGTAAGTGTTCTTTGGAATTCTGCAATAAAAGAACATGCAATTGAGAAAAGTGGTTGTGATGGAGAACTAGAGTTTGACTCCATTGCATCCAAAAAGTGGGGATTTGCTTGGATAGAGAGGTTAAAATGTAAAAAGTGTGATTTTGTTGGTCAATATCACAAATTGTATTATGAAGTAGACACCTCTGCTCCAGGTAGAAAGGCTGCCACCATTAATATTGGCTTACAGGCAGGCTTAATGACTACCCCCACATCTAACAAGAGTTTTCGGGATATTACAATAAACTGTAATATTATTCCCGCAAGCTTGTCTAGCATGCAAAAACTTGCAAACAAGGTTGGTTCTGTCATTGTAAAATATAACCGTGATGATATGAAAGAAATAAGAGAAACTATTGTTGAAGAAAATGAAATGTGTGGCTTTGAAAACCCAAACCTTGTAAATGTTGAGTCGGACGCCAGATATAACAATCCTATATATAATAGTGGCGTAACTCCATTTCAAGCTGGAACACAAGTTGTTCAAACAATGTGTGAAAATAATACTAAAAATAAAAAAATAGTTTCTGTATTCCTAGGTAATAAACTCTGCAATGTGGCATCAAGGTTGCGAAATAAAGGTATTGTGGTGAAATGTCCCCACCATAATGGACATTGCACTGCAAATTTAGCAGAGGATGCTGTAATAGGGAATGAGACAGAGTACAGTAGGCAATGCACTACTGTATTAAACGATACTCTTAAAATAGCCAATATAACCACCGATGGAGACAGTAAATCCTTCAACGGTGTAAATAAAGCTCAAGGTAAAGGTGCTACACAGTTACGAGCCATACGTCATCTGTCCAATAGCATGAAACGGGCTGTTCACAATTGTACGTTTAGTTTGTCTATGTTTGTGGGTAAAAATAAAAGTAATATGAAAAGCAGGTTCGCAATGGACCTCAAAGCACGGTGTGTGGCAGAGCTCTATCAAGCTTTTAAAGCACACAAAGGTCAGTTATTTGAAGTCAAAAAGCACATGCCAAATGTCATCAAAACAATTGTTAAGTGCTACAAAGGTTTTTGTGGTATATACTGCCAAATCAACTCCTATGTGTGTGCTGGTTTAACCTCAAATCACTGGCATAAAGAATTTATTCCAGGTAATACATCTTTGAAAATGACACCCGATGATGAAATGTCAGTTGAGAAGTGTATT
This sequence comes from Bathymodiolus septemdierum, assembly GCA_963383655.1. Classification (NCBI taxonomy): domain Eukaryota; kingdom Metazoa; phylum Mollusca; class Bivalvia; order Mytilida; family Modiolidae; genus Bathymodiolus; species Bathymodiolus septemdierum. The sequence continues at coordinate 60,769,600 of OY726525.1, forward strand.
GGTGTACTGTTAGGTTCAAAAAGTTTAGAACTTGTAATGTATCTTACCTCCACCCAAAAGTGTGAAGCATTCAATCGTACCCTCGAGCGTTGTAATCCCAAGAATGTCACACACTCGAGAAACTTTCCTGGTCGGGCTCATACAGCCATACACTTGCGCAATCATAGGTTTGGTAACTCTACTTTACTGCGAACTAAAGCTTTGGGTGCAGCATTGACACCAGGGTCATCTGTCATCAAGCACCTAAAACAAGAGCAGTATTTAGAAGTGTATCGTAGCAAGCGTAAACTGTTAAAAGAGTCAAAACAAATACGGTCTATGACTCGGCAAAGAAAGTATGAACTGCATCCTGCGGTATGTTATAAAATACCGGAACATTATTGCAAAGGCATAGCAGATCCAAAAATAACATAACTTGTGGATCATGCTTTTGTCAAATAAACAGATTGGTTTTTTTTACTATGATTATTCCCCTTTAGTATTGATTGTAAATATTGTACATATTTGAATAATTTGTATATGGAATGTTTAATATTTTATTTTTATTTTTACCTAGATCATAGCAAACAGTCTTTGTAAGGTGCATGCATGTTACATCTAGTGGGAAATATCCCACGACAAATTTGCCTGTCTTGGTTCACATTTGGAGGCTCATAGGAAAGGTGATCAATGATCACCTATTGTGACACCGGTGTGATACCTGCATGTCACTGGACAGGTCAAAGTTTTTCGTGTGTAGCATGTAAGCAAATCTATGGCTGGAAACAGTTTTCTTAATCTTTTTCTTCCAGGGAAAAGTGACTGTCAATGTGGAGTATACTGCCTTCCCTCCCCCCAATTTACACAGTAAACAACCAAATTCCCCATGGGCCTCAGAATTGTCCAAAAGTCGCTGTTTTTGTGATTCAATCCAATTTTCTCCATTCATTTTGAAATAAAAGATTAAAAAATTACCACAAAGTATATTTTCAGGGTCAAGGCCGCACGTGCAGAATTTGCCGAATTCTCTTAAGGTGTAAAACCACCAATTAATTTCTTTAAGGTTTTCTACTAAATTTGTGTTTTTTCGAGCCTACCTGGCCATTTTATCTTAAGTTTAACCTTTCGAAGACCATATATTTTCTGAAACGTACATGATTCCTCTACGTTCTGTCAAAATTTGAGGCCATGTTTAAAATCTTGCAGTGAAATGCCAGGCTATGGGAAACACCTACCCTAAAAATAGCTCCGTCATCCCCCAGAAATTTAGTATTTATAGCTCATGCATCAAATCCTCCATATAGGTGTTAAAATACAACTAAATCCATCAAATTTGGGCTCAAATTAATCCTGATATATTCTTCTTCAATTATCAATTTTAATTTTTCCATTCCATTCAGTATTTCTCACAATACTACAAAGTGAAAGGAACTATTTTCTTTAAAATGGACTACTTTCGTATATGTTCCAAGCTCCGATTGGTTGAATTGGTGGTTTGACACCTAAAGAGCAACTTTTTGGCCTTTAAATTTGCTAAAACTTACTACAAACTTAGTAATATGAGTTTCGAGTAAAATTCCAGAATTTTGGCATTCTCCGTGAAAAGGCTTTCCCAAATATTACAAAAATGTAAAGCCTTATAATGGACTGTTAACAGGTTTTTTTTCTTAAATATGCATCATAACGCTGCTTTTGGCAAATGCAAATTTCAAGTCATTAAACAACAACAGTGAATAATTTTCTTAGTGAAATCCATTGAGTACATATTAAGCAAGATCAAAATATTAATAAACGGTAGAAATCAAATTTAATTTTTATTTAAATGAAATTTAAAATTCAAATTTCAATTTTTAAGAGATTAAATTAGAAGATTTTCATTGTTTGTGGTCAATTTTCTTTTATACATTTGGATAGAAAATATGAAAACCTATAAATAAACATTATCCAAGTATTTTGTTCACATATTGTCTCTAAGTCTAATTAGCATCTTCCTCCAGGGCACTTCTGGCTCAGCAGGTATAATACCTGCAATTCATATAATTTTCAGAGGGGGCGTCCAATAAATGGCTGTTATCAATTAAGTATTATCAATTTTCTATAAATGTTTGGTTTTTAATCAAAAATAAATATTCCTTCACATTTTGGGAAGAAATAAAAATCATATCAACAGTTTTATAGTAAATCTGAAGGCAGAAATGGGAAGAAAAAGGAGACAAATGTCAAAAATATTTGGATATAAGGAAGGGCATACCCCCGATCATAAGGGTAAGAATTTAGATTATGAACAAAATTCTAGTTCTGAACCTTTCATGAGGATAAAGCATGATGTTTTTGAGTCTAGAGTCACACAAGAGAGTGATGGAGTCCTTACAGTTATGGATGTTAACCAATCCCCTTGTCCTCCAATGTTGTTACGTCCTCGTCCCAAGAGTCCTGAAGTTCTTGATGATTATCTTGAATCGACAGCCTCTGATCCTGACAATCACACGTACAAACATTATGTTCCTTCTCTTGTAAGTGTTCTTTGGAATTCTGCAATAAAAGAACATGCAATTGAGAAAAGTGGTTGTGATGGAGAACTAGAGTTTGACTCCATTGCATCCAAAAAGTGGGAATTTGCTTGGATAGAGAGGTTAAAATGTAAAAAGTGTGATTTTGTTGGTCAATATCACAAATTGTATTATGAAGTAGACACCTCTGCTCCAGGTAGAAAGGCTGCCACCATTAATATTGGCTTACAGGCAGGCTTAATGACTACCCCCACATCTAACAAGAGTTTTAGGGATATTACAATAAACTGTAATATTATTCCCGCAAGCTTGTCTAGCATGCAAAAACTTGCAAACAAGGTTGGTTCTGTCATTGTAAAATATAACCGTGATGATATGAAAGAAATAAGAGAAACTATTGTTGAAGAAAATGAAATGTGTGGCTTTGAAAACCCAAACCTTGTAAATGTTGAGTCGGACGCCAGATATAACAATCCTATATATAATAGTGGCGTAACTCCATTTCAAGCTGGAACACAAGTTGTTCAAACAATGTGTGAAAATAATACTAAAAATAAAAAAATAGTTTCTGTATTCCTAGGTAATAAACTCTGCAATGTGGCATCAAGGTTGCGAAATAAAGGTATTGTGGTGAAATGTCCCCACCATAATGGACATTGCACTGCAAATTTAGCAGAGGATGCTGTAATAGGGAATGAGACAGAGTACAGTAGGCAATGCACTACTGTATTAAACGATACTCTTAAAATAGCCAATATAACCACCGATGGAGACAGTAAATCCTTCAACGGTGTAAATAAAGCTCAAGGTAAAGGTGCTACACAGTAACGAGACATACGTCATCTGTCCAATAGCATGAAACGGGCTGTTCACAATTGTACGTTTAGTTTGTCTATGTTTGTGGGTAAAAATAAAAGTAATATGAAAAGCAGGTTCGCAATGGACCTCAAAGCACGGTGTGTGGCAGAGCTCTATCAAGCTTTTAAAGCACACAAAGGTCAGTTATTTGAAGTCAAAAAGCACATGCCAAATGTCATCAAAACAATTGTTAAGTGCTACAAAGGTTTTTGTGGTATATACTGCCAAATCAACTCCTATGTGTGTGCTGGTTTAACCTCAAATCACTGGCATAAAGAATTTATTCCAGGTAATACATCTTTGAAAATGACACCCGATGATGAAATGTCAGTTGAGAAGTGTATTGGTGTACTGTTAGGTTCAAAAAGTTTAGAACTTGTAATGTATCTTACCTCCACCCAAAAGTGTGAAGCATTCAATCGTACCCTCGAGCGTTGTAATCCCAAGAATGTCACACACTCGAGAAACTTTCCTGGTCGGGCTCATACAGCCATACACTTGCGCAATCATAGGTTTGGTAACTCTACTTTACTGCGAACTAAAGCTTTGGGTGCAGCATTGACACCAGGGTCATCTGTCATCAAGCACCTAAAACAAGAGCAGTATTTAGAAGTGTATCGTAGCAAGCGTAAACTGTTAAAAGAGTCAAAACAAATACGGTCTATGACTCGGCAAAGAAAGTATGAACTGCATCCTGCGGTATGTTATAAAATACCGGAACATTATTGCAAAGGCATAGCAGATCCAAAAATAACATAACTTGTGGATCATGCTTTTGTCAAATAAACAGATTGTTTTTTTTTACTATGATTATTCCCCTTTAGTATTGATTGTAAATATTGTACATATTTGAATAATTTGTATATGGAATGTTTAATATTTTATTTTTATTTTTACCTAGATCATAGCAAACAGTCTTTGTAAGGTGCATGCATGTTACATCTAGTGGGAAATATCCCACGACAAATTTGCCTGTCTTGGTTCACATTTGGAGGCTCATAGGAAAGGTGATCAATGATCACCTATTGTGACACCGGTGTGATACCTGCATGTCACTGGACAGGTCAAAGTTTTTCGTGTGTAGCATGTAAGCAAATCTATGGCTGGAAACAGTTTTCTTAATCTTTTTCTTCCAGGGAAAAGTGACTGTCAATGTGGAGTATACTGCCTTCCCTCCCCCCAATTTACACAGTAAACAACCAAATTCCCCATGGGCCTCAGAATTGTCCAAAAGTCGCTGTTTTTGTGATTCAATCCAATTTTCTCCATTCATTTTGAAATAAAAGATTAAAAAATTACCACAAAGTATATTTTCAGGGTCAAGGCCGCACGTGCAGAATTTGCCGAATTCTCTTAAGGTGTAAAACCACCAATTAATTTCTTTAAGGTTTTCTACTAAATTTGTGTTTTTTCGAGCCTACCTGGCCATTTTATCTTAAGTTTAACCTTTCGAAGACCATATATTTTCTGAAACGTACATGATTCCTCTACGTTCTGTCAAAATTTGAGGTATGTTTAAAATCTTGCAGTGAAATGCCAGGCTATGGGAAACACCTACCCTAAAAATAGCTCCGTCATCCCCCAGAAATTTAGTATTTATAGCTCATGCATCAAATCCTCCATATAGGTGTTAAAATACAACTAAATCCATCAAATTTGGGCTCAAATTAATCCTGATATATTCTTCTTCAATTATCAATTTTAATTTTTCCATTCCATTCAGTATTTCTCACAATACTACAAAGTGAAAGGAACTATTTTCTTTAAAATGGACTACTTTCGTATATGTTCCAAGCTCCGATTGGTTGAATTGGTGGTTTGACACCTAAAGAGCAACTTTTTGGCCTTTAAATTTGCTAAAACTTACTACAAACTTAGTAATATGAGTTTCGAGTAAAATTCCAGAATTTTGGCATTCTCCGTGAAAAGGCTTTCCCAAATATTACAAAAATGTAAAGCCTTATAATGGACTGTTAACAGGTTTTTTTTCTTAAATATGCATCATAACGCTGCTTTTGGCAAATGCAAATTTCAAGTCATTAAACAACAACAGTGAATAATTTTCTTAGTGAAATCCATTGAGTACATATTAAGCAAGATCAAAATATTAATAAACGGTAGAAATCAAATTTAATTTTTATTTAAATGAAATTTAAAATTCAAATTTCAATTTTTAAGAGATTAAATTAGAAGATTTTCATTGTTTGTGGTCAATTTTCTTTTATACATTTGGATAGAAAATATGAAAACCTATAAATAAACATTATCCAAGTATTTTGTTCACATATTGTCTCTAAGTCTAATTAGCATCTTCCTCCAGGGCACTTCTGGCTCAGCAGGTATAATACCTGCAATTCATATAATTTTCAGAGGGGGCGTCCAATAAATGGCTGTTATCAATTAAGTATTATCAATTTTCTATAAATGTTTGGTTTTTAATCAAAAATAAATATTCCTTCACATTTTGGGAAGAAATAAAAATCATATCAACAGTTTTATAGTAAATCTGAAGGCAGAAATGGGAAGAAAAAGGAGACAAATGTCAAAAATATTTGGATATAAGGAAGGGCATACCCCCGATCATAAGGGTAAGAATTTAGATTATGAACAAAATTCTAGTTCTGAACCTTTCATGAGGATAAAGCATGATGTTTTTGAGTCTAGAGTCACACAAGAGAGTGATGGAGTCCTTACAGTTATGGATGTTAACCAATCCCCTTGTCCTCCAATGTTGTTACGTCCTCGTCCCAAGAGTCCTGAAGTTCTTGATGATTATCTTGAATCGACAGCCTCTGATCCTGACAATCACACGTACAAACATTATGTTCCTTCTCTTGTAAGTGTTCTTTGGAATTCTGCAATAAAAGAACATGCAATTGAGAAAAGTGGTTGTGATGGAGAACTAGAGTTTGACTCCATTGCATCCAAAAAGTGGGAATTTGCTTGGATAGAGAGGTTAAAATGTAAAAAGTGTGATTTTGTTGGTCAATATCACAAATTGTATTATGAAGTAGACACCTCTGCTCCAGGTAGAAAGGCTGCCACCATTAATATTGGCTTACAGGCAGGCTTAATGACTACCCCCACATCTAACAAGAGTTTTAGGGATATTACAATAAACTGTAATATTATTCCCGCAAGCTTGTCTAGCATGCAAAAACTTGCAAACAAGGTTGGTTCTGTCATTGTAAAATATAACCGTGATGATATGAAAGAAATAAGAGAAACTATTGTTGAAGAAAATGAAATGTGTGGCTTTGAAAACCCAAACCTTGTAAATGTTGAGTCGGACGCCAGATATAACAATCCTATATATAATAGTGGCGTAACTCCATTTCAAGCTGGAACACAAGTTGTTCAAACAATGTGTGAAAATAATACTAAAAATAAAAAAATAGTTTCTGTATTCCTAGGTAATAAACTCTGCAATGTGGCATCAAGGTTGCGAAATAAAGGTATTGTGGTGAAATGTCCCCACCATAATGGACATTGCACTGCAAATTTAGCAGAGGATGCTGTAATAGGGAATGAGACAGAGTACAGTAGGCAATGCACTACTGTATTAAACGATACTCTTAAAATAGCCAATATAACCACCGATGGAGACAGTAAATCCTTCAACGGTGTAAATAAAGCTCAAGGTAAAGGTGCTACACAGTAACGAGACATACGTCATCTGTCCAATAGCATGAAACGGGCTGTTCACAATTGTACGTTTAGTTTGTCTATGTTTGTGGGTAAAAATAAAAGTAATATGAAAAGCAGGTTCGCAATGGACCTCAAAGCACGGTGTGTGGCAGAGCTCTATCAAGCTTTTAAAGCACACACAGGTCAGTTATTTGAAGTCAAAAAGCACATGCCAAATGTCATCAAAACAATTGTTAAGTGCTACAAAGGTTTTTGTGGTATATACTGCCAAATCAACTCCTATGTGTGTGCTGGTTTAACCTCAAATCACTGGCATAAAGAATTTATTCCAGGTAATACATCTTTGAAAATGACACCCGATGATGAAATGTCAGTTGAGAAGTGTATTGGTGTACTGTTAGGTTCAAAAAGTTTAGAACTTGTAATGTATCTTACCTCCACCCAAAAGTGTGAAGCATTCAATCGTACCCTCGAGCGTTGTAATCCCAAGAATGTCACACACTCGAGAAACTTTCCTGGTCGGGCTCATACAGCCATACACTTGCGCAATCATAGGTTTGGTAACTCTACTTTACTGCGAACTAAAGCTTTGGGTGCAGCATTGACACCAGGGTCATCTGTCATCAAGCACCTAAAACAAGAGCAGTATTTAGAAGTGTATCGTAGCAAGCGTAAACTGTTAAAAGAGTCAAAACAAATACGGTCTATGACTCGGCAAAGAAAGTATGAACTGCATCCTGCGGTGTTATAAAATACCGGAACATTATTGCAAAGGCATAGCAGATCCAAAAATAACATAACTTGTGGATCATGCTTATGTCAAATAAACAGATTGTTTTTTTTTACTATGATTATTCCCCTTTAGTATTGATTGTAAATATTGTACATATTTGAATAATTTGTATATGGAATGTTTAATATTTTATTTTTATTTTTACCTAGATCATAGCAAACAGTCTTTGTAAGGTGCATGCATGTTACATCTAGTGGGAAATATCCCACGACAAATTTGCCTGTCTTGGTTCACATTTGGAGGCTCATAGGAAAGGTGATCAATGTTAACGCACCGCCTATTGTGACACCGGTGTGATACCTGCATGTCACTGGACAGGTCAAAGTTTTTCGTGTGTAGCATGTAAGCAAATCTATGGCTGGAAACAGTTTTCTTAATCTTTTTCTTCCAGGGAAAAGTGACTGTCAATGTGGAGTATACTGCCTTCCCTCCCCCCAATTTACACAGTAAACAACCAAATTCCCCATGGGCCTCAGAATTGTCCAAAAGTCGCTGTTTTTGTGATTCAATCCAATTTTCTCCATTCATTTTGAAATAAAAGATTAAAAAATTACCGCAAAGTATATTTTCAGGGTCAAGGCCGCACGTGCAGAATTTGCCGAATTCTCTTAAGGTGTAAAACCACCAATTAATTTCTTTAAGGTTTTCTACTAAATTTGTGTTTTTTCGAGCCTACCTGGCCATTTTATCTTAAGTTTAACCTTTCGAAGACCATACATTTTCTGAAACGTACATGATTCCTCTACGTTCTGTCAAAATTTGAGGCCATGTTTAAAATCTTGCAGTGAAATGCCAGGCTATGGGAAACACCTACCCTAAACATAGCTCCGTCATCCCCCAGAAATTTAGTATTTATAGCTCATGCATCAAATCCTCCATATAGGTGTTAAAATACAACTAAATCCATCAAATTTGGGCTCAAATTAATCCTGATATATTCTTCTTCAATTATCAATTTTAATTTTTCCATTCCATTCAGTATTTCTCACAATACTACAAAGTGAAAGGAACTATTTTCTTTAAAATGGACTACTTTCGTATATGTTCCAAGCTCCGATTGGTTGAATTGGTGGTTTGACACCTAAAGAGCAACTTTTTGGCCTTTAAATTTGCTAAAACTTACTACAAACTTAGTAATATGAGTTTCGAGTAAAATTCCAGAATTTTGGCATTCTCCGTGAAAAGGCTTTCCCAAATATTACAAAAATGTAAAGCCTTATAATGGACTGTTAACAGGTTTTTTTTCTTAAATATGCATCATAACGCTGCTTTTGGCAAATGCAAATTTCAAGTCATTAAACAACAACAGTGAATAATTTTCTTAGTGAAATCCATTGAGTACATATTAAGCAAGATCAAAATATTAATAAACGGTAGAAATCAAATTTAATTTTTATTTAAATGAAATTTAAAATTCAAATTTCAATTTTTAAGAGATTAAATTAGAAGATTTTCATTGTTTGTGGTCAATTTTCTTTTATACATTTGGATAGAAAATATGAAAACCTATAAATAAACATTATCCAAGTATTTTGTTCACATATTGTCTCTAAATCTAATTAGCATCTTCCTCCAGGGCACTTCTGGCTCAGCAGGTATAATACCTGCAATTCATATAATTTTCAGAGGGGGCGTCCAATAAATGGCTGTTATCAATTAAGTATTATCAATTTTCTATAAATGTTTGGTTTTTAATCAAAAATAAATATTCCTTCACATTTTGGGAAGAAATAAAAATCATATCAACAGTTTTATAGTAAATCTGAAGGCAGAAATGGGAAGAAAAAGGAGACAAATGTCAAAAATATTTGGATATAAGGAAGGGCATACCCCCGATCATAAGGGTAAGAATTTAGATTATGAACAAAATTCTAGTTCTGAACCTTTCATGAGGATAAAGCATGATGTTTTTGAGTCTAGAGTCACACAAGAGAGTGATGGAGTCCTTACAGTTATGGATGTTAACCAATCCCCTTGTCCTCCAATGTTGTTACGTCCTCGTCCCAAGAGTCCTGAAGTTCTTGATGATTATCTTGAATCGACAGCCTCTGATCCTGACAATCACACGTACAAACATTATGTTCCTTCTCTTGTAAGTGTTCTTTGGAATTCTGCAATAAAAGAACATGCAATTGAGAAAAGTGGTTGTGATGGAGAACTAGAGTTTGACTCCATTGCATCCAAAAAGTGGGAATTTGCTTGGATAGAGAGGTTAAAATGTAAAAAGTGTGATTTTGTTGGTCAATATCACAAATTGTATTATGAAGTAGACACCTCTGCTCCAGGTAGAAAGGCTGCCACCATTAATATTGGCTTACAGGCAGGCTTAATGACTACCCCCACATCTAACAAGAGTTTTCGGGATATTACAATAAACTGTAATATTATTCCCGCAAGCTTGTCTAGCATGCAAAAACTTGCAAACAAGGTTGGTTCTGTCATTGTAAAATATAACCGTGATGATATGAAAGAAATAAGAGAAATTATTGTTGAAGAAAATGAAATGTGTGGCTTTGAAAACCCAAACCTTGTAAATGTTGAGTCGGACGCCAGATATAACAATCCTATATATAATAGTGGCGTAACTCCATTTCAAGCTGGAACACAAGTTGTTCAAACAATGTGTGAAAATAATACTAAAAATAAAAAAATAGTTTCTGTATTCCTAGGTAATAAACTCTGCAATGTGGCATCAAGGTTGCGAAATAAAGGTATTGTGGTGAAATGTCCCCACCATAATGGACATTGCACTGCAAATTTAGCAGAGGATGCTGTAATAGGGAATGAGACAGAGTACAGTAGGCAATGCACTACTGTATTAAACGATACTCTTAAAATAGCCAATATAACCACCGATGGAGACAGTAAATCCTTCAACGGTGTAAATAAAGCTCAAGGTAAAGGTGCTACACAGTAACGAGACATACGTCATCTGTCCAATAGCATGAAACGGGCTGTTCACAATTGTACGTTTAGTTTGTCTATGTTTGTGGGTAAAAATAAAAGTAATATGAAAAGCAGGTTCGCAATGGACCTCAAAGCACGGTGTGTGGCAGAGCTCTATCAAGCTTTTAAAGCACACAAAGGTCAGTTATTTGAAGTCAAAAAGCACATGCCAAATGTCATCAAAACAATTGTTAAGTGCTACAAAGGTTTTTGTGGTATATACTGCCAAATCAACTCCTATGTGTGTGCTGGTTTAACCTCAAATCACTGGCATAAAGAATTTATTCCAGGTAATACATCTTTGAAAATGACACCCGATGATGAAATGTCAGTTGAGAAGTGTATTGGTGTACTGTTAGGTTCAAAAAGTTTAGAACTTGTAATGTATCTTACCTCCACCCAAAAGTGTGAAGCATTCAATCGTACCCTCGAGCGTTGTAATCCCAAGAATGTCACACACTCGAGAAACTTTCCTGGTCGGGCTCATACAGCCATACACTTGCGCAATCATAGGTTTGGTAACTCTACTTTACTGCGAACTAAAGCTTTGGGTGCAGCATTGACACCAGGGTCATCTGTCATCAAGCACCTAAAACAAGAGCAGTATTTAGAAGTGTATCGTAGCAAGCGTAAACTGTTAAAAGAGTCAAAACAAATACGGTCTATGACTCGGCAAAGAAAGTATGAACTGCATCATGCGGTATGTTATAAAATACCGGAACATTATTGCAAAGGCATAGCAGATCCAAAAATAACATAACTTGTGGATCATGCTTATGTCAAATAAACAGATTGTTTTTTTTTACTATGATTATTCCCCTTTAGTATTGATTGTAAATATTGTACATATTTGAATAATTTGTATATGGAATGTTTAATATTTTATTTTTATTTTTACCTAGATCATAGCAAACAGTCTTTGTAAGGTGCATGCATGTTACATCTAGTGGGAAATATCCCACGACAAATTTGCCTGTCTTGGTTCACATTTGGAGGCTCATAGGAAAGGTGATCAATGTTAACGCACCGCCTATTGTGACACCGGTGTGATACCTGCATGTCACTGGACAGGTCAAAGTTTTTCGTGTGTAGCATGTAAGCAAATCTATGGCTGGAAACAGTTTTCTTAATCTTTTTCTTCCAGGGAAAAGTGACTGTCAATGTGGAGTATACTGCCTTCCCTCCCCCCAATTTACACAGTAAACAACCAAATTCCCCATGGGCCTCAGAATTGTCCAAAAGTCGCTGTTTTTGTGATTCAATCCAATTTTCTCCATTCATTTTGAAATAAAAGATTAAAAAATTACCACAAAGTATATTTTCAGGGTCAAGGCCGCACGTGCAGAATTTGCCGAATTCTCTTAAGGTGTACAACCACCAATTAATTTCTTTAAGGTTTTCTACTAAATTTGTGTTTTTTCGAGCCTACCTGGCCATTTTATCTTAAGTTTAACCTTTCGAAGACCATATATTTTCTGAAACGTACATGATTCCTCTACGTTCTGTCAAAATTTGAGGCCATGTTTAAAATCTTGCAGTGAAATGCCAGGCTATGGGAAACACCTACCCTAAAAATAGCTCCGTCATCCCCCAGAAATTTAGTATTTATAGCTCATGCATCAAATCCTCCATATAGGTGTTAAAATACAACTAAATCCATCAAATTTGGGCTCAAATTAATCCTGATATATTCTTCTTCAATTATCAATTTTAATTTTTCCATTCCATTCAGTATTTCTCACAATACTACAAAGTGAAAGGAACTATTTTCTTTAAAATGGACTACTTTCGTATATGTTCCAAGCTCCGATTGGTTGAATTGGTGGTTTGACACCTAAAGAGCAACTTTTTGGCCTTTAAATTTGCTAAAACTTACTACAAACTTAGTAATATGAGTTTCGAGTAAAATTCCAGAATTTTGGCATTCTCCGTGAAAAGGCTTTCCCAAATATTACAAAAATGTAAAGCCTTATAATGGACTGTTAACAGGTTTATTTTCTTAAATATGCATCATAACGCTGCTTTTGGCAAATGCAAATTTCAAGTCATTAAACAACAACAGTGAATAATTTTCTTAGTGAAATCCATTGAGTACATATTAAGCAAGATCAAAATATTAATAAACGGTAGAAATCAAATTTAATTTTTATTTAAATGAAATTTAAAATTCAAATTTCAATTTTTAAGAGATTAAATTAGAAGATTTTCATTGTTGGTGGTCAATTTTCTTTTATACATTTGGATAGAAAATATGAAAACCTATAAATAAACATTATCCAAGTATTTTGTTCACATATTGTCTCTAAATCTAATTAGCATCTTCCTCCAGGGCACTTCTGGCTCAGCAGGTATAATACCTGCAATTCATATAATTTTCAGAGGGGGCGTCCAATAAATGGCTGTTATCAATTAAGTATTATCAATTTTCTATAAATGTTTGGTTTTTAATCAAAAATAAATATTCCTTCACATTTTGGGAAGAAATAAAAATCATATCAACAGTTTTATAGTAAATCTGAAGGCAGAAATGGGAAGAAAAAGGAGACAAATGTCAAAAATATTTGGATATAAGGAAGGGCATACCCCCGATCATAAGGGTAAGAATTTAGATTATGAACAAAATTCTAGTTCTGAACCTTTCATGAGGATAAAGCATGATGTTTTTGAGTCTAGAGTCACACAAGAGAGTGATGGAGTCCTTACAGTTATGGATGTTAACCAATCCCCTTGTCCTCCAATGTTGTTACGTCCTCGTCCCAAGAGTCCTGAAGTTCTTGATGATTATCTTGAATCGACAGCCTCTGATCCTGACAATCACACGTACAAACATTATGTTCCTTCTCTTGTAAGTGTTCTTTGGAATTCTGCAATAAAAGAACATGCAATTGAGAAAAGTGGTTGTGATGGAGAACTAGAGTTTGACTCCATTGCATCCAAAAAGTGGGAATTTGCTTGGATAGAGAGGTTAAAATGTAAAAAGTGTGATTTTGTTGGTCAATATCACAAATTGTATTATGAAGTAGACACCTCTGCTCCAGGTAGAAAGGCTGCCACCATTAATATTGGCTTACAGGCAGGCTTAATGACTACCCCCACATCTAACAAGAGTTTTCGGGATATTACAATAAACTGTAATATTATTCCCGCAAGCTTGTCTAGCATGCAAAAACTTGCAAACAAGGTTGGTTCTGTCATTGTAAAATATAACCGTGATGATATGAAAGAAATAAGAGAAACTATTGTTGAAGAAAATGAAATGTATGGCTTTGAAAACCCAAACCTTGTAAATGTTGAGTCGCACGCCAGATATAACAATCCTATATATAATAGTGGCGTAACTCCATTTCAAGCTGGAACACAAGTTGTTCAAACAATGTGTGAAAATAATACTAAAAATAAAAAAATAGTTTCTGTATTCCTAGGTAATAAACTCTGCAATGTGGCATCAAGGTTGCGAAATAAAGGTATTGTGGTGAAATGTCCCCACCATAATGGACATTGCACTGCAAATTTAGCAGAGGATGCTGTAATAGGGAATGAGACAGAGTACAGTAGGCAATGCACTACTGTATTAAACGATACTCTTAAAATAGCCAATATAACCACCGATGGAGACAGTAAATCCTTCAACGGTGTAAATAAAGCTCAAGGTAAAGGTGCTACACAGTAACGAGACATACGTCATCTGTCCAATAGCATGAAACGGGCTGTTCACAATTGTACGTTTAGTTTGTCTATGTTTGTGGGTAAAAATAAAAGTAATATGAAAAGCAGGTTTGCAATGGACCTCAAAGCACGGTGTGTGGCAGAGCTCTATCAAGCTTTTAAAGCACACAAAGGTCAGTTATTTGAAGTCAAAAAGCACATGCCAAATGTCATCAAAACAATTGTTAAGTGCTACAAAGGTTTTTGTGGTATATACTGCCAAATCAACTCCTATGTGTGTGCTGGTTTAACCTCAAATCACTGGCATAAAGAATTTATTCCAGGTAATACATCTTTGAAAATGACACCCGATGATGAAATGTCAGTTGAGAAGTGTATTGGTGTACTGTTAGGTTCAAAAAGTTTAGAACTTGTAATGTATCTTACCTCCACCCAAAAGTGTGAAGCATTCAATCGTACCCTCGAGCGTTGTAATCCCAAGAATGTCACACACTCGAGAAACTTTCCTGGTCGGGCTCATACAGCCATACACTTGCGCAATCATAGGTTTAGTAACTCTACTTTACTGCGAACTAAAGCTTTGGGTGCAGCATTGACACCAGGGTCATCTGTCATCAAGCACCTAAAACAAGAGCAGTATTTAGAAGTGTATCGTAGCAAGCGTAAACTGTTAAAAGAGTCAAAACAAATACGGTCTATGACTCGGCAAAGAAAGTATGAACTGCATCCTGCGGTATGTTATAAAATACCGGAACATTATTGCAAAGGCATAGCAGATCCAAAAATAACATAACTTGTGGATCATGCTTATGTCAAATAAACAGATTGTTTTTTTTTACTATGATTATTCCCCTTTAGTATTGATTGTAAATATTGTACATATTTGAATAATTTGTATATGGAATGTTTAATATTTTATTTTTATTTTTACCTAGATCATAGCAAACAGTCTTTGTAAGGTGCATGCATGTTACATCTAGTGGGAAATATCCCACGACAAATTTGCCTGTCTTGGTTCACATTTGGAGGCTCATAGGAAAGGTGATCAATGTTAACGCACCGCCTATTGTGACACCGGTGTGATACCTGCATGTCACTGGACAGGTCAAAGTTTTTCGTGTGTAGCATGTAAGCAAATCTATGGCTGGAAACAGTTTTCTTAATCTTTTTCTTCCAGGGAAAAGTGACTGTCAATGTGGAGTATACTGCCTTCCCTCCCCCCAATTTACACAGTAAACAACCAAATTCCCCATGGGCCTCAGAATTGTCCAAAAGTCGCTGTTTTTGTGATTCAATCCAATTTTCTCCATTCATTTTGAAATAAAAGATTAAAAAATTACCGCAAAGTATATTTTCAGGGTCAAGGCCGCACGTGCAGAATTTGCCGAATTCTCTTAAGGTGTAAAACCACCAATTAATTTCTTTAAGGTTTTCTACTAAATTTGTGTTTTTTCGAGCCTACCTGGCCATTTTATCTTAAGTTTAACCTTTCGAAGACCATATATTTTCTGAAACGTACATGATTCCTCTACGTTCTGTCAAAATTTGAGGCCATGTTTAAAATCTTGCAGTGAAATGCCAGGCTATGGGAAACACCTACCCTAAACATAGCTCCGTCATCCCCCAGAAATTTAGTATTTATAGCTCATGCATCAAATCCTCCATATAGGTGTTAAAATACAACTAAATCCATCAAATTTGGGCTCAAATTAATCCTGATATATTCTTCTTCAATTATCAATTTTAATTTTTCCATTCCATTCAGTATTTCTCACAATACTACAAAGTGAAAGGAACTATTTTCTTTAAAATGGACTACTTTCGTATATGTTCCAAGCTCCGATTGGTTGAATTGGTGGTTTGACACCTAAAGAGCAACTTTTTGGCCTTTAAATTTGCTAAAACTTACTACAAACTTAGTAATATGAGTTTCGAGTAAAATTCCAGAATTTTGGCATTCTCCGTGAAAAGGCTTTCCCAAATATTACAAAAATGTAAAGCCTTATAATGGACTGTTAACAGGTTTATTTTCTTAAATATGCATCATAACGCTGCTTTTGGCAAATGCAAATTTCAAGTCATTAAACAACAACAGTGAATAATTTTCTTAGTGAAATCCATTGAGTACATATTAAGCAAGATCAAAATATTAATAAACGGTAGAAATCAAATTTAATTTTTATTTAAATGAAATTTAAAATTCAAATTTCAATTTTTAAGAGATTAAATTAGAAGATTTTCATTGTTGGTGGTCAATTTTCTTTTATACATTTGGATAGAAAATATGAAAACCTATAAATAAACATTATCCAAGTATTTTGTTCACATATTGTCTCTAAATCTAATTAGCATCTTCCTCCAGGGCACTTCTGGCTCAGCAGGTATAATACCTGCAATTCATATAATTTTCAGAGGGGGCGTCCAATAAATGGCTGTTATCAATTAAGTATTATCAATTTTCTATAAATGTTTGGTTTTTAATCAAAAATAAATATTCCTTCACATTTTGGGAAGAAATAAAAATCATATCAAGAGTTTTATAGTAAATCTGAAGGCAGAAATGGGAAGAAAAAGGAGACAAATGTCAAAAATATTTGGATATAAGGAAGGGCATACCCCCGATCATAAGGGTAAGAATTTAGATTATGAACAAAATTCTAGTTCTGAACCTTTCATGAGGATAAAGCATGATGTTTTTGAGTCTAGAGTCACACAAGAGAGTGATGGAGTCCTTACAGTTATGGATGTTAACCAATCCCCTTGTCCTCCAATGTTGTTACGTCCTCGTCCCAAGAGTCCTGAAGTTCTTGATGATTATCTTGAATCGACAGCCTCTGATCCTGACAATCACACGTACAAACATTATGTTCCTTCTCTTGTAAGTGTTCTTTGGAATTCTGCAATAAAAGAACATGCAATTGAGAAAAGTGGTTGTGATGGAGAACTAGAGTTTGACTCCATTGCATCCAAAAAGTGGGAATTTGCTTGGATAGAGAGGTTAAAATGTAAAAAGTGTGATTTTGTTGGTCAATATCACAAATTGTATTATGAAGTAGACACCTCTGCTCCAGGTAGAAAGGCTGCCACCATTAATATTGGCTTACAGGCAGGCTTAATGACTACCCCCACATCTAACAAGAGTTTTCGGGATATTACAATAAACTGTAATATTATTCCCGCAAGCTTGTCTAGCATGCAAAAACTTGCAAACAAGGTTGGTTCTGTCATTGTAAAATATAACCGTGATGATATGAAAGAAATAAGAGAAACTATTGTTGAAGAAAATGAAATGTGTGGCTTTGAAAACCCAAACCTTGTAAATGTTGAGTCGGACGCCAGATATAACAATCCTATATATAATAGTGGCGTAACTCCATTTCAAGCTGGAACACAAGTTGTTCAAACAATGTGTGAAAATAATACTAAAAATACAAAAATAGTTTCTGTATTCCTAGGTAATAAACTCTGCAATGTGGCATCAAGGTTGCGAAATAAAGGTATTGTGGTGAAATGTCCCCACCATAATGGACATTGCACTGCAAATTTAGCAGAGGATGCTGTAATAGGGAATGAGACAGAGTACAGTAGGCAATGCACTACTGTATTAAACGATACTCTTAAAATAGCCAATATAACCACCGATGGAGACAGTAAATCCTTCAACGGTGTAAATAAAGCTCAAGGTAAAGGTGCTACACAGTAACGAGACATACGTCATCTGTCCAATAGCATGAAACGGGCTGTTCACAATTGTACGTTTAGTTTGTCTATGTTTGTGGGTAAAAATAAAAGTAATATGAAAAGCAGGTTCGCAATGGACCTCAAAGCACGGTGTGTGGCAGAGCTCTATCAAGCTTTTAAAGCACACAAAGGTCAGTTATTTGAAGTCAAAAAGCACATGCCAAATGTCATCAAAACAATTGTTAAGTGCTACAAAGGTTTTTGTGGTATATACTGCCAAATCAACTCCTATGTGTGTGCTGGTTTAACCTCAAATCACTGGCATAAAGAATTTATTCCAGGTAATACATCTTTGAAAATGACACCCGATGATGAAATGTCAGTTGAGAAGTGTATTGGTGTACTGTTAGGTTCAAAAAGTTTAGAACTTGTAATGTATCTTACCTCCACCCAAAAGTGTGAAGCATTCAATCGTACCCTCGAGCGTTGTAATCCCAAGAATGTCACACACTCGAGAAACTTTCCTGGTCGGGCTCATACAGCCATACACTTGCGCAATCATAGGTTTGGTAACTCTACTTTACTGCGAACTAAAGCTTTGGGTGCAGCATTGACACCAGGGTCATCTGTCATCAAGCACCTAAAACAAGAGCAGTATTTAGAAGTGTATCGTAGCAAGCGTAAACTGTTAAAAGAGTCAAAACAAATACGGTCTATGACTCGACAAAGAAAGTATGAACTGCATCCTGCGGTATGTTATAAAATACCGGAACATTATTGCAAAGGCATAGCAGATCCAAAAATAACATAACTTGTGGATCATGCTTATGTCAAATAAACAGATTGTTTTTTTTTACTATGATTATTCCCCTTTAGTATTGATTGTAAATATTGTACATATTTGAATAATTTGTATATGGAATGTTTAATATTTTATTTTTATTTTTACCTAGATCATAGCAAACAGTCTTTGTAAGGTGCATGCATGTTACATCTAGTGGGAAATATCCCACGACAAATTTGCCTGTCTTGGTTCACATTTGGAGGCTCAGAGGAAAGGTGATCAATGTTAACGCACCGCCTATTGTGACACCGGTGTGATACCTGCATGTCACTGGACAGGTCAAAGTTTTTCGTGTGTAGCATGTAAGCAAATCTATGGCTGGAAACAGTTTTCTTAATCTTTTTCTTCCAGGGAAAAGTGACTGTCAATGTGGAGTATACTGCCTTCCCTCCCCCCAATTTACACAGTAAACAACCAAATTCCCCATGGGCCTCAGAATTGTCCAAAAGTCGCTGTTTTTGTGATTCAATCCAATTTTCTCCATTCATTTTGAAATAAAAGATTAAAAAATTACCACAAAGTATATTTTCAGGGTCAAGGCCGCACGTGCAGAATTTGCCGAATTCTCTTAAGGTGTAAAACCACCAATTAATTTCTTTAAGGTTTTCTACTAAATTTGTGTTTTTTCGAGCCTACCTGGCCATTTTATCTTAAGTTTAACCTTTCGAAGACCATATATTTTCTGAAACGTACATGATTCCTCTACGTTCTGTCAAAATTTGAGGCCATGTTTAAAATCTTGCAGTGAAATGCCAGGCTATGGGAAACACCTACCCTAAACATAGCTCCGTCATCCCCCAGAAATTTAGTATTTATAGCTCATGCATCAAATCCTCCATATAGGTGTTAAAATACAACTAAATCCATCAAATTTGGGCTCAAATTAATCCTGATATATTCTTCTTCAATTATCAATTTTAATTTTTCCATTCCATTCAGTATTTCTCACAATACTACAAAGTGAAAGGAACTATTTTCTTTAAAATGGACTACTTTCGTATATGTTCCAAGCTCCGATTGGTTGAATTGGTGGTTTGACACCTAAAGAGCAACTTTTTGGCCTTTAAATTTGCTAAAACTTACTACAAACTTAGTAATATGAGTTTCGAGTAAAATTCCAGAATTTTGGCATTCTCCGTGAAAAGGCTTTCCCAAATATTACAAAAATGTAAAGCCTTATAATGGACTGTTAACAGGTTTTTTTTCTTAAATATGCATCATAACGCTGCTTTTGGCAAATGCAAATTTCAAGTCATTAAACAACAACAGTGAATAATTTTCTTAGTGAAATCCATTGAGTACATATTAAGCAAGATCAAAATATTAATAAACGGTAGAAATCAAATTTAATTTTTATTTAAATGAAATTTAAAATTCAAATTTCAATTTTTAAGAGATTAAATTAGAAGATTTTCATTGTTTGTGGTCAATTTTCTTTTATACATTTGGATAGAAAATATGAAAACCTATAAATAAACATTATCCAAGTATTTTGTTCACATATTGTCTCTAAATCTAATTAGCATCTTCCTCCAGGGCACTTCTCGCTCAGCAGGTATAATACCTGCAATTCATATAATTTTCAGAGGGGGCGTCCAATAAATGGCTGTTATCAATTAAGTATTATCAATTTTCTATAAATGTTTGGTTTTTAATCAAAAATAAATATTCCTTTACATTTTGGGAAGAAATAAAAATCATATCAACAGTTTTATAGTAAATCTGAAGGCAGAAATGGGAAGAAAAAGGAGACAAATGTCAAAAATATTTGGATATAAGGAAGGGCATACCCCCGATCATAAGGGTAAGAATTTAGATTATGAACAACATTCTAGTTCTGAACCTTTCATGAGGATAAAGCATGATGTTTTTGAGTCTAGAGTCACACAAGAGAGTGATGGAGTCCTTACAGTTATGGATGTTAACCAATCCCCTTGTCCTCCAATGTTGTTACGTCCTCGTCCCAAGAGTCCTGAAGTTCTTGATGATTATCTTGAATCGACAGCCTCTGATCCTGACAATCACACGTACAAACATTATGTTCCTTCTCTTGTAAGTGTTCTTTGGAATTCTGCAATAAAAGAACATGCAATTGAGAAAAGTGGTTGTGATGGAGAACTAGAGTTTGACTCCATTGCATCCAAAAAGTGGGAATTTGCTTGGATAGAGAGGTTAAAATGTAAAAAGTGTGATTTTGTTGGTCAATATCACAAATTGTATTATGAAGTAGACACCTCTGCTCCAGGTAGAAAGGCTGCCACCATTAATATTGGCTTACAGGCAGGCTTAATGACTACCCCCACATCTAACAAGAGTTTTCGGGATATTACAATAAACTGTAATATTATTCCCGCAAGCTTGTCTAGCATGCAAAAACTTGCAAACAAGGTTGGTTCTGTCATTGTAAAATATAACCGTGATGATATGAAAGAAATAAGAGAAACTATTGTTGAAGAAAATGAAATGTGTGGCTTTGAAAACCCAAACCTTGTAAATGTTGAGTCGCACGCCAGATATAACAATCCTATATATAATAGTGGCGTAACTCCATTTCAAGCTGGAACACAAGTTGTTCAAACAATGTGTGAAAATAATACTAAAAATACAAAAATAGTTTCTGTATTCCTAGGTAATAAACTCTGCAATGTGGCATCAAGGTTGCGAAATAAAGGTATTGTGGTGAAATGTCCCCACCATAATGGACATTGCACTGCAAATTTAGCAGAGGATGCTGTAATAGGGAATGAGACAGAGTACAGTAGGCAATGCACTACTGTATTAAACGATACTCTTAAAATAGCCAATATAACCACCGATGGAGACAGTAAATCCTTCAACGGTGTAAATAAAGCTCAAGGTAAAGGTGCTACACAGTTACGAGACATACGTCATCTGTCCAATAGCATGAAACGGGCTGTTCACAATTGTACGTTTAGTTTGTCTATGTTTGTGGGTAAAAATAAAAGTAATATGAAAAGCAGGTTCGCAATGGACCTCAAAGCACGGTGTGTGGCAGAGCTCTATCAAGCTTTTAAAGCACACAAAGGTCAGTTATTTGAAGTCAAAAAGCACATGCCAAATGTCATCAAAACAATTGTTAAGTGCTACAAAGGTTTTTGTGGTATATACTGCCAAATCAACTCCTATGTGTGTGCTGGTTTAACCTCAAATCACTGGCATAAAGAATTTATTCCAGGTAATACATCTTTGAAAATGACACCCGATGATGAAATGTCAGTTGAGAAGTGTATTGGTGTACTGTTAGGTTCAAAAAGTTTAGAACTTGTAATGTATCTTACCTCCACCCAAAAGTGTGAAGCATTCAATCGTACCCTCGAGCGTTGTAATCCCAAGAATGTCACACACTCGAGAAACTTTCCTGGTCGGGCTCATACAGCCATACACTTGCGCAATCATAGGTTTGGTAACTCTACTTTACTGCGAACTAAAGCTTTGGGTGCAGCATTGACACCAGGGTCATCTGTCATCAAGCACCTAAAACAAGAGCAGTATTTAGAAGTGTATCGTAGCAAGCGTAAACTGTTAAAAGAGTCAAAACAAATACGGTCTATGACTCGGCAAAGAAAGTATGAACTGCATCCTGCGGTATGTTATAAAATACCGGAACATTATTGCAAAGGCATAGCAGATCCAAAAATAACATAACTTGTGGATCATGCTTATGTCAAATAAACAGATTGTTTTTTTTTACTATGATTATTCCCCTTTAGTATTGATTGTAAATATTGTACATATTTGAATAATTTGTATATGGAATGTTTAATATTTTATTTTTATTTTTACCTAGATCATAGCAAACAGTCTTTGTAAGGTGCATGCATGTTACATCTAGTGGGAAATATCCCACGACAAATTTGCCTGTCTTGGTTCACATTTGGAGGCTCATAGGAAAGGTGATCAATGATCACCTATTGTGACACCGGTGTGATACCTGCATGTCACTGGACAGGTCAAAGTTTTTCGTGTGTAGCATGTAAGCAAATCTATGGCTGGAAACAGTTTTCTTAATCTTTTTCTTCCAGGGAAAAGTGACTGTCAATGTGGAGTATACTGCCTTCCCTCCCCCCAATTTACACAGTAAACAACCAAATTCCCCATGGGCCTCAGAATTGTCCAAAAGTCGCTGTTTTTGTGATTCAATCCAATTTTCTCCATTCATTTTGAAATAAAAGATTAAAAAATTACCACAAAGTATATTTTCAGGGTCAAGGCCGCACGTGCAGAATTTGCCGAATTCTCTTAAGGTGTAAAACCACCAATTAATTTCTTTAAGGTTTTCTACTAAATTTGTGTTTTTTCGAGCCTACCTGGCCATTTTATCTTAAGTTTAACCTTTCGAAGACCATATATTTTCTGAAACGTACATGATTCCTCTACGTTCTGTCAAAATTTGAGGCCATGTTTAAAATCTTGCAGTGAAATGCCAGGCTATGGGAAACACCTACCCTAAACATAGCTCCGTCATCCCCCAGAAATTTAGTATTTATAGCTCATGCATCAAATCCTCCATATAGGTGTTAAAATACAACTAAATCCATCAAATTTGGGCTCAAATTAATCCTGATATATTCTTCTTCAATTATCAATTTTAATTTTTCCATTCCATTCAGTATTTCTCACAATACTACAAAGTGAAAGGAACTATTTTCTTTAAAATGGACTACTTTCGTATATGTTCCAAGCTCCGATTGGTTGAATTGGTGGTTTGACACCTAAAGAGCAACTTTTTGGCCTTTAAATTTGCTAAAACTTACTACAAACTTAGTAATATGAGTTTCGAGTAAAATTCCAGAATTTTGGCATTCTCCGTGAAAAGGCTTTCCCAAATATTACAAAAATGTAAAGCCTTATAATGGACTGTTAACAGGTTTTTTTTCTTAAATATGCATCATAACGCTGCTTTTGGCAAATGCAAATTTCAAGTCATTAAACAACAACAGTGAATAATTTTCTTAGTGAAATCCATTGAGTACATATTAAGCAAGATCAAAATATTAATAAACGGTAGAAATCAAATTTAATTTTTATTTAAATGAAATTTAAAATTCAAATTTCAATTTTTAAGAGATTAAATTAGAAGATTTTCATTGTTTGTGGTCAATTTTCTTTTATACATTTGGATAGAAAATATGAAAACCTATAAATAAACATTATCCAAGTATTTTGTTCACATATTGTCTCTAAATCTAATTAGCATCTTCCTCCAGGGCACTTCTCGCTCAGCAGGTATAATACCTGCAATTCATATAATTTTCAGAGGGGGCGTCCAATAAATGGCTGTTATCAATTAAGTATTATCAATTTTCTATAAATGTTTGGTTTTTAATCAAAAATAAATATTCCTTCACATTTTGGGAAGAAATAAAAATCATATCAACAGTTTTATAGTAAATCTGAAGGCAGAAATGGGAAGAAAAAGGAGACAAATGTCAAAAATATTTGGATATAAGGAAGGGCATACCCCCGATCATAAGGGTAAGAATTTAGATTATGAACAAAATTCTAGTTCTGAACCTTTCATGAGGATAAAGCATGATGTTTTTGAGTCTAGAGTCACACAAGAGAGTGATGGAGTCCTTACAGTTATGGATGTTAACCAATCCCCTTGTCCTCCAATGTTGTTACGTCCTCGTCCCAAGAGTCTTGAAGTTCTTGATGATTATCTTGAATCGACAGCCTCTGATCCTGACAATCACACGTACAAACATTATGTTCCTTCTCTTGTAAGTGTTCTTTGGAATTCTGCAATAAAAGAACATGCAATTGAGAAAAGTGGTTGTGATGGAGAACTAGAGTTTGACTCCATTGCATCCAAAAAGTGGGAATTTGCTTGGATAGAGAGGTTAAAATGTAAAAAGTGTGATTTTGTTGGTCAATATCACAAATTGTATTATGAAGTAGACACCTCTGCTCCAGGTAGAAAGGCTGCCACCATTAATATTGGCTTACAGGCAGGCTTAATGACTACCCCCACATCTAACAAGAGTTTTCGGGATATTACAATAAACTGTAATATTATTCCCGCAAGCTTGTCTAGCATGCAAAAACTTGCAAACAAGGTTGGTTCTGTCATTGTAAAATATAACCGTGATGATATGAAAGAAATAAGAGAAACTATTGTTGAAGAAAATGAAATGTATGGCTTTGAAAACCCAAACCTTGTAAATGTTGAGTCGGACGCCAGATATAACAATCCTATATATAATAGTGGCGTAACTCCATTTCAAGCTGGAACACAAGTTGTTCAAACAATGTGTGAAAATAATACTAAAAATAAAAAAATAGTTTCTGTATTCCTAGGTAATAAACTCTGCAATGTGGCATCAAGGTTGCGAAATAAAGGTATTGTGGTGAAATGTCCCCACCATAATGGACATTGCACTGCAAATTTAGCAGAGGATGCTGTAATAGGGAATGAGACAGAGTACAGTAGGCAATGCACTACTGTATTAAACGATACTCTTAAAATAGCCAATATAACCACCGATGGAGACAGTAAATCCTTCAACGGTGTAAATAAAGCTCAAGGTAAAGGTGCTACACAGTAACGAGACATACGTCATCTGTCCAATAGCATGAAACGGGCTGTTCACAATTGTACGTTTAGTTTGTCTATGTTTGTGGGTAAAAATAAAAGTAATATGAAAAGCAGGTTCGCAATGGACCTCAAAGCACGGTGTGTGGCAGAGCTCTATCAAGCTTTTAAAGCACACAAAGGTCAGTTATTTGAAGTCAAAAAGCACATGCCAAATGTCATCAAAACAATTGTTAAGTGCTACAAAGGTTTTTGTGGTATATACTGCCAAATCAACTCCTATGTGTGTGCTGGTTTAACCTCAAATCACTGGCATAAAGAATTTATTCCAGGTAATACATCTTTGAAAATGACACCCGATGATGAAATGTCAGTTGAGAAGTGTATTGGTGTACTGTTAGGTTCAAAAAGTTTAGAACTTGTAATGTATCTTACCTCCACCCAAAAGTGTGAAGCATTCAATCGTACCCTCGAGCGTTGTAATCCCAAGAATGTCACACACTCGAGAAACTTTCCTGGTCGGGCTCATACAGCCATACACTTGCGCAATCATAGGTTTGGTAACTCTACTTTACTGCGAACTAAAGCTTTGGGTGCAGCATTGACACCAGGGTCATCTGTCATCAAGCACCTAAAACAAGAGCAGTATTTAGAAGTGTATCGTAGCAAGCGTAAACTGTTAAAAGAGTCAAAACAAATACGGTCTATGACTCGGCAAAGAAAGTATGAACTGCATCCTGCGGTATGTTATAAAATACCGGAACATTATTGCAAAGGCATAGCAGATCCAAAAATAACATAACTTGTGGATCATGCTTATGTCAAATAAACAGATTGTTTTTTTTTACTATGATTATTCCCCTTTAGTATTGATTGTAAATATTGTACATATTTGAATAATTTGTATATGGAATGTTTAATATTTTATTTTTATTTTTACCTAGATCATAGCAAACAGTCTTTGTAAGGTGCATGCATGTTACATCTAGTGGGAAATATCCCACGACAAATTTGCCTGTCTTGGTTCACATTTGGAGGCTCATAGGAAAGGTGATCAATGTTAACGCACCGCCTATTGTGACACCGGTGTGATACCTGCATGTCACTGGACAGGTCAAAGTTTTTCGTGTGTAGCATGTAAGCAAATCTATGGCTGGAAACAGTTTTCTTAATCTTTTTCTTCCAGGGAAAAGTGACTGTCAATGTGGAGTATACTGCCTTCCCTCCCCCCAATTTACACAGTAAACAACCAAATTCCCCATGGGCCTCAGAATTGTCCAAAAGTCGCTGTTTTTGTGATTCAATCCAATTTTCTCCATTCATTTTGAAATAAAAGATTAAAAAATTACCACAAAGTATATTTTCAGGGTCAAGGCCGCACGTGCAGAATTTGCCGAATTCTCTTAAGGTGTAAAACCACCAATTAATTTCTTTAAGGTTTTCTACTAAATTTGTGTTTTTTCGAGCCTACCTGGCCATTTTATCTTAAGTTTAACCTTTCGAAGACCATATATTTTCTGAAACGTACATGATTCCTCTACGTTCTGTCAAAATTTGAGGCCATGTTTAAAATCTTGCAGTGAAATGCCAGGCTATGGGAAACACCTACCCTAAACATAGCTCCGTCATCCCCCAGAAATTTAGTATTTATAGCTCATGCATCAAATCCTCCATATAGGTGTTAAAATACAACTAAATCCATCAAATTTGGGCTCAAATTAATCCTGATATATTCTTCTTCAATTATCAATTTTAATTTTTCCATTCCATTCAGTATTTCTCACAATACTACAAAGTGAAAGGAACTATTTTCTTTAAAATGGACTACTTTCGTATATGTTCCAAGCTCCGATTGGTTGAATTGGTGGTTTGACACCTAAAGAGCAACTTTTTGGCCTTTAAATTTGCTAAAACTTACTACAAACTTAGTAATATGAGTTTCGAGTAAAATTCCAGAATTTTGGCATTCTCCGTGAAAAGGCTTTCCCAAATATTACAAAAATGTAAAGCCTTATAATGGACTGTTAACAGGTTTTTTTTCTTAAATATGCATCATAACGCTGCTTTTGGCAAATGCAAATTTCAAGTCATTAAACAACAACAGTGAATAATTTTCTTAGTGAAATCCATTGAGTACATATTAAGCAAGATCAAAATATTAATAAACGGTAGAAATCAAATTTAATTTTTATTTAAATGAAATTTAAAATTCAAATTTCAATTTTTAAGAGATTAAATTAGAAGATTTTCATTGTTTGTGGTCAATTTTCTTTTATACATTTGGATAGAAAATATGAAAACCTATAAATAAACATTATCCAAGTATTTTGTTCACATATTGTCTCTAAATCTAATTAGCATCTTCCTCCAGGGCACTTCTCGCTCAGCAGGTATAATACCTGCAATTCATATAATTTTCAGAGGGGGCGTCCAATAAATGGCTGTTATCAATTAAGTATTATCAATTTTCTATAAATGTTTGGTTTTTAATCAAAAATAAATATTCCTTCACATTTTGGGAAGAAATAAAAATCATATCAACAGTTTTATAGTAAATCTGAAGGCAGAAATGGGAAGAAAAAGGAGACAAATGTCAAAAATATTTGGATATAAGGAAGGGCATACCCCCGATCATAAGGGTAAGAATTTAGATTATGAACAAAATTCTAGTTCTGAACCTTTCATGAGGATAAAGCATGATGTTTTTGAGTCTAGAGTCACACAAGAGAGTGATGGAGTCCTTACAGTTATGGATGTTAACCAATCCCCTTGTCCTCCAATGTTGTTACGTCCTCGTCCCAAGAGTCTTGAAGTTCTTGATGATTATCTTGAATCGACAGCCTCTGATCCTGACAATCACACGTACAAACATTATGTTCCTTCTCTTGTAAGTGTTCTTTGGAATTCTGCAATAAAAGAACATGCAATTGAGAAAAGTGGTTGTGATGGAGAACTAGAGTTTGACTCCATTGCATCCAAAAAGTGGGAATTTGCTTGGATAGAGAGGTTAAAATGTAAAAAGTGTGATTTTGTTGGTCAATATCACAAATTGTATTATGAAGTAGACACCTCTGCTCCAGGTAGAAAGGCTGCCACCATTAATATTGGCTTACAGGCAGGCTTAATGACTACCCCCACATCTAACAAGAGTTTTCGGGATATTACAATAAACTGTAATATTATTCCCGCAAGCTTGTCTAGCATGCAAAAACTTGCAAACAAGGTTGGTTCTGTCATTGTAAAATATAACCGTGATGATATGAAAGAAATAAGAGAAACTATTGTTGAAGAAAATGAAATGTATGGCTTTGAAAACCCAAACCTTGTAAATGTTGAGTCGGACGCCAGATATAACAATCCTATATATAATAGTGGCGTAACTCCATTTCAAGCTGGAACACAAGTTGTTCAAACAATGTGTGAAAATAATACTAAAAATAAAAAAATAGTTTCTGTATTCCTAGGTAATAAACTCTGCAATGTGGCATCAAGGTTGCGAAATAAAGGTATTGTGGTGAAATGTCCCCACCATAATGGACATTGCACTGCAAATTTAGCAGAGGATGCTGTAATAGGGAATGAGACAGAGTACAGTAGGCAATGCACTACTGTATTAAACGATACTCTTAAAATAGCCAATATAACCACCGATGGAGACAGTAAATCCTTCAACGGTGTAAATAAAGCTCAAGGTAAAGGTGCTACACAGTAACGAGACATACGTCATCTGTCCAATAGCATGAAACGGGCTGTTCACAATTGTACGTTTAGTTTGTCTATGTTTGTGGGTAAAAATAAAAGTAATATGAAAAGCAGGTTCGCAATGGACCTCAAAGCACGGTGTGTGGCAGAGCTCTATCAAGCTTTTAAAGCACACAAAGGTCAGTTATTTGAAGTCAAAAAGCACATGCCAAATGTCATCAAAACAATTGTTAAGTGCTACAAAGGTTTTTGTGGTATATACTGCCAAATCAACTCCTATGTGTGTGCTGGTTTAACCTCAAATCACTGGCATAAAGAATTTATTCCAGGTAATACATCTTTGAAAATGACACCCGATGATGAAATGTCAGTTGAGAAGTGTATTGGTGTACTGTTAGGTTCAAAAAGTTTAGAACTTGTAATGTATCTTACCTCCACCCAAAAGTGTGAAGCATTCAATCGTACCCTCGAGCGTTGTAATCCCAAGAATGTCACACACTCGAGAAACTTTCCTGGTCGGGCTCATACAGCCATACACTTGCGCAATCATAGGTTTGGTAACTCTACTTTACTGCGAACTAAAGCTTTGGGTGCAGCATTGACACCAGGGTCATCTGTCATCAAGCACCTAAAACAAGAGCAGTATTTAGAAGTGTATCGTAGCAAGCGTAAACTGTTAAAAGAGTCAAAACAAATACGGTCTATGACTCGGCAAAGAAAGTATGAACTGCATCCTGCGGTATGTTATAAAATACCGGAACATTATTGCAAAGGCATAGCAGATCCAAAAATAACATAACTTGTGGATCATGCTTATGTCAAATAAACAGATTGGTTTTTTTTACTATGATTATTCCCCTTTAGTATTGATTGTAAATATTGTACATATTTGAATAATTTGTATATGGAATGTTTAATATTTTATTTTTATTTTTACCTAGATCATAGCAAACAGTCTTTGTAAGGTGCATGCATGTTACATCTAGTGGGAAATATCCCACGACAAATTTGCCTGTCTTGGTTCACATTTGGAGGCTCATAGGAAAGGTGATCAATGTTAACGCACCGCCTATTGTGACACCGGTGTGATACCTGCATGTCACTGGACAGGTCAAAGTTTTTCGTGTGTAGCATGTAAGCAAATCTATGGCTGGAAACAGTTTTCTTAATCTTTTTCTTCCAGGGAAAAGTGACTGTCAATGTGGAGTATACTGCCTTCCCTCCCCCCAATTTACACAGTAAACAACCAAATTCCCCATGGGCCTCAGAATTGTCCAAAAGTCGCTGTTTTTGTGATTCAATCCAATTTTCTCCATTCATTTTGAAATAAAAGATTAAAAAATTACCACAAAGTATATTTTCAGGGTCAAGGCCGCACGTGCAGAATTTGCCGAATTCTCTTAAGGTGTAAAACCACCAATTAATTTCTTTTAGGTTTTCTACTAAATTTGTGTTTTTTCGAGCCTACCTGGCCATTTTATCTTAAGTTTAACCTTTCGAAGACCATATATTTTCTGAAACGTACATGATTCCTCTACGTTCTGTCAAAATTTGAGGCCATGTTTAAAATCTTGCAGTGAAATGCCAGGCTATGGGAAACACCTACCCTAAAAATAGCTCCGTCATCCCCCAGAAATTTAGTATTTATAGCTCATGCATCAAATCCTCCATATAGGTGTTAAAATACAACTAAATCCATCAAATTTGGGCTCAAATTAATCCTGATATATTCTTCTTCAATTATCAATTTTAATATTTCCATTCCATTCAGTATTTCTCACAATACTACAAAGTGAAAGGAACTATTTTCTTTAAAATGGACTACTTTCGTATATGTTCCAAGCTCCGATTGGTTGAATTGGTGGTTTGACACCTAAAGAGCAACTTTTTGGCCTTTAAATTTGCTAAAACTTACTACAAACTTAGTAATATGAGTTTCGAGTAAAATTCCAGAATTTTGGCATTCTCCGTGAAAAGGCTTTCCCAAATATTACAAAAATGTAAAGCCTTATAATGGACTGTTAACAGGTTTTTTTTTCTTAAATATGCATCATAACGCTGCTTTTGGCAAATGCAAATTTCAAGTCATTAAACAACAACAGTGAATAATTTTCTTAGTGAAATCCATTGAGTACATATTAAGCAAGATCAAAATATTAATAAACGGTAGAAATCAAATTTAATTTTTATTTAAATGAAATTTAAAATTCAAATTTCAATTTTTAAGAGATTAAATTAGAA
This sequence comes from Bathymodiolus septemdierum, assembly GCA_963383655.1. Taxonomy (NCBI): domain Eukaryota; kingdom Metazoa; phylum Mollusca; class Bivalvia; order Mytilida; family Modiolidae; genus Bathymodiolus; species Bathymodiolus septemdierum. Next base: position 60,801,024 of record OY726525.1, read on the forward strand.
GATTTTCATTGTTTGTGGTCAATTTTCTTTTATACATTTGGATAGAAAATATGAAAACCTATAAATAAACATTATCCAAGTATTTTGTTCACATATTGTCTCTAAATCTAATTAGCATCTTCCTCCAGGGCACTTCTGGCTCAGCAGGTATAATACCTGCAATTCATATAATTTTCAGAGGGGGCGTCCAATAAATGGCTGTTATCAATTAAGTATTATCAATTTTCTATAAATGTTTGGTTTTTAATCAAAAATAAATATTCCTTCACATTTTGGGAAGAAATAAAAATCATATCAACAGTTTTATAGTAAATCTGAAGGCAGAAATGGGAAGAAAAAGGAGACAAATGTCAAAAATATTGGATATAAGGAAGGGCATACCCCCGATCATAAGGGTAAGAATTTAGATTATGAACAAAATTCTAGTTCTGAACCTTTCATGAGGATAAAGCATGATGTTTTTGAGTCTAGAGTCACACAAGAGAGTGATGGAGTCCTTACAGTTATGGATGTTAACCAATCCCCTTGTCCTCCAATGTTGTTACGTCCTCGTCCCAAGAGTCTTGAAGTTCTTGATGATTATCTTGAATCGACAGCCTCTGATCCTGACAATCACACGTACAAACATTATGTTCCTTCTCTTGTAAGTGTTCTTTGGAATTCTGCAATAAAAGAACATGCAATTGAGAAAAGTGGTTGTGATGGAGAACTAGAGTTTGACTCCATTGCATCCAAAAAGTGGGAATTTGCTTGGATAGAGAGGTTAAAATGTAAAAAGTGTGATTTTGTTGGTCAATATCACAAATTGTATTATGAAGTAGACACCTCTGCTCCAGGTAGAAAGGCTGCCACCATTAATATTGGCTTACAGGCAGGCTTAATGACTACCCCCACATCTAACAAGAGTTTTCGGGATATTACAATAAACTGTAATATTATTCCCGCAAGCTTGTCTAGCATGCAAAAACTTGCAAACAAGGTTGGTTCTGTCATTGTAAAATATAACCGTGATGATATGAAAGAAATAAGAGAAACTATTGTTGAAGAAAATGAAATGTATGGCTTTGAAAACCCAAACCTTGTAAATGTTGAGTCGGACGCCAGATATAACAATCCTATATATAATAGTGGCGTAACTCCATTTCAAGCTGGAACACAAGTTGTTCAAACAATGTGTGAAAATAATACTAAAAATAAAAAAATAGTTTCTGTATTCCTAGGTAATAAACTCTGCAATGTGGCATCAAGGTTGCGAAATAAAGGTATTGTGGTGAAATGTCCCCACCATAATGGACATTGCACTGCAAATTTAGCAGAGGATGCTGTAATAGGGAATGAGACAGAGTACAGTAGGCAATGCACTACTGTATTAAACGATACTCTTAAAATAGCCAATATAACCACCGATGGAGACAGTAAATCCTTCAACGGTGTAAATAAAGCTCAAGGTAAAGGTGCTACACAGTAACGAGACATACGTCATCTGTCCAATAGCATGAAACGGGCTGTTCACAATTGTACGTTTAGTTTGTCTATGTTTGTGGGTAAAAATAAAAGTAATATGAAAAGCAGGTTCGCAATGGACCTCAAAGCACGGTGTGTGGCAGAGCTCTATCAAGCTTTTAAAGCACACACAGGTCAGTTATTTGAAGTCAAAAAGCACATGCCAAATGTCATCAAAACAATTGTTAAGTGCTACAAAGGTTTTTGTGGTATATACTGCCAAATCAACTCCTATGTGTGTGCTGGTTTAACCTCAAATCACTGGCATAAAGAATTTATTCCAGGTAATACATCTTTGAAAATGACACCCGATGATGAAATGTCAGTTGAGAAGTGTATTGGTGTACTGTTAGGTTCAAAAAGTTTAGAACTTGTAATGTATCTTACCTCCACCCAAAAGTGTGAAGCATTCAATCGTACCCTCGAGCGTTGTAATCCCAAGAATGTCACACACTCGAGAAACTTTCCTGGTCGGGCTCATACAGCCATACACTTGCGCAATCATAGGTTTGGTAACTCTACTTTACTGCGAACTAAAGCTTTGGGTGCAGCATTGACACCAGGGTCATCTGTCATCAAGCACCTAAAACAAGAGCAGTATTTAGAAGTGTATCGTAGCAAGCGTAAACTGTTAAAAGAGTCAAAACAAATACGGTCTATGACTCGGCAAAGAAAGTATGAACTGCATCCTGCGGTATGTTATAAAATACCGGAACATTATTGCAAAGGCATAGCAGATCCAAAAATAACATAACTTGTGGATCATGCTTATGTCAAATAAACAGATTGGTTTTTTTTACTATGATTATTCCCCTTTAGTATTGATTGTAAATATTGTACATATTTGAATAATTTGTATATGGAATGTTTAATATTTTATTTTTATTTTTACCTAGATCATAGCAAACAGTCTTTGTAAGGTGCATGCATGTTACATCTAGTGGGAAATATCCCACGACAAATTTGCCTGTCTTGGTTCACATTTGGAGGCTCATAGGAAAGGTGATCAATGTTAACGCACCGCCTATTGTGACACCGGTGTGATACCTGCATGTCACTGGACAGGTCAAAGTTTTTCGTGTGTAGCATGTAAGCAAATCTATGGCTGGAAACAGTTTTCTTAATCTTTTTCTTCCAGGGAAAAGTGACTGTCAATGTGGAGTATACTGCCTTCCCTCCCCCCCAATTTACACAGTAAACAACCAAATTCCCCATGGGCCTCAGAATTGTCCAAAAGTCGCTGTTTTTGTGATTCAATCCAATTTTCTCCATTCATTTTGAAATAAAAGATTAAAAAATTACCACAAAGTATATTTTCAGGGTCAAGGCCGCACGTGCAGAATTTGCCGAATTCTCTTAAGGTGTAAAACCACCAATTAATTTCTTTAAGGTTTTCTACTAAATTTGTGTTTTTTCGAGCCTACCTGGCCATTTTATCTTAAGTTTAACCTTTCGAAGACCATATATTTTCTGAAACGTACATGATTCCTCTACGTTCTGTCAAAATTTGAGGCCATGTTTAAAATCTTGCAGTGAAATGCCAGGCTATGGGAAACACCTACCCTAAAAATAGCTCCGTCATCCCCCAGAAATTTAGTATTTATAGCTCATGCATCAAATCCTCCATATAGGTGTTAAAATACAACTAAATCCATCAAATTTGGGCTCAAATTAATCCTGATATATTCTTCTTCAATTATCAATTTTAATATTTCCATTCCATTCAGTATTTCTCACAATACTACAAAGTGAAAGGAACTATTTTCTTTAAAATGGACTACTTTCGTATATGTTCCAAGCTCCGATTGGTTGAATTGGTGGTTTGACACCTAAAGAGCAACTTTTTGGCCTTTAAATTTGCTAAAACTTACTACAAACTTAGTAATATGAGTTTCGAGTAAAATTCCAGAATTTTGGCATTCTCCGTGAAAAGGCTTTCCCAAATATTACAAAAATGTAAAGCCTTATAATGGACTGTTAACAGGTTTTTTTTTCTTAAATATGCATCATAACGCTGCTTTTGGCAAATGCAAATTTCAAGTCATTAAACAACAACAGTGAATAATTTTCTTAGTGAAATCCATTGAGTACATATTAAGCAAGATCAAAATATTAATAAACGGTAGAAATCAAATTTAATTTTTATTTAAATGAAATTTAAAATTCAAATTTCAATTTTTAAGAGATTAAATTAGAAGATTTTCATTGTTTGTGGTCAATTTTCTTTTATACATTTGGATAGAAAATATGAAAACCTATAAATAAACATTATCCAAGTATTTTGTTCACATATTGTCTCTAAATCTAATTAGCATCTTCCTCCAGGGCACTTCTGGCTCAGCAGGTATAATACCTGCAATTCATATAATTTTCAGAGGGGGCGTCCAATAAATGGCTGTTATCAATTAAGTATTATCAATTTTCTATAAATGTTTGGTTTTTAATCAAAAATAAATATTCCTTCACATTTTGGGAAGAAATAAAAATCATATCAACAGTTTTATAGTAAATCTGAAGGCAGAAATGGGAAGAAAAAGGAGACAAATGTCAAAAATATTGGATATAAGGAAGGGCATACCCCCGATCATAAGGGTAAGAATTTAGATTATGAACAAAATTCTAGTTCTGAACCTTTCATGAGGATAAAGCATGATGTTTTTGAGTCTAGAGTCACACAAGAGAGTGATGGAGTCCTTACAGTTATGAATGTTAACCAATCCCCTTGTCCTCCAATGTTGTTACGTCCTCGTCCCAAGAGTCCTGAAGTTCTTGATGATTATCTTGAATCGACAGCCTCTGATCCTGACAATCACACGTACAAACATTATGTTCCTTCTCTTGTAAGTGTTCTTTGGAATTCTGCAATAAAAGAACATGCAATTGAGAAAAGTGGTTGTGATGGAGAACTAGAGTTTGACTCCATTGCATCCAAAAAGTGGGGATTTGCTTGGATAGAGAGGTTAAAATGTAAAAAGTGTGATTTTGTTGGTCAATATCACAAATTGTATTATGAAGTAGACACCTCTGCTCCAGGTAGAAAGGCTGCCACCATTAATATTGGCTTACAGGCAGGCTTAATGACTACCCCCACATCTAACAAGAGTTTTCGGGATATTACAATAAACTGTAATATTATTCCCGCAAGCTTGTCTAGCATGCAAAAACTTGCAAACAAGGTTGGTTCTGTCATTGTAAAATATAACCGTGATGATATGAAAGAAATAAGAGAAACTATTGTTGAAGAAAATGAAATGTGTGGCTTTGAAAACCCAAACCTTGTAAATGTTGAGTCGGACGCCAGATATAACAATCCTATATATAATAGTGGCGTAACTCCATTTCAAGCTGGAACACAAGTTGTTCAAACAATGTGTGAAAATAATACTAAAAATACAAAAATAGTTTCTGTATTCCTAGGTAATAAACTTTGCAATGTGGCATCAAGGTTGCGAAATAAAGGTATTGTGGTGAAATGTCACACCATAATGGACATTGCACTGCAAATTTAGCAGAGGATGCTGTAATAGGGAATGAGACAGAGTACAGTAGGCAATGCACTACTGTATTAAACGATACTCTTAAAATAGCCAATATAACCACCGATGGAGACAGTAAATCCTTCAACGGTGTAAATAAAGCTCAAGGTAAAGGTGCTACACAGTTACGAGACATACGTCATCTGTCCAATAGCATGAAACGGGCTGTTCACAATTGTACGTTTAGTTTGTCTATGTTTGTGGGTAAAAATAAAAGTAATATGAAAAGCAGGTTCGCAATGGACCTCAAAGCACGGTGTGTGGCAGAGCTCTATCAAGCTTTTAAAGCACACAAAGGTCAGTTATTTGAAGTCAAAAAGCACATGCCAAATGTCATCAAAACAATTGTTAAGTGCTACAAAGGTTTTTGTGGTATATACTGCCAAATCAACTCCTATGTGTGTGCTGGTTTAACCTCAAATCACTGGCATAAAGAATTTATTCCAGGTAATACATCTTTGAAAATGACACCCGATGATGAAATGTCAGTTGAGAAGTGTATTGGTGTACTGTTAGGTTCAAAAAGTTTAGAACTTGTAATGTATCTTACCTCCACCCAAAAGTGTGAAGCATTCAATCGTACCCTCGAGCGTTGTAATCCCAAGAATGTCACACACTCGAGAAACTTTCCTGGTCGGGCTCATACAGCCATACACTTGCGCAATCATAGGTTTGGTAACTCTACTTTACTGCGAACTAAAGCTTTGGGTGCAGCATTGACACCAGGGTCATCTGTCATCAAGCACCTAAAACAAGAGCAGTATTTAGAAGTGTATCGTAGCAAGCGTAAACTGTTAAAAGAGTCAAAACAAATACGGTCTATGACTCGGCAAAGAAAGTATGAACTGCATCCTGCGGTATGTTATAAAATACCGGAACATTATTGCAAAGGCATAGCAGATCCAAAAATAACATAACTTGTGGATCATGCTTATGTCAAATAAACAGATTGTTTTTTTTTACTATGATTATTCCCCTTTAGTATTGATTGTAAATATTGTACATATTTGAATAATTTGTATATGGAATGTTTAATATTTTATTTTTATTTTTACCTAGATCATAGCAAACAGTCTTTGTAAGGTGCATGCATGTTACATCTAGTGGGAAATATCCCACGACAAATTTGCCTGTCTTGGTTCACATTTGGAGGCTCATAGGAAAGGTGATCAATGTTAACGCACCGCCTATTGTGACACCGGTGTGATACCTGCATGTCACTGGACAGGTCAAAGTTTTTCGTGTGTAGCATGTAAGCAAATCTATGGCTGGAAACAGTTTTCTTAATCTTTTTCTTCCAAGGAAAAGTGACTGTCAATGTGGAGTATACTGCCTTCCCTCCCCCCAATTTACACAGTAAACAACCAAATTCCCCATGGGCCTCAGAATTGTCCAAAAGTCGCTGTTTTTGTGATTCAATCCAATTTTCTCCATTCATTTTGAAATAAAAGATTAAAAAATTACCACAAAGTATATTTTCAGGGTCAAGGCCGCACGTGCAGAATTTGCCGAATTCTCTTAAGGTGTAAAACCACCAATTAATTTCTTTAAGGTTTTCTACTAAATTTGTGTTTTTTCGAGCCTACCTGGCCATTTTATCTTAAGTTTAACCTTTCGAAGACCATATATTTTCTGAAACGTACATGATTCCTCTACGTTCTGTCAAAATTTGAGGCCATGTTTAAAATCTTGCAGTGAAATGCCAGGCTATGGGAAACACCTACCCTAAACATAGCTCCGTCATCCCCCAGAAATTTAGTATTTATAGCTCATGCATCAAATCCTCCATATAGGTGTTAAAATACAACTAAATCCATCAAATTTGGGCTCAAATTAATCCTGATATATTCTTCTTCAATTATCAATTTTAATTTTTCCATTCCATTCAGTATTTCTCACAATACTACAAAGTGAAAGGAACTATTTTCTTTAAAATGGACTACTTTCGTATATGTTCCAAGCTCCGATTGGTTGAATTGGTGGTTTGACACCTAAAGAGCAACTTTTTGGCCTTTAAATTTGCTAAAACTTACTACAAACTTAGTAATATGAGTTTCGAGTAAAATTCCAGAATTTTGGCATTCTCCGTGAAAAGGCTTTCCCAAATATTACAAAAATGTAAAGCCTTATAATGGACTGTTAACAGGTTTTTTTTCTTAAATATGCATCATAACGCTGCTTTTGGCAAATGCAAATTTCAAGTCATTAAACAACAACAGTGAATAATTTTCTTAGTGAAATCCATTGAGTACATATTAAGCAAGATCAAAATATTAATAAACGGTAGAAATCAAATTTAATTTTTATTTAAATGAAATTTAAAATTCAAATTTCAATTTTTAAGAGATTAAATTAGAAGATTTTCATTGTTTGTGGTCAATTTTCTTTTATACATTTGGATAGAAAATATGAAAACCTATAAATAAACATTATCCAAGTATTTTGTTCACATATTGTCTCTAAATCTAATTAGCATCTTCCTCCAGGGCACTTCTCGCTCAGCAGGTATAATACCTGCAATTCATATAATTTTCAGAGGGGGCGTCCAATAAATGGCTGTTATCAATTAAGTATTATCAATTTTCTATAAATGTTTGGTTTTTAATCAAAAATAAATATTCCTTCACATTTTGGGAAGAAATAAAAATCATATCAACAGTTTTATAGTAAATCTGAAGGCAGAAATGGGAAGAAAAAGGAGACAAATGTCAAAAATATTTGGATATAAGGAAGGGCATACCCCCGATCATAAGGGTAAGAATTTAGATTATGAACAAAATTCTAGTTCTGAACCTTTCATGAGGATAAAGCATGATGTTTTTGAGTCTAGAGTCACACAAGAGAGTGATGGAGTCCTTACAGTTATGGATGTTAACCAATCCCCTTGTCCTCCAATGTTGTTACGTCCTCGTCCCAAGAGTCTTGAAGTTCTTGATGATTATCTTGAATCGACAGCCTCTGATCCTGACAATCACACGTACAAACATTATGTTCCTTCTCTTGTAAGTGTTCTTTGGAATTCTGCAATAAAAGAACATGCAATTGAGAAAAGTGGTTGTGATGGAGAACTAGAGTTTGACTCCATTGCATCCAAAAAGTGGGAATTTGCTTGGATAGAGAGGTTAAAATGTAAAAAGTGTGATTTTGTTGGTCAATATCACAAATTGTATTATGAAGTAGACACCTCTGCTCCAGGTAGAAAGGCTGCCACCATTAATATTGGCTTACAGGCAGGCTTAATGACTACCCCCACATCTAACAAGAGTTTTCGGGATATTACAATAAACTGTAATATTATTCCCGCAAGCTTGTCTAGCATGCAAAAACTTGCAAACAAGGTTGGTTCTGTCATTGTAAAATATAACCGTGATGATATGAAAGAAATAAGAGAAACTATTGTTGAAGAAAATGAAATGTATGGCTTTGAAAACCCAAACCTTGTAAATGTTGAGTCGGACGCCAGATATAACAATCCTATATATAATAGTGGCGTAACTCCATTTCAAGCTGGAACACAAGTTGTTCAAACAATGTGTGAAAATAATACTAAAAATAAAAAAATAGTTTCTGTATTCCTAGGTAATAAACTCTGCAATGTGGCATCAAGGTTGCGAAATAAAGGTATTGTGGTGAAATGTCCCCACCATAATGGACATTGCACTGCAAATTTAGCAGAGGATGCTGTAATAGGGAATGAGACAGAGTACAGTAGGCAATGCACTACTGTATTAAACGATACTCTTAAAATAGCCAATATAACCACCGATGGAGACAGTAAATCCTTCAACGGTGTAAATAAAGCTCAAGGTAAAGGTGCTACACAGTAACGAGACATACGTCATCTGTCCAATAGCATGAAACGGGCTGTTCACAATTGTACGTTTAGTTTGTCTATGTTTGTGGGTAAAAATAAAAGTAATATGAAAAGCAGGTTCGCAATGGACCTCAAAGCACGGTGTGTGGCAGAGCTCTATCAAGCTTTTAAAGCACACACAGGTCAGTTATTTGAAGTCAAAAAGCACATGCCAAATGTCATCAAAACAATTGTTAAGTGCTACAAAGGTTTTTGTGGTATATACTGCCAAATCAACTCCTATGTGTGTGCTGGTTTAACCTCAAATCACTGGCATAAAGAATTTATTCCAGGTAATACATCTTTGAAAATGACACCCGATGATGAAATGTCAGTTGAGAAGTGTATTGGTGTACTGTTAGGTTCAAAAAGTTTAGAACTTGTAATGTATCTTACCTCCACCCAAAAGTGTGAAGCATTCAATCGTACCCTCGAGCGTTGTAATCCCAAGAATGTCACACACTCGAGAAACTTTCCTGGTCGGGCTCATACAGCCATACACTTGCGCAATCATAGGTTTGGTAACTCTACTTTACTGCGAACTAAAGCTTTGGGTGCAGCATTGACACCAGGGTCATCTGTCATCAAGCACCTAAAACAAGAGCAGTATTTAGAAGTGTATCGTAGCAAGCGTAAACTGTTAAAAGAGTCAAAACAAATACGGTCTATGACTCGGCAAAGAAAGTATGAACTGCATCCTGCGGTATGTTATAAAATACCGGAACATTATTGCAAAGGCATAGCAGATCCAAAAATAACATAACTTGTGGATCATGCTTATGTCAAATAAACAGATTGGTTTTTTTTACTATGATTATTCCCCTTTAGTATTGATTGTAAATATTGTACATATTTGAATAATTTGTATATGGAATGTTTAATATTTTATTTTTATTTTTACCTAGATCATAGCAAACAGTCTTTGTAAGGTGCATGCATGTTACATCTAGTGGGAAATATCCCACGACAAATTTGCCTGTCTTGGTTCACATTTGGAGGCTCATAGGAAAGGTGATCAATGTTAACGCACCGCCTATTGTGACACCGGTGTGATACCTGCATGTCACTGGACAGGTCAAAGTTTTTCGTGTGTAGCATGTAAGCAAATCTATGGCTGGAAACAGTTTTCTTAATCTTTTTCTTCCAGGGAAAAGTGACTGTCAATGTGGAGTATACTGCCTTCCCTCCCCCCCAATTTACACAGTAAACAACCAAATTCCCCATGGGCCTCAGAATTGTCCAAAAGTCGCTGTTTTTGTGATTCAATCCAATTTTCTCCATTCATTTTGAAATAAAAGATTAAAAAATTACCACAAAGTATATTTTCAGGGTCAAGGCCGCACGTGCAGAATTTGCCGAATTCTCTTAAGGTGTAAAACCACCAATTAATTTCTTTAAGGTTTTCTACTAAATTTGTGTTTTTTCGAGCCTACCTGGCCATTTTATCTTAAGTTTAACCTTTCGAAGACCATATATTTTCTGAAACGTACATGATTCCTCTACGTTCTGTCAAAATTTGAGGCCATGTTTAAAATCTTGCAGTGAAATGCCAGGCTATGGGAAACACCTACCTTAAAAATAGCTCCGTCATCCCCCAGAAATTTAGTATTTATAGCTCATGCATCAAATCCTCCATATAGGTGTTAAAATACAACTAAATCCATCAAATTTGGGCTCAAATTAATCCTGATATATTCTTCTTCAATTATCAATTTTAATATTTCCATTCCATTCAGTATTTCTCACAATACTACAAAGTGAAAGGAACTATTTTCTTTAAAATGGACTACTTTCGTATATGTTCCAAGCTCCGATTGGTTGAATTGGTGGTTTGACACCTAAAGAGCAACTTTTTGGCCTTTAAATTTGCTAAAACTTACTACAAACTTAGTAATATGAGTTTCGAGTAAAATTCCAGAATTTTGGCATTCTCCGTGAAAAGGCTTTCCCAAATATTACAAAAATGTAAAGCCTTATAATGGACTGTTAACAGGTTTTTTTTTCTTAAATATGCATCATAACGCTGCTTTTGGCAAATGCAAATTTCAAGTCATTAAACAACAACAGTGAATAATTTTCTTAGTGAAATCCATTGAGTACATATTAAGCAAGATCAAAATATTAATAAACGGTAGAAATCAAATTTAATTTTTATTTAAATGAAATTTAAAATTCAAATTTCAATTTTTAAGAGATTAAATTAGAAGATTTTCATTGTTTGTGGTCAATTTTCTTTTATACATTTGGATAGAAAATATGAAAACCTATAAATAAACATTATCCAAGTATTTTGTTCACATATTGTCTCTAAATCTAATTAGCATCTTCCTCCAGGGCACTTCTGGCTCAGCAGGTATAATACCTGCAATTCATATAATTTTCAGAGGGGGCGTCCAATAAATGGCTGTTATCAATTAAGTATTATCAATTTTCTATAAATGTTTGGTTTTTAATCAAAAATAAATATTCCTTCACATTTTGGGAAGAAATAAAAATCATATCAACAGTTTTATAGTAAATCTGAAGGCAGAAATGGGAAGAAAAAGGAGACAAATGTCAAAAATATTGGATATAAGGAAGGGCATACCCCCGATCATAAGGGTAAGAATTTAGATTATGAACAAAATTCTAGTTCTGAACCTTTCATGAGGATAAAGCATGATGTTTTTGAGTCTAGAGTCACACAAGAGAGTGATGGAGTCCTTACAGTTATGAATGTTAACCAATCCCCTTGTCCTCCAATGTTGTTACGTCCTCGTCCCAAGAGTCCTGAAGTTCTTGATGATTATCTTGAATCGACAGCCTCTGATCCTGACAATCACACGTACAAACATTATGTTCCTTCTCTTGTAAATGTTCTTTGGAATTCTGCAATAAAAGAACATGCAATTGAGAAAAGTGGTTGTGATGGAGAACTAGAGTTTGACTCCATTGCATCCAAAAAGTGGGGATTTGCTTGGATAGAGAGGTTAAAATGTAAAAAGTGTGATTTTGTTGGTCAATATCACAAATTGTATTATGAAGTAGACACCTCTGCTCCAGGTAGAAAGGCTGCCACCATTAATATTGGCTTACAGGCAGGCTTAATGACTACCCCCACATCTAACAAGAGTTTTCGGGATATTACAATAAACTGTAATATTATTCCCGCAAGCTTGTCTAGCATGCAAAAACTTGCAAACAAGGTTGGTTCTGTCATTGTAAAATATAACCGTGATGATATGAAAGAAATAAGAGAAACTATTGTTGAAGAAAATGAAATGTGTGGCTTTGAAAACCCAAACCTTGTAAATGTTGAGTCGGACGCCAGATATAACAATCCTATATATAATAGTGGCGTAACTCCATTTCAAGCTGGAACACAAGTTGTTCAAACAATGTGTGAAAATAATACTAAAAATAAAAAAATAGTTTCTGTATTCCTAGGTAATAAACTCTGCAATGTGGCATCAAGGTTGCGAAATAAAGGTATTGTGGTGAAATGTCCCCACCATAATGGACATTGCACTGCAAATTTAGCAGAGGATGCTGTAATAGGGAATGAGACAGAGTACAGTAGGCAATGCACTACTGTATTAAACGATACTCTTAAGATAGCCAATATAACCACCGATGGAGACAGTAAATCCTTCAACGGTGTAAATAAAGCTCAAGGTAAAGGTGCTACACAGTAACGAGACATACGTCATCTGTCCAATAGCATGAAACGGGCTGTTCACAATTGTACGTTTAGTTTGTCTATGTTTGTGGGTAAAAATAAAAGTAATATGAAAAGCAGGTTCGCAATGGACCTCAAAGCACGGTGTGTGGCAGAGCTCTATCAAGCTTTTAAAGCACACAAAGGTCAGTTATTTGAAGTCAAAAAGCACATGCCAAATGTCATCAAAACAATTGTTAAGTGCTACAAAGGTTTTTGTGGTATATACTGCCAAATCAACTCCTATGTGTGTGCTGGTTTAACCTCAAATCACTGGCATAAAGAATTTATTCCAGGTAATACATCTTTGAAAATGACACCCGATGATGAAATGTCAGTTGAGAAGTGTATTGGTGTACTGTTAGGTTCAAAAAGTTTAGAACTTGTAATGTATCTTACCTCCACCCAAAAGTGTGAAGCATTCAATCGTACCCTCGAGCGTTGTAATCCCAAGAATGTAACACACTCGAGAAACTTTCCTGGTCGGGCTCATACAGCCATACACTTGCGCAATCATAGGTTTGGTAACTCTACTTTACTGCGAACTAAAGCTTTGGGTGCAGCATTGACACCAGGGTCATCTGTCATCAAGCACCTAAAACAAGAGCAGTATTTAGAAGTGTATCGTAGCAAGCGTAAACTGTTATAAGAGTCAAAACAAATACGGTCTATGACTCGGCAAAGAAAGTATGAACTGCATCCTGCGGTATGTTATAAAATACCGGAACATTATTGCAAAGGCATAGCAGATCCAAAAATAACATAACTTGTGGATCATGCTTATGTCAAATAAACAGATTGTTTTTTTTTACTATGATTATTCCCCTTTAGTATTGATTGTAAATATTGTACATATTTGAATAATTTGTATATGGAATGTTTAATATTTTATTTTTATTTTTACCTAGATCATAGCAAACAGTCTTTGTAAGGTGCATGCATGTTACATCTAGTGGGAAATATCCCACGACAAATTTGCCTGTCTTGGTTCACATTTGGAGGCTCATAGGAAAGGTGATCAATGTTAACGCACCGCCTATTGTGACACCGGTGTGATACCTGCATGTCACTGGACAGGTCAAAGTTTTTCGTGTGTAGCATGTAAGCAAATCTATGGCTGGAAACAGTTTTCTTAATCTTTTTCTTCCAGGGAAAAGTGACTGTCAATGTGGAGTATACTGCCTTCCCTCCCCCCAATTTACACAGTAAACAACCAAATTCCCCATGGGCCTCAGAATTGTCCAAAAGTCGCTGTTTTTGTGATTCAATCCAATTTTCTCCATTCATTTTGAAATAAAAGATTAAAAAATTACCGCAAAGTATATTTTCAGGGTCAAGGCCGCACGTGCAGAATTTGCCGAATTCTCTTAAGGTGTAAAACCACCAATTAATTTCTTTAAGGTTTTCTACTAAATTTGTGTTTTTTCGAGCCTACCTGGCCATTTTATCTTAAGTTTAACCTTTCGAAGACCATATATTTTCTGAAACGTACATGATTCCTCTACGTTCTGTCAAAATTTGAGGCCATGTTTAAAATCTTGCAGTGAAATGCCAGGCTATGGGAAACACCTACCCTAAACATAGCTCCGTCATCCCCCAGAAATTTAGTATTTATAGCTCATGCATCAAATCCTCCATATAGGTGTTAAAATACAACTAAATCCATCAAATTTGGGCTCAAATTAATCCTGATATATTCTTCTTCAATTATCAATTTTAATTTTTCCATTCCATTCAGTATTTCTCACAATACTACAAAGTGAAAGGAACTATTTTCTTTAAAATGGACTACTTTCGTATATGTTCCAAGCTCCGATTGGTTGAATTGGTGGTTTGACACCTAAAGAGCAACTTTTTGGCCTTTAAATTTGCTAAAACTTACTACAAACTTAGTAATATGAGTTTCGAGTAAAATTCCAGAATTTTGGCATTCTCCGTGAAAAGGCTTTCCCAAATATTACAAAAATGTAAAGCCTTATAATGGACTGTTAACAGGTTTTTTTTCTTAAATATGCATCATAACGCTGCTTTTGGCAAATGCAAATTTCAAGTCATTAAACAACAACAGTGAATAATTTTCTTAGTGAAATCCATTGAGTACATATTAAGCAAGATCAAAATATTAATAAACGGTAGAAATCAAATTTAATTTTTAATTAAGTGAAATTTAAAATTCAAATTTCAATTTTTAAGAGATTAAATTAGAAGATTTTCATTGTTTGTGGTCAATTTTCTTTTATACATTTGGATAGAAAATATGAAAACCTATAAATAAACATTATCCAAGTATTTTGTTCACATATTGTCTCTAAATCTAATTAGCATCTTCCTCCAGGGCACTTCTGGCTCAGCAGGTATAATACCTGCAATTCATATAATTTTCAGAGGGGGCGTCCAATAAATGGCTGTTATCAATTAAGTATTATCAATTTTCTATAAATGTTTGGTTTTTAATCAAAAATAAATATTCCTTCACATTTTGGGAAGAAATAAAAATCATATCAACAGTTTTATAGTAAATCTGAAGGCAGAAATGGGAAGAAAAAGGAGACAAATGTCAAAAATATTTGGATATAAGGAAGGGCATACCCCCGATCATAAGGGTAAGAATTTAGATTATGAACAAAATTCTAGTTCTGAACCTTTCATGAGGATAAAGCATGATGTTTTTGAGTCTAGAGTCACACAAGAGAGTGATGGAGTCCTTACAGTTATGGATGTTAACCAATCCCCTTGTCCTCCAATGTTGTTACGTCCTCGTCCCAAGAGTCCTGAAGTTCTTGATGATTATCTTGAATCGACAGCCTCTGATCCTGACAATCACACGTACAAACATTATGTTCCTTCTCTTGTAAGTGTTCTTTGGAATTCTGCAATAAAAGAACATGCAATTGAGAAAAGTGGTTGTGATGGAGAACTAGAGTTTGACTCCATTGCATCCAAAAAGTGGGAATTTGCTTGGATAGAGAGGTTAAAATGTAAAAAGTGTGATTTTGTTGGTCAATATCACAAATTGTATTATGAAGTAGACACCTCTGCTCCAGGTAGAAAGGCTGCCACCATTAATATTGGCTTACAGGCAGGCTTAATGACTACCCCCACATCTAACAAGAGTTTTCGGGATATTACAATAAACTGTAATATTATTCCCGCAAGCTTGTCTAGCATGCAAAAACTTGCAAACAAGGTTGGTTCTGTCATTGTAAAATATAACCGTGATGATATGAAAGAAATAAGAGAAACTATTGTTGAAGAAAATGAAATGTGTGGCTTTGAAAACCCAAACCTTGTAAATGTTGAGTCGGACGCCAGATATAACAATCCTATATATAATAGTGGCGTAACTCCATTTCAAGCTGGAACACAAGTTGTTCAAACAATGTGTGAAAATAATACTAAAAATACAAAAATAGTTTCTGTATTCCTAGGTAATAAACTCTGCAATGTGGCATCAAGGTTGCGAAATAAAGGTATTCTGGTGAAATGTCCCCACCATAATGGACATTGCACTGCAAATTTAGCAGAGGATGCTGTAATAGGGAATGAGACAGAGTACAGTAGGCAATGCACTACTGTATTAAACGATACTCTAAAAATAGCCAATATAACCACCGATGGAGACAGTAAATCCTTCAACGGTGTAAATAAAGCTCAAGGTAAAGGTGCTACACAGTTACGAGACATACGTCATCTGTCCAATAGCATGAAACGGGCTGTTCACAATTGTACGTTTAGTTTGTCTATGTTTGTGGGTAAAAATAAAAGTAATATGAAAAGCAGGTTCGCAATGGACCTCAAAGCACGGTGTGTGGCAGAGCTCTATCAAGCTTTTAAAGCACACAAAGGTCGGTTATTTGAAGTCAAAAAGCACATGCCAAATGTCATCAAAACAATTGTTAAGTGCTACAAAGGTTTTTGTGGTATATACTGCCAAATCAACTCCTATGTGTGTGCTGGTTTAACCTCAAATCACTGGCATAAAGAATTTATTCCAGGTAATACATCTTTGAAAATGACACCCGATGATGAAATGTCAGTTGAGAAGTGTATTGGTGTACTGTTAGGTTCAAAAAGTTTAGAACTTGTAATGTATCTTACCTCCACCCAAAAGTGTGAAGCATTCAATCGTACCCTCGAGCGTTGTAATCCCAAGAATGTCACACACTCGAGAAACTTTCCTGGTCGGGCTCATACAGCCATACACTTGCGCAATCATAGGTTTGGTAACTCTAATTTACTGCGAACTAAAGCTTTGGGTGCAGCATTGACACCAGGGTCATCTGTCATCAAGCACCTAAAACAAGAGCAGTATTTAGAAGTGTATCGTAGCAAGCGTAAACTGTTAAAAGAGTCAAAACAAATACGGTCTATGACTCGGCAAAGAAAGTATGAACTGCATCCTGCGGTATGTTATAAAATACCGGAACATTATTGCAAAGGCATAGCAGATCCAAAAATAACATAACTTGTGGATCATGCTTATGTCAAATAAACAGATTGTTTTTTTTTACTATGATTATTCCCCTTTAGTATTGATTGTAAATATTGTACATATTTGAATAATTTGTATATGGAATGTTTAATATTTTATTTTTATTTTTACCTAGATCATAGCAAACAGTCTTTGTAAGGTGCATGCATGTTACATCTAGTGGGAAATATCCCACGACAAATTTGCCTGTCTTGGTTCACATTTGGAGGCTCATAGGAAAGGTGATCAATGTTAACGCACCGCCTATTGTGACACCGGTGTGATACCTGCATGTCACTGGACAGGTCAAAGTTTTTCGTGTGTAGCATGTAAGCAAATCTATGGCTGGAAACAGTTTTCTTAATCTTTTTCTTCCAGGGAAAAGTGACTGTCAATGTGGAGTATACTGCCTTCCCTCCCCCCAATTTACACAGTAAACAACCAAATTCCCCATGGGCCTCAGAATTGTCCAAAAGTCGCTGTTTTTGTGATTCAATCCAATTTTCTCCATTCATTTTGAAATAAAAGATTAAAAAATTACCACAAAGTATATTTTCAGGGTCAAGGCCGCACATGCAGAATTTGCCGAATTCTCTTAAGGTGTAAAACCACCAATTAATTTCTTTTAGGTTTTCTACTAAATTTGTGTTTTTTCGAGCCTACCTGGCCATTTTATCTTAAGTTTAACCTTTCGAAGACCATATATTTTCTGAAACGTACATGATTCCTCTACGTTCTGTCAAAATTTGAGGCCATGTTTAAAATCTTGCAGTGAAATGCCAGGCTATGGGAAACACCTACCCTAAAAATAGCTCCGTCATCCCCCAGAAATTTAGTATTTATAGCTCATGCATCAAATCCTCCATATAGGTTTTAAAATACAACTAAATCCATCAAATTTGGGCTCAAATTAATCCTGATATATTCTTCTTCAATTATCAATTTTAATATTTCCATTCCATTCAGTATTTCTCACAATACTACAAAGTGAAAGGAACTATTTTCTTTAAAATGGACTACTTTCGTATATGTTCCAAGCTCCGATTGGTTGAATTGGTGGTTTGACACCTAAAGAGCAACTTTTTGGCCTTTAAATTTGCTAAAACTTACTACAAACTTAGTAATATGAGTTTCGAGTAAAATTCCAGAATTTTGGCATTCTCCGTGAAAAGGCTTTCCCAAATATTACAAAAATGTAAAGCCTTATAATGGACTGTTAACAGGTTTTTTTTTCTTAAATATGCATCATAACGCTGCTTTTGGCAAATGCAAATTTCAAGTCATTAAACAACAACAGTGAATAATTTTCTTAGTGAAATCCATTGAGTACATATTAAGCAAGATCAAAATATTAATAAACGGTAGAAATCAAATTTAATTTTTATTTAAATGAAATTTAAAATTCAAATTTCAATTTTTAAGAGATTAAATTAGAAGATTTTCATTGTTTGTGGTCAATTTTCTTTTATACATTTGGATAGAAAATATGAAAACCTATAAATAAACATTATCCAAGTATTTTGTTCACATATTGTCTCTAAATCTAATTAGCATCTTCCTCCAGGGCACTTCTGGCTCAGCAGGTATAATACCTGCAATTCATATAATTTTCAGAGGGGGCGTCCAATAAATGGCTGTTATCAATTAAGTATTATCAATTTTCTATAAATGTTTGGTTTTTAATCAAAAATAAATATTCCTTCACATTTTGGGAAGAAATAAAAATCATATCAACAGTTTTATAGTAAATCTGAAGGCAGAAATGGGAAGAAAAAGGAGACAAATGTCAAAAATATTTGGATATAAGGAAGGGCATACCCCCGATCATAAGGGTAAGAATTTAGATTATGAACAAAATTCTAGTTCTGAACCTTTCATGAGGATAAAGCATGATGTTTTTGAGTCTAGAGTCACACAAGAGAGTGATGGAGTCCTTACAGTTATGGATGTTAACCAATCCCCTTGTCCTCCAATGTTGTTACGTCCTCGTCCCAAGAGTCCTGAAGTTCTTGATGATTATCTTGAATCGACAGCCTCTGATCCTGACAATCACACGTACAAACATTATGTTCCTTCTCTTGTAAGTGTTCTTTGGAATTCTGCAATAAAAGAACATGCAATTGAGAAAAGTGGTTGTGATGGAGAACTAGAGTTTGACTCCATTGCATCCAAAAAGTGGGAATTTGCTTGGATAGAGAGGTTAAAATGTAAAAAGTGTGATTTTGTTGGTCAATATCACAAATTGTATTATGAAGTAGACACCTCTGCTCCAGGTAGAAAGGCTGCCACCATTAATATTGGCTTACAGGCAGGCTTAATGACTACCCCCACATCTAACAAGAGTTTTCGGGATATTACAATAAACTGTAATATTATTCCCGCAAGCTTGTCTAGCATGCAAAAACTTGCAAACAAGGTTGGTTCTGTCATTGTAAAATATAACCGTGATGATATGAAAGAAATAAGAGAAACTATTGTTGAAGAAAATGAAATGTGTGGCTTTGAAAACCCAAACCTTGTAAATGTTGAGTCGGACGCCAGATATAACAATCCTATATATAATAGTGGCGTAACTCCATTTCAAGCTGGAACACAAGTTGTTCAAACAATGTGTGAAAATAATACTAAAAATACAAAAATAGTTTCTGTATTCCTAGGCAATGTGGCATCAAGGTTGCGAAATAAAGGTATTGTGGTGAAATGTCCCCACCATAATGGACATTGCACTGCAAATTTAGCAGAGGATGCTGTAATAGGGAATGAGACAGAGTACAGTAGGCAATGCACTACTGTATTAAACGATACTCTTAAAATAGCCAATATAACCACCGATGGAGACAGTAAATCCTTCAACGGTGTAAATAAAGCTCAAGGTAAAGGTGCTACACAGTTACGAGACATACGTCATCTGTCCAATAGCATGAAACGGGCTGTTCACAATTGTACGTTTAGTTTGTCTATGTTTGTGGGTAAAAATAAAAGTAATATGAAAAGCAGGTTCGCAATGGACCTCAAAGCACGGTGTGTGGCAGAGCTCTATCAAGCTTTTAAAGCACACAAAGGTCAGTTATTTGAAGTCAAAAAGCACATGCCAAATGTCATCAAAACAATTGTTAAGTGCTACAAAGGTTTTTGTGGTATATACTGCCAAATCAACTCCTATGTGTGTGCTGGTTTAACCTCAAATCACTGGCATAAAGAATTTATTCCAGGTAATACATCTTTGAAAATGACACCCGATGATGAAATGTCAGTTGAGAAGTGTATTGGTGTACTGTTAGGTTCAAAAAGTTTAGAACTTGTAATGTATCTTACCTCCACCCAAAAGTGTGAAGCATTCAATCGTACCCTCGAGCGTTGTTATCCCAAGAATGTCACACACTCGAGAAACTTTCCTGGTCGGGCTCATACAGCCATACACTTGCGCAATCATAGGTTTGGTAACTCTACTTTACTGCGAACTAAAGCTTTGGGTGCAGCATTGACACCAGGGTCATCTGTCATCAAGCACCTAAAACAAGAGCAGTATTTAGAAGTGTATCGTAGCAAGCGTAAACTGTTAAAAGAGTCAAAACAAATACGGTCTATGACTCGGCAAAGAAAGTATGAACTGCATCCTGCGGTATGTTATAAAATACCGGAACATTATTGCAAAGGCATAGCAGATCCAAAAATAACATAACTTGTGGATCATGCTTATGTCAAATAAACAGATTGTTTTTTTTTACTATGATTATTCCCCTTTAGTATTGATTGTAAATATTGTACATATTTGAATAATTTGTATATGGAATGTTTAATATTTTATTTTTATTTTTACCTAGATCATAGCAAACAGTCTTTGTAAGGTGCATGCATGTTACATCTAGTGGGAAATATCCCACGACAAATTTGCCTGTCTTGGTTCACATTTGGAGGCTCATAGGAAAGGTGATCAATGTTAACGCACCGCCTATTGTGACACCGGTGTGATACCTGCATGTCACTGGACAGGTCAAAGTTTTTCGTGTGTAGCATGTAAGCAAATCTATGGCTGGAAACAGTTTTCTTAATCTTTTTCTTCCAGGGAAAAGTGACTGTCAATGTGGAGTATACTGCCTTCCCTCCCCCCAATTTACACAGTAAACAACCAAATTCCCCATGGGCCTCAGAATTGTCCAAAAGTCGCTGTTTTTGTGATTCAATCCAATTTTCTCCATTCATTTTGAAATAAAAGATTAAAAAATTACCACAAAGTATATTTTCAGGGTCAAGGCCGCACGTGCAGAATTTGCCGAATTCTCTTAAGGTGTAAAACCACCAATTAATTTCTTTTAGGTTTTCTACTAAATTTGTGTTTTTTCGAGCCTACCTGGCCATTTTATCTTAAGTTTAACCTTTCGAAGACCATATATTTTCTGAAACGTACATGATTCCTCTACGTTCTGTCAAAATTTGAGGCCATGTTTAAAATCTTGCAGTGAAATGCCAGGCTATGGGAAACACCTACCCTAAAAATAGCTCCGTCATCCCCCAGAAATTTAGTATTTATAGCTCATGCATCAAATCCTCCATATAGGTGTTAAAATACAACTAAATCCATCAAATTTGGGCTCAAATTAATTCTGATATATTCTTCTTCAATTATCAATTTTAATTTTTCCATTCCATTCAGTATTTCTCACAATACTACAAAGTGAAAGGAACTATTTTCTTTAAAATGGACTACTTTCGTATATGTTCCAAGCTCCGATTGGTTGAATTGGTGGTTTGACACCTAAAGAGCAACTTTTTGGCCTTTAAATTTGCTAAAACTTACTACAAACTTAGTAATATGAGTTTCGAGTAAAATTCCAGAATTTTGGCATTCTCCGTGAAAAGGCTTTCCCAAATATTACAAAAATGTAAAGCCTTATAATGGACTGTTAACAGGTTTTTTTTTCTTAAATATGCATCATAACGCTGCTTTTGGCAAATGCAAATTTCAAGTCATTAAACAACAACAGTGAATAATTTTCTTAGTGAAATCCATTGAGTACATATTAAGCAAGATCAAAATATTAATAAACGGTAGAAATCAAACTTAATTTTTATTTAAATGAAATTTAAAATTCAAATTTCAATTTTTAAGAGATTAAATTAGAAGATTTTCATTGTTTGTGGTCAATTTTCTTTTATACATTTGGATAGAAAATATGAAAACCTATAAATAAACATTATCCAAGTATTTTGTTCACATATTGTCTCTAAATCTAATTAGCATCTTCCTCCAGGGCACTTCTGGCTCAGCAGGTATAATACCTGCAATTCATATAATTTTCAGAGGGGGCGTCCAATAAATGGCTGTTATCAATTAAGTATTATCAATTTTCTATAAATGTTTGGTTTTTAATCAAAAATAAATATTCCTTCACATTTTGGGAAGAAATAAAAATCATATCAACAGTTTTATAGTAAATCTGAAGGCAGAAATGGGAAGAAAAAGGAGACAAATGTCAAAAATATTTGGATATAAGGAAGGGCATACCCCCGATCATAAGGGTAAGAATTTAGATTATGAACAAAATTCTAGTTCTGAACCTTTCATGAGGATAAAGCATGATGTTTTTGAGTCTAGAGTCACACAAGAGAGTGATGGAGTCCTTACAGTTATGGATGTTAACCAATCCCCTTGTCCTCCAATGTTGTTACGTCCTCGTCCCAAGAGTCCTGAAGTTCTTGATGATTATCTTGAATCGACAGCCTCTGATCCTGACAATCACACGTACAAACATTATGTTCCTTCTCTTGTAAGTGTTCTTTGGAATTCTGCAATAAAAGAACATGCAATTGAGAAAAGTGGTTGTGATGGAGAACTAGAGTTTGACTCCATTGCATCCAAAAAGTGGGAATTTGCTTGGATAGAGAGGTTAAAATGTAAAAAGTGTGATTTTGTTGGTCAATATCACAAATTGTATTATGAAGTAGACACCTCTGCTCCAGGTAGAAAGGCTGCCACCATTAATATTGGCTTACAGGCAGGCTTAATGACTACCCCCACATCTAACAAGAGTTTTCGGGATATTACAATAAACTGTAATATTATTCCCGCAAGCTTGTCTAGCATGCAAAAACTTGCAAACAAGGTTGGTTCTGTCATTGTAAAATATAACCGTGATGATATGAAAGAAATAAGAGAAACTATTGTTGAAGAAAATGAAATGTGTGGCTTTGAAAACCCAAACCTTGTAAATGTTGAGTCGGACGCCAGATATAACAATCCTATATATAATAGTGGCGTAACTCCATTTCAAGCTGGAACACAAGTTGTTCAAACAATGTGTGAAAATAATACTAAAAATACAAAAATAGTTTCTGTATTCCTAGGCAATGTGGCATCAAGGTTGCGAAATAAAGGTATTGTGGTGAAATGTCCCCACCATAATGGACATTGCACTGCAAATTTAGCAGAGGATGCTGTAATAGGGAATGAGACAGAGTACAGTAGGCAATGCACTACTGTATTAAACGATACTCTTAAAATAGCCAATATAACCACCGATGGAGACAGTAAATCCTTCAACGGTGTAAATAAAGCTCAAGGTAAAGGTGCTACACAGTTACGAGACATACGTCATCTGTCCAATAGCATGAAACGGGCTGTTCACAATTGTACGTTTAGTTTGTCTATGTTTGTGGGTAAAAATAAAAGTAATATGAAAAGCAGGTTCGCAATGGACCTCAAAGCACGGTGTGTGGCAGAGCTCTATCAAGCTTTTAAAGCACACAAAGGTCAGTTATTTGAAGTCAAAAAGCACATGCCAAATGTCATCAAAACAATTGTTAAGTGCTACAAAGGTTTTTGTGGTATATACTGCCAAATCAACTCCTATGTGTGTGCTGGTTTAACCTCAAATCACTGGCATAAAGAATTTATTCCAGGTAATACATCTTTGAAAATGACACCCGATGATGAAATGTCAGTTGAGAAGTGTATTGGTGTACTGTTAGGTTCAAAAAGTTTAGAACTTGTAATGTATCTTACCTCCACCCAAAAGTGTGAAGCATTCAATCGTACCCTCGAGCGTTGTTATCCCAAGAATGTCACACACTCGAGAAACTTTCCTGGTCGGGCTCATACAGCCATACACTTGCGCAATCATAGGTTTGGTAACTCTACTTTACTGCGAACTAAAGCTTTGGGTGCAGCATTGACACCAGGGTCATCTGTCATCAAGCACCTAAAACAAGAGCAGTATTTAGAAGTGTATCGTAGCAAGCGTAAACTGTTAAAAGAGTCAAAACAAATACGGTCTATGACTCGGCAAAGAAAGTATGAACTGCATCCTGCGGTATGTTATAAAATACCGGAACATTATTGCAAAGGCATAGCAGATCCAAAAATAACATAACTTGTGGATCATGCTTATGTCAAATAAACAGATTGTTTTTTTTTACTATGATTATTCCCCTTTAGTATTGATTGTAAATATTGTACATATTTGAATAATTTGTATATGGAATGTTTAATATTTTATTTTTATTTTTACCTAGATCATAGCAAACAGTCTTTGTAAGGTGCATGCATGTTACATCTAGTGGGAAATATCCCACGACAAATTTGCCTGTCTTGGTTCACATTTGGAGGCTCATAGGAAAGGTGATCAATGTTAACGCACCGCCTATTGTGACACCGGTGTGATACCTGCATGTCACTGGACAGGTCAAAGTTTTTCGTGTGTAGCATGTAAGCAAATCTATGGCTGGAAACAGTTTTCTTAATCTTTTTCTTCCAGGGAAAAGTGACTGTCAATGTGGA
The DNA here is from genome assembly GCA_963383655.1 of Bathymodiolus septemdierum. NCBI lineage: Eukaryota > Metazoa > Mollusca > Bivalvia > Mytilida > Modiolidae > Bathymodiolus > Bathymodiolus septemdierum. The sequence goes on from OY726525.1 coordinate 60,825,861, forward strand.
GTATACTGCCTTCCCTCCCCCCAATTTACACAGTAAACAACCAAATTCCCCATGGGCCTCAGAATTGTCCAAAAGTCGCTGTTTTTGTGATTCAATCCAATTTTCTCCATTCATTTTGAAATAAAAGATTAAAAAATTACCACAAAGTATATTTTCAGGGTCAAGGCCGCACGTGCAGAATTTGCCGAATTCTCTTAAGGTGTAAAACCACCAATTAATTTCTTTTAGGTTTTCTACTAAATTTGTGTTTTTTCGAGCCTACCTGGCCATTTTATCTTAAGTTTAACCTTTCGAAGACCATATATTTTCTGAAACGTACATGATTCCTCTACGTTCTGTCAAAATTTGAGGCCATGTTTAAAATCTTGCAGTGAAATGCCAGGCTATGGGAAACACCTACCCTAAAAATAGCTCCGTCATCCCCCAGAAATTTAGTATTTATAGCTCATGCATCAAATCCTCCATATAGGTGTTAAAATACAACTAAATCCATCAAATTTGGGCTCAAATTAATTCTGATATATTCTTCTTCAATTATCAATTTTAATTTTTCCATTCCATTCAGTATTTCTCACAATACTACAAAGTGAAAGGAACTATTTTCTTTAAAATGGACTACTTTCGTATATGTTCCAAGCTCCGATTGGTTGAATTGGTGGTTTGACACCTAAAGAGCAACTTTTTGGCCTTTAAATTTGCTAAAACTTACTACAAACTTAGTAATATGAGTTTCGAGTAAAATTCCAGAATTTTGGCATTCTCCGTGAAAAGGCTTTCCCAAATATTACAAAAATGTAAAGCCTTATAATGGACTGTTAACAGGTTTTTTTTTCTTAAATATGCATCATAACGCTGCTTTTGGCAAATGCAAATTTCAAGTCATTAAACAACAACAGTGAATAATTTTCTTAGTGAAATCCATTGAGTACATATTAAGCAAGATCAAAATATTAATAAACGGTAGAAATCAAACTTAATTTTTATTTAAATGAAATTTAAAATTCAAATTTCAATTTTTAAGAGATTAAATTAGAAGATTTTCATTGTTTGTGGTCAATTTTCTTTTATACATTTGGATAGAAAATATGAAAACCTATAAATAAACATTATCCAAGTATTTTGTTCACATATTGTCTCTAAATCTAATTAGCATCTTCCTCCAGGGCACTTCTAGCTCAGCAGGTATAATACCTGCAATTCATATAATTTTCAGAGGGGGCGTCCAATAAATGGCTGTTATCAATTAAGTATTATCAATTTTCTATAAATGTTTGGTTTTTAATCAAAAATAAATATTCCTTCACATTTTGGGAAGAAATAAAAATCATATCAACAGTTTTATAGTAAATCTGAAGGCAGAAATGGGAAGAAAAAGGAGACAAATGTCAAAAATATTTGGATATAAGGAAGGGCATACCCCCGATCATAAGGGTAAGAATTTAGATTATGAACAAAATTCTAGTTCTGAACCTTTCATGAGGATAAAGCATGATGTTTTTGAGTCTAGAGTCACACAAGAGAGTGATGGAGTCCTTACAGTTATGGATGTTAACCAATCCCCTTGTCCTCCAATGTTGTTACGTCCTCGTCCCAAGAGTCCTGAAGTTCTTGATGATTATCTTGAATCGACAGCCTCTGATCCGGACAATCACACGTACAAACATTATGTTCCTTCTCTTGTAAGTGTTCTTTGGAATTCTGCAATAAAAGAACATGCAATTGAGAAAAGTGGTTGTGATGGAGAACTAGAGTTTGACTCCATTGCATCCAAAAAGTGGGAATTTGCTTGGATAGAGAGGTTAAAATGTAAAAAGTGTGATTTTGTTGGTCAATATCACAAATTGTATTATGAAGTAGACACCTCTGCTCCAGGTAGAAAGGCTGCCACCATTAATATTGGCTTACAGGCAGGCTTAATGACTACCCCCACATCTAACAAGAGTTTTCGGGATATTACAATAAACTGTAATATTATTCCCGCAAGCTTGTCTAGCATGCAAAAACTTGCAAACAAGGTTGGTTCTGTCATTGTAAAATATAACCGTGATGATATGAAAGAAATAAGAGAAACTATTGTTGAAGAAAATGAAATGTGTGGCTTTGAAAACCCAAACCTTGTAAATGTTGAGTCGCACGCCAGATATAACAATCCTATATATAATAGTGGCGTAACTCCATTTCAAGCTGGAACACAAGTTGTTCAAACAATGTGTGAAAATAATACTAAAAATACAAAAATAGTTTCTGTATTCCTAGGTAATAAACTCTGCAATGTGGCATCAAGGTTGCGAAATAAAGGTATTGTGGTGAAATGTCCCCACCATAATGGACATTGCACTGCAAATTTAGCAGAGGATGCTGTAATAGGGAATGAGACAGAGTACAGTAGGCAATGCACTACTGTATTAAACGATACTCTTAAAATAGCCAATATAACCACCGATGGAGACAGTAAATCCTTCAACGGTGTAAATAAAGCTCAAGGTAAAGGTGCTACACAGTTACGAGACATACGTCATCTGTCCAATAGCATGAAACGGGCTGTTCACAATTGTACGTTTAGTTTGTCTATGTTTGTGGGTAAAAATAAAAGTAATATGAAAAGCAGGTTCGCAATGGACCTCAAAGCACGGTGTGTGGCAGAGCTCTATCAAGCTTTTAAAGCACACAAAGGTCAGTTATTTGAAGTCAAAAAGCACATGCCAAATGTCATCAAAACAATTGTTAAGTGCTACAAAGGTTTTTGTGGTATATACTGCCAAATCAACTCCTATGTGTGTGCTGGTTTAACCTCAAATCACTGGCATAAAGAATTTATTCCAGGTAATACATCTTTGAAAATGACACCCGATGATGAAATGTCAGTTGAGAAGTGTATTGGTGTACTGTTAGGTTCAAAAAGTTTAGAACTTGTAATGTATCTTACCTCCACCCAAAAGTGTGAAGCATTCAATCGTACCCTCGAGCGTTGTAATCCCAAGAATGTCACACACTCGAGAAACTTTCCTGGTCGGGCTCATACAGCCATACACTTGCGCAATCATAGGTTTGGTAACTCTACTTTACTGCGAACTAAAGCTTTGGGTGCAGCATTGACACCAGGGTCATCTGTCATCAAGCACCTACAACAAGAGCAGTATTTAGAAGTGTATCGTAGCAAGCGTAAACTGTTAAAAGAGTCAAAACAAATACGGTCTATGACTCGGCAAAGAAAGTATGAACTGCATCCTGCGGTATGTTATAAAATACCGGAACATTATTGCAAAGGCATAGCAGATCCAAAAATAACATAACTTGTGGATCATGCTTATGTCAAATAAACAGATTGTTTTTTTTTACTATGATTATTCCCCTTTAGTATTGATTGTAAATATTGTACATATTTGAATAATTTGTATATGGAATGTTTAATATTTTATTTTTATTTTTACCTAGATCATAGCAAACAGTCTTTGTAAGGTGCATGCATGTTACATCTAGTGGGAAATATCCCACGACAAATTTGCCTGTCTTGGTTCACATTTGGAGGCTCATAGGAAAGGTGATCAATGTTAACGCACCGCCTATTGTGACACCGGTGTGATACCTGCATGTCACTGGACAGGTCAAAGTTTTTCGTGTGTAGCATGTAAGCAAATCTATGGCTGGAAACAGTTTTCTTAATCTTTTTCTTCCAGGGAAAAGTGACTGTCAATGTGGAGTATACTGCCTTCCCTCCCCCCAATTTACACAGTAAACAACCAAATTCCCCATGGGCCTCAGAATTGTCCAAAAGTCGCTGTTTTTGTGATTCAATCCAATTTTCTCCATTCATTTTGAAATAAAAGATTAAAAAATTACCACAAAGTATATTTTCAGGGTCAAGGCCGCACGTGCAGAATTTGCCGAATTCTCTTAAGGTGTAAAACCACCAATTAATTTCTTTTAGGTTTTCTACTAAATTTGTGTTTTTTCGAGCCTACCTGGCCATTTTATCTTAAGTTTAACCTTTCGAAGACCATATATTTTCTGAAACGTACATGATTCCTCTACGTTCTGTCAAAATTTGAGGCCATGTTTAAATTCTTGCAGTGAAATGCCAGGCTATGGGAAACACCTACCCTAAAAATAGCTCCGTCATCCCCCAGAAATTTAGTATTTATAGCTCATGCATCAAATCCTCCATATAGGTGTTAAAATACAACTAAATCCATCAAATTTGGGCTCAAATTAATTCTGATATATTCTTCTTCAATTATCAATTTTAATTTTTCCATTCCATTCAGTATTTCTCACAATACTACAAAGTGAAAGGAACTATTTTCTTTAAAATGGACTACTTTCGTATATGTTCCAAGCTCCGATTGGTTGAATTGGTGGTTTGACACCTAAAGAGCAACTTGTTGGCCTTTAAATTTGCTAAAACTTACTACAAACTTAGTAATATGAGTTTCGAGTAAAATTCCAGAATTTTGGCATTCTCCGTGAAAAGGCTTTCCCAAATATTACAAAAATGTAAAGCCTTATAATGGACTGTTAACAGGTTTTTTTTTCTTAAATATGCATCATAACGCTGCTTTTGGGAAATCCAATTTCAAGTCATTAAACAACAACAGTGAATAATTTTCTTAGTGAAATCCATTGAGTACATATTAAGCAAGATCAAAATATTAATAAACGGTAGAAATCAAATTTAATTTTTATTTAAATGAAATTTAAAATTCAAATTTCAATTTTTAAGAGATTAAATTAGAAGATTTTCATTGTTTGTGGTCAATTTTCTTTTATACATTTGGATAGCAAATATGAAAACCTATAAATAAACATTATCCAAGTATTTTGTTCACATATTGTCTCTAAATCTAATTAGCATCTTCCTCCAGGGCACTTCTGGCTCAGCAGGTATAATACCTGCAATTCATATAATTTTCAGAGGGGGCGTCCAATAAATGGCTGTTATCAATTAAGTATTATCAATTTTCTATAAATGTTTGGTTTTTAATCAAAAATAAATATTCCTTCACATTTTGGGAAGAAATAAAAATCATATCAACAGTTTTATAGTAAATCTGAAGGCAGAAATGGGAAGAAAAAGGAGACAAATGTCAAAAATATTTGGATATAAGGAAGGGCATACCCCCGATCATAAGGGTAAGAATTTAGATTATGAACAAAATTCTAGTTCTGAACCTTTCATGAGGATAAAGCATGATGTTTTTGAGTCTAGAGTCACACAAGAGAGTGATGGAGTCCTTACAGTTATGGATGTTAACCAATCCCCTTGTCCTCCAATGTTGTTACGTCCTCGTCCCAAGAGTCCTGAAGTTCTTGATGATTATCTTGAATCGACAGCCTCTGATCCTGACAATCACACGTACAAACATTATGTTCCTTCTCTTGTAAGTGTTCTTTGGAATTCTGCAATAAAAGAACATGCAATTGAGAAAAGTGGTTGTGATGGAGAACTAGAGTTTGACTCCATTGCATCCAAAAAGTGGGAATTTGCTTGGATAGAGAGGTTAAAATGTAAAAAGTGTGATTTTGTTGGTCAATATCACAAATTGTATTATGAAGTAGACACCTCTGCTCCAGGTAGAAAGGCTGCCACCATTAATATTGGCTTACAGGCAGGCTTAATGACTACCCCCACATCTAACAAGAGTTTTCGGGATATTACAATAAACTGTAATATTATTCCCGCAAGCTTGTCTAGCATGCAAAAACTTGCAAACAAGGTTGGTTCTGTCATTGTAAAATATAACCGTGATGATATGAAAGAAATAAGAGAAACTATTGTTGAAGAAAATGAAATGTGTGGCTTTGAAAACCCAAACCTTGTAAATGTTGAGTCGGACGCCAGATATAACAATCCTATATATAATAGTGGCGTAACTCCATTTCAAGCTGGAACACAAGTTGTTCAAACAATGTGTGAAAATAATACTAAAAATACAAAAATAGTTTCTGTATTCCTAGGTAATAAACTTTGCAATGTGGCATCAAGGTTGCGAAATAAAGGTATTGTGGTGAAATGTCCCCACCATAATGGACATTGCACTGCAAATTTAGCAGAGGATGCTGTAATAGGGAATGAGACAGAGTACAGTAGGCAATGCACTACTGTATTAAACGATACTCTTAAAATAGCCAATATAACCACCGATGGAGACAGTAAATCCTTCAACGGTGTAAATAAAGCTCAAGGTAAAGGTGCTACACAGTTACGAGACATACGTCATCTGTCCAATAGCATGAAACGGGCTGTTCACAATTGTACGTTTAGTTTGTCTATGTTTGTGGGTAAAAATAAAAGTAATATGAAAAGCAGGTTCGCAATGGACCTCAAAGCACGGTGTGTGGCAGAGCTCTATCAAGCTTTTAAAGCACACAAAGGTCAGTTATTTGAAGTCAAAAAGCACATGCCAAATGTCATCAAAACAATTGTTAAGTGCTACAAAGGTTTTTGTGGTATATACTGCCAAATCAACTCCTATGTGTGTGCTGGTTTAACCTCAAATCACTGGCATAAAGAATTTATTCCAGGTAATACATCTTTGAAAATGACACCCGATGATGAAATGTCAGTTGAGAAGTGTATTGGTGTACTGTTAGGTTCAAAAAGTTTAGAACTTGTAATGTATCTTACCTCCACCCAAAAGTGTGAAGCATTCAATCGTACCCTCGAGCGTTGTAATCCCAAGAATGTCACACACTCGAGAAACTTTCCTGGTCGGGCTCATACAGCCATACACTTGCGCAATCATAGGTTTGGTAACTCTACTTTACTGCGAACTAAAGCTTTGGGTGCAGCATTGACACCAGGGTCATCTGTCATCAAGCACCTAAAACAAGAGCAGTATTTAGAAGTGTATCGTAGCAAGCGTAAACTGTTAAAAGAGTCAAAACAAATACGGTCTATGACTCGGCAAAGAAAGTATGAACTGCATCCTGCGGTATGTTATAAAATACCGGAACATTATTGCAAAGGCATAGCAGATCCAAAAATAACATAACTTGTGGATCATGCTTATGTCAAATAAACAGATTGTTTTTTTTTACTATGATTATTCCCCTTTAGTATTGATTGTAAATATTGTACATATTTGAATAATTTGTATATGGAATGTTTAATATTTTATTTTTATTTTTACCTAGATCATAGCAAACAGTCTTTGTAAGGTGCATGCATGTTACATCTAGTGGGAAATATCCCACGACAAATTTGCCTGTCTTGGTTCACATTTGGAGGCTCATAGGAAAGGTGATCAATGTTAACGCACCGCCTATTGTGACACCGGTGTGATACCTGCATGTCACTGGACAGGTCAAAGTTTTTCGTGTGTAGCATGTAAGCAAATCTATGGCTGGAAACAGTTTTCTTAATCTTTTTCTTCCAAGGAAAAGTGACTGTCAATGTGGAGTATACTGCCTTCCCTCCCCCCAATTTACACAGTAAACAACCAAATTCCCCATGGGCCTCAGAATTGTCCAAAACTCGCTGTTTTTGTGATTCAATCCAATTTTCTCCATTCATTTTGAAATAAAAGATTAAAAAATTACCACAAAGTATATTTTCAGGGTCAAGGCCGCACGTGCAGAATTTGCCGAATTCTCTTAAGGTGTAAAACCACCAATTAATTTCTTTAAGGTTTTCTACTAAATTTGTGTTTTTTCGAGCCTACCTGGCCATTTTATCTTAAGTTTAACCTTTCGAAGACCATATATTTTCTGAAACGTACATGATTCCTCTACGTTCTGTCAAAATTTGAGGCCATGTTTAAAATCTTGCAGTGAAATGCCAGGCTATGGGAAACACCTACCCTAAAAATAGCTCCGTCATCCCTCAGAAATTTAGTATTTATAGCTCATGCATCAAATCCTCCATATAGGTGTTAAAATACAACTAAATCCATCAAATTTGGGCTCAAATTAATCCTGATATATTCTTCTTCAATTATCAATTTTAATTTTTCCATTCCATTCAGAATTTCTCACAATACTACAAAGTGAAAGGAACTATTTTCTTTAAAATGGACTACTTTCGTATATGTTCCAAGCTCCGATTGGTTGAATTGGTGGTTTGACACCTAAAGAGCAACTTTTTGGCCTTTAAATTTGCTAAAACTTACTACAAACTTAGTAATATGAGTTTCGAGTAAAATTCCAGAATTTTGGCATTCTCCGTGAAAAGGCTTTCCCAAATATTACAAAAATGTAAAGCCTTATAATGGACTGTTAACAGGTTTTTTTTTCTTAAATATGCATCATAACGCTGCTTTTGGCAAATGCAAATTTCAAGTCATTAAACAACAACAGTGAATAATTTTCTTAGTGAAATCCATTGAGTACATATTAAGCAAGATCAAAATATTAATAAACGGTAGAAATCAAATTTAATTTTTATTTAAATGAAATTTAAAATTCAAATTTCAATTTTTAAGAGATTAAATTAGAAGATTTTCATTGTTTGTGGTCAATTTTCTTTTATACATTTGGATAGAAAATATGAAAACCTATAAATAAACATTATCCAAGTATTTTGTTCACATATTGTCTCTAAATCTAATTAGCATCTTCCTCCAGGGCACTTCTGGCTCAGCAGGTATAATACCTGCAATTCATATAATTTTCAGAGGGGGCGTCCAATAAATGGCTGTTATCAATTAAGTATTATCAATTTTCTATAAATGTTTGGTTTTTAATCAAAAATAAATATTCCTTCACATTTTGGGAAGAAATAAAAATCATATCAACAGTTTTATAGTAAATCTGAAGGCAGAAATGGGAAGAAAAAGGAGACAAATGTCAAAAATATTTGGATATAAGGAAGGGCATACCCCCGATCATAAGGGTAAGAATTTAGATTATGAACAAAATTCTAGTTCTGAACCTTTCATGAGGATAAAGCATGATGTTTTTGAGTCTAGAGTCACACAAGAGAGTGATGGAGTCCTTACAGTTATGGATGTTAACCAATCCCCTTGTCCTCCAATGTTGTTACGTCCTCGTCCCAAGAGTCCTGAAGTTCTTGATGATTATCTTGAATCGACAGCCTCTGATCCTGACAATCACACGTACAAACATTATGTTCCTTCTCTTGTAAGTGTTCTTTGGAATTCTGCAATAAAAGAACATGCAATTGAGAAAAGTGGTTGTGATGGAGAACTAGAGTTTGACTCCATTGCATCCAAAAAGTGGGAATTTGCTTGGATAGAGAGGTTAAAATGTAAAAAGTGTGATTTTGTTGGTCAATATCACAAATTGTATTATGAAGTAGACACCTCTGCTCCAGGTAGAAAGGCTGCCACCATTAATATTGGCTTACAGGCAAGCTTAATGACTACCCCCACATCTAACAAGAGTTTTCGGGATATTACAATAAACTGTAATATTATTCCCGCAAGCTTGTCTAGCATGCAAAAACTTGCAAACAAGGTTGGTTCTGTCATTGTAAAATATAACCGTGATGATATGAAAGAAATAAGAGAAACTATTGTTGAAGAAAATGAAATGTGTGGCTTTGAAAACCCAAACCTTGTAAATGTTGAGTCGGACGCCAGATATAACAATCCTATATATAATAGTGGCGTAACTCCATTTCAAGCTGGAACACAAGTTGTTCAAACAATGTGTGAAAATAATACTAAAAATACAAAAATAGTTTCTGTATTCCTAGGTAATAAACTCTGCAATGTGGCATCAAGGTTGCGAAATAAAGGTATTGTGGTGAAATGTCCCCACCATAATGGACATTGCACTGCAAATTTAGCAGAGGATGCTGTAATAGGGAATGAGACAGAGTACAGTAGGCAATGCACTACTGTATTAAACGATACTCTTAAAATAGCCAATATAACCACCGATGGAGACAGTAAATCCTTCAACGGTGTAAATAAAGCTCAAGGTAAAGGTGCTACACAGTTACGAGACATACGTCATCTGTCCAATAGCATGAAACGGGCTGTTCACAATTGTACGTTTAGTTTGTCTATGTTTGTGGGTAAAAATAAAAGTAATATGAAAAGCAGGTTCGCAATGGACCTCAAAGCACGGTGTGTGGCAGAGCTCTATCAAGCTTTTAAAGCACACAAAGGTCAGTTATTTGAAGTCAAAAAGCACATGCCAAATGTCATCAAAACAATTGTTAAGTGCTACAAAGGTTTTTGTGGTATATACTGCCAAATCAACTCCTATGTGTGTGCTGGTTTAACCTCAAATCACTGGCATAAAGAATTTATTCCAGGTAATACATCTTTGAAAATGACACCCGATGATGAAATGTCAGTTGAGAAGTGTATTGGTGTACTGTTAGGTTCAAAAAGTTTAGAACTTGTAATGTATCTTACCTCCACCCAAAAGTGTGAAGCATTCAATCGTACCCTCGAGCGTTGTAATCCCAAGAATGTCACACACTCGAGAAACTTTCCTGGTCGGGCTCATACAGCCATACACTTGCGCAATCATAGGTTTGGTAACTCTACTTTACTGCGAACTAAAGCTTTGGGTGCAGCATTGACACCAGGGTCATCTGTCATCAAGCACCTAAAACAAGAGCAGTATTTAGAAGTGTATCGTAGCAAGCGTAAACTGTTAAAAGAGTCAAAACAAATACGGTCTATGACTCGGCAAAGAAAGTATGAACTGCATCCTGCGGTATGTTATAAAATACCGGAACATTATTGCAAAGGCATAGCAGATCCAAAAATAACATAACTTGTGGATCATGCTTATGTCAAATAAACAGATTGTTTTTTTTTACTATGATTATTCCCCTTTAGTATTGATTGTAAATATTGTACATATTTGAATAATTTGTATATGGAATGTTTAATATTTTATTTTTATTTTTACCTAGATCATAGCAAACAGTCTTTGTAAGGTGCATGCATGTTACATCTAGTGGGAAATATCCCACGACAAATTTGCCTGTCTTGGTTCACATTTGGAGGCTCATAGGAAAGGTGATCAATGTTAACGCACCGCCTATTGTGACACCGGTGTGATACCTGCATGTCACTGGACAGGTCAAAGTTTTTCGTGTGTAGCATGTAAGCAAATCTATGGCTGGAAACAGTTTTCTTAATCTTTTTCTTCCAGGGAAAAGTGACTGTCAATGTGGAGTATACTGCCTTCCCTCCCCCCAATTTACACAGTAAACAACCAAATTCCCCATGGGCCTCAGAATTGTCCAAAAGTCGCTGTTTTTGTGATTCAATCCAATTTTCTCCATTCATTTTGAAATAAAAGATTAAAAAATTACCACAAAGTATATTTTCAGGGTCAAGGCCGCACGTGCAGAATTTGCCGAATTCTCTTAAGGTGTAAAACCACCAATTAATTTCTTTAAGGTTTTCTACTAAATTTGTGTTTTTTCGAGCCTACCTGGCCATTTTATCTTAAGTTTAACCTTTCGAAGACCATATATTTTCTGAAACGTACATGATTCCTCTACGTTCTGTCAAAATTTGAGACCATGTTTAAAATCTTGCAGTGAAATGCCAGGCTATGGGAAACACCTACCCTAAAAATAGCTCCGTCATCCCCCAGAAATTTAGTATTTATAGCTCATGCATCAAATCCTCCATATAGGTGTTAAAATACAACTAAATCCATCAAATTTGGGCTCAAATTAATCCTGATATATTCTTCTTCAATTATCAATTTAATATTTCCATTCCATTCAGTATTTCTCACAATACTACAAAGTGAAAGGAACTATTTTCTTTAAAATGGACTACTTTCGTATATGTTCCAAGCTCCGATTGGTTGAATTGGTGGTTTGACACCTTTATCCAAACATATCCGGGTATTTAATAATAACACTTTTTTTTAGCAATCAATTTTAATCGTTTCATTTATATAAATCGTTATTCAATAATTCGTCTATTTTATTAACAAAAATAAACTATTGCAAAGAAAATATTACTTATTAGCAAAGCGTATGAATGGATCAGAGACTATATTATGTAACCTTGTACATGTCAATAAACAAAAATGTCGGATGTAAAAATACGAATGAAAACACATAAATTGACGCTACATTGTAGGAATAATGACATTCTTTTCTTAAGAAAGGATAAATACAGCAAGCAAGCTTGTTATACATTTAAATTTCACCCCGAGATCAAAATATTACAAAAACTAGGATGTTAACAAACAACATGCATAACCAACAAAACACGTGACCTATCAAAAAAAAAAAAAAAAAAAATGTCGTTAACTAATGAAATAGAAAATTGAAGTACAACTTTTTAAAATATTTTATTGAATAAAAATACAATAATGAATGGAGTATGTGATCTGAGCTCTTCCTGTCCAAAAATATGTAGAAGAATATTAGATTATTAGCATCGTGTTATCGGTTTTCGTGCTATTATCGATTTTCAGATATAGCGATTTACAGTGTTAACCCTTCATTCATATGACGATTGGAATTTTCAAAGAATGCCTAGTTAAATATTTCTTTGTACATAAGATTGTTTTTAAAGCCATTCTTGTATTTTAATATACTCGATTATCTGGCAACTTTTGCTGTCAGTAAAATGGCGTCATCTGTTTTCGTATGAAGTAAAAACAGGGCCGATATACGGGATAGAAACGAATATAAAATCCGGAAATGGCTGATTTTAAAATTTCATGGTTCTGGCCATCTACCAAATCATATTACATCTAAATAAAATAACAGAATGTTTGAAAATGACCACTTTCAAAATTGTGTTTACTTTTGATGTTTTTCTTAGTGCTGAAACCACAATGCACTGCAAAGTTACATGTATTTTATATAAGAAACAGGCACATTTCAGTCAGCTCTTTTGTTTACAAGTACGATCAGTGACCCCATGACAGTTACATGACAGAAAGAACCGGTGCCTCAGAGGCAGACGACATAGTTCAATTTTATATAGCCCTTCTGGATTTTTTTCCAGCTACTTTATAAATGAAGTAAATTTTTAGCATTACAAAAAGTACGGTTCAGTAGGTAGGTTCACTGTTTTTGGTACTTGCGTCTTTAAAAGCAAACTTTAACATCTTTTATGAATTTATTACACAATCACTTTTTGCAGATTTACGTTTTGTTTCTATATACTTATGGCAAAACAAACGAATCGGAGAAAACGATCCGTCTTTCATGAGACACATTTACAAAAGATTTTTTTTCGAAAATTGAAGAACTACGAAATTATGTGAAAAAAAAAAGAACAGATATCGGAACAATGCCATGAATTCGTAAAAAAATAAAAATAGGCCTATGCTACGGAGCAAAATTGTTTTAATGCTATTATTTATAAGATCGCACTTTGTAATCGATCGTTCATGCACTACAATAAAGCTACACATAAGCTCTGCTTCTTAGCTAAAAGCACAGAAAGTTACAGGGTAGGAAGCCATAAAATTGAGAGGATTATGTAACCATATAATTTGTAATAGTTTTCATTTGACAATTACAGACGATGCGTATTATAAATACTTTTAAAGTATATTATACAAAACTTCAGGGTACATCTCTTACGTAATATAATAATTTGCTTATGGAAATACAATATTCTTACTTGCCAACAGTAAAAAGATTAATCTGTTTTCATAACGGTTATTTCTGATTTGAACAAAGCGTAACATATAATATGTCTGCCTAAAGAAAACATTTTTTGTTTTTTTTAATAACGTCTTTGTAACTAGCGGACCCTTCTGATTAATCTCAGAATAGTCATAAAAAATATGATTGTTGTTTTTATAAGGAAAAATTGCATATGAATGTTTTTTGTCTATTTTGCTTTTTGGGGTTTGCAGGAAGAATGTTCTACCCTGCTCTGTTCACCCTGCTTTACTTCATAATTTTGGTTGTTGCTATATCATTCTGATGATGCACAAAAAAAATCAAGATAAAAATGAACAATCCAATATAACTTACGATCAATGATAATCTTAATATTTTTTTGTGAAAATAGCCCCAGAATCATTGCTGCATCAGGCGCAGATCCAACAGTTTTGAAAACGAGGACCCAGGCTCTTGTTTGCCAATTTTTACCCAATTTATACACGAATTTTACTAAATTGTCGAACATCCCCTTGATCCGCCAGTGTGCATTAATATGCACCCATTCCTCATGTATGCTTGATCACTAATTAGAACCTTTAAAATGTGTATTGCATCTCCTATTCTAGTCACGGGTACCGTTAAATGGTCACAAAATGTGTATTGCGTTTCTGATTATTGCCAAAGATTGTGACACATGTATTCATGTATTCGGTCAGAGTCCCGTCGACCGGATGTAAGATGACACTTGTATATTCTGCCTGGCAATAGTAGGTACCCTGCTGAGTGAACCGGTGTGAATGTACCTGTCGTTTTCAGAATGAAAATAAAAATAAGTAAACCCGCCTTTCACTTCTTATTTCAGGAATTATTTGCCTTAATTTATTGAAGAATAAAATATTTCAAATTAAAATATGGTCTCTCGCTTTACGGCGTTTACATAGAGATATGATTATTTGTTTTATATCATAAACAAAAATATTTATTGTTCATTAAGGTGCCTCATTACAATAATCAGAACTTTTAAAGCACAATAACTTTGAGGCTGTACATACGCAATCCTGTGCTATGAAACAAGACATACATAGCTTAATAGAGACCGATAGTTTAATATATACTTAATTCATGTTTTAGTAAATAGTCTCAGCATAGGTAATACAAGGTTAATATGTTTCTCGCATGATAATCAAAAACAAGTAATAGTGAAGTGACAACAGTATGCGTATTCTGTACGTGTATCACACTTTGCTAATATTTTAATACATTTAAAGTCACATTTCTTAATAAACATCGCATTAAGTTAAAATACGACATGAAAATCAAATACGCAACAATTGATGGATTATTGTGTATTGAATACACTAAATTTATTAAGGGCCAGACTAGTATGACATAAATAATAATAATAAATAAATAAATAAATAAATAAATACGCATAGATACACGATAATATAATACTATAGATCGTCATATTCAATGAGTTAGTGACGACTACAGTATTACGTAATCTCTCTACTCTGCGGGTGATTTAGAGACCGTGCGATTTAACTGGTAAAATGCAAATTTAAAAGAAAAAACGCAAATATAAAAGGAAAAACGCTAAAATCCCACGACAATGCAAATATTAAAGGAAAAACGCAAATATAAAAGGAAAAACCCTAAAATGCCACGACAATGCAAATTTAAAAGGAAAAACGCTAAAATCCCACGACAATGCAAATTTAAAAGGAAAAACGCAAATATAAAAGGAAAAACGCTAAAATCCCACGACAATGCAAATTTAAAAGGAAAAATGCTAAAATCACACGACAATGCAAATTTAAAAGGAAAAACGCAAATATAAAAGGAAAAACGCTAAAATGCCACGACAATGCAAATTTAAAAGGAAAAACGTTAAAATCACACGACAATGCAATTTTAAAAGGAAAAACGCAAATATAAAAGGAAAAACGCTAAAATGCCACGACAATGCAAATTTAAAAGGAAAAACGCTAAAATGCCACGACAATGCAAATTTAAAAGGTAAAACGCAAATATAACAAGACAATTCGCTAATTTAACTGGTAAGCGCTAATATAACTGGTAATCTTTAATTATTTGCATTTTACCGAGCAAATTTGCATTTTCTATTTCCTAGTGAATTTTCTCATGGACTTGCACTTAATGTTAATTATTTTTAATATTTTAAAGTAATTTAAGCTTTAACTGTTAAAACTTAAATTATTTTAAAATATTAAAAATAATTATTTACATATCTATATACAAAGTAGGGGTAGGATGGAGAGCTTCATTTACTTAATCATAAAAAAGAATACTATTTCAATATTAAAATGTAAAAAAAAAGAAAAAAATCATTCATAAGAAGGGAGCCATATGCATGGTTATAACTTTGCAGACGTGTTTCTTAGGTGTTTTATCATTAGGAGGCATACTTCAGAAATAATGTTTATAAAAATATATGGTTAAAATCTAAAATGAGAGGAAAGGTAATATTCACTTTCGTTTGTTTCACTATGATAACAATAGCGAAATAAGAAATATTAAAATATCTTATTAAAATCTAAAAGATATTCTCAATTAAAATGTAAAATTAATGTCCTTACTTTTAGAGAGAACAATAGATAATTTCATATTTTATTGTATCAAGAGCTCGTGTAGAGGTTTTCATTAATTCATATGTTCAACTATATACATTCATATGCCTTTCTGTAAATTCGATATAGCGTCTATCCTTTCCAGTTGATTTTGTCCATGTATCAATCTTGTGATTGATCCCTTATAACGTTTAGTCTGGATACATGTAGTTGAAACAGAAAATTCCTGGTATGTTTCTCTATTTCGCTCATTAGAACGTTGTCATTTCCAATACAGCCCCCAAACGAAGTACAGTCTATAACCACTTTGTGATAGCTAGCTTGGTATTAAATATTTCTTTCCATGTCTGTGATGTTAATTTCTTCAAAATAGTCTCTTTGATGATTGTGAAATGTTTTTCCGTATACAGGAGAGAATTGGACATGTTGTAATCAGATGAATAATAGTTTCATCATCAGCTTTGCAGAGCGGACAGGTTAGGTCTATGCTGTTATTGTTGAACTTGTGTTTGTCTATTTGAAGGATATATGATTCAGTCATCATTCTTGCCTTTACAATAGCTTTTCTCGTTTCCAATCTCGGTTCCAGTTGCAAGTTCCATACATTTGAACTTTTTCCAATTTCTAGATTCTTGATATTGAGATACTTCAAACTTGACTTTTACTGTGCTATCTGTGGCATGCAGGTCTCCTGTCGAATAGGTTTTCTTATATTTCCTGAGCTCCATCGCTGTCAGTTATCAATCTGATGAATGCGAACCCTAAGGTAGCGTGAATCCAATTACTGTCCAAAGGGGCAAAACTTGCGGTGTAGCGCGGGGTCCCACACTAACCTGCCCTACCCCAGTGACAATGTCTGTTGAATTAACGTGGCATAGCGCGGAGTCCCACGCTGACCGTGAACGTGGATTCAGGTATCCCAGAGCTCGCAAACCTCAAACCAGATCGTTGTTGTTCTGATCTACTGCAGATTGGTCTTCCTCTTTGGGTTGTTTCCAGCAATCCTTGATGGTGAGAAGGGTAACTTTCATCAACCAGGCTCTGGCTAAGTGGATGTCAGGGTGAATGCCGTCCTTCAACAGCTCTATATTATATAGTCTTCTACTTTTTGTTTCACCGTGTCTACTACTCGAGGGGTTACCAGCATATGTTTTCTTTTGTCTATTTGATGTTCTGTATATAGATCACTGTTAAATTCTGGTACTTCCTGGTGGTTCTCTTTATTTAGTTTTTTAATTTCGCTGTTAACGGCCAAAATCTGTTCTTCTAGTTTATAGTCTTGTTCCCGGAATTTAGTTGGCTCTTTATGTTTATGTTTTTTTTATTCCAGGCCTCAATTGAGTAGAATGGTATTGTAAGAAAGGTGACTTTACTATTCGGAGACAGAGTTTCTAGCAATTGCTGTATTTGTTTATAGTTATTTACGAGATGGTTGACGATTTCTTTAGTTTCAGTATATTTCAGGTCTATTATCTTTGAAGATGGATTGAAGTTTGTAAAGTCGCACGTTTCGATGAGTACATACAACCAGATTTTTTGGTTAATTAGTTGTAATTCTGTTTCCAAGTTATCTTTCATCCACTTGACGGCTTTGTTGGAATTTCTCCCCCAGCCACACCACCAGCCTATCTCACTGTGTTGTATGTGGCAACTTTGTTGTTGCAGTCTCTTTCCAATGCTGTCTCCTAGGAAGACTGATTTGTGTTGACGTTGATTTTGAGGCACTGGAATAGGCTTTCTGTTACTCTTCTTTAATTTAATTAATGACATGTGTGTTAATAAAAACGGAACAAGCACGAAAACCACCGAAACACGAGCTCTAAACGGAAGTACAAAGTTTTGATTTATTCAAATAAAGTGTGACCAATTGGTCAATTACTGTATCAAAATGCCCCCTCCCCCCCTCCCCCCCCCAAAAAAAAAGCAACAAAAAACTTGTCCAATACAGGTTGATACAGAATATTTCAGATGCGATTTAGTTATCAGCTGTCAATTATGGAGTTAAGGGAAATAACTTCCCACAAAAAAACAAAAACAATCAGACAAGTTTTGTTTGTTAATTAGACAAAAACAAAATCAATTAATTAGCAGTTGAAAGCGACTGAAAATAAAATAAGAATTACATATCTATCAGATGAAATGTCTTTGTCAGGTTGGGACTTAAAAAACAAAGTTCTGCTAAAAATGTCAGTCAAAAATTGATATTTTTTTTAAAATTAATTTCACTTCAAAATATTATTTGAATGAAGTTAGTATATATTACACTCAATTAAAACAAAATAAATTTAAATTTACCTTTGACGACTATATTCTCTATCAAATGGGGCTACAAAATGGCGGGCGGCATGGTCTTCATGCCAAACTCGTGCAAAAAAAAAAATGTCGGTTCAAATATGGATCACTTGGAATAAATATTTCTTTAAAATATTAACAAAAGTGCAATAGCTGACTTTGCTGTACAATATATAACAGGTGCAAACAAATATAAAAGGATATTAAAAGAAATTCTCGCTGCTGAGGTGCACACGTCTTTCTCCCTTCTCTCACACCAATACCCCTCATCTCATACGTTCATTTTTGTGAACTTCAGATACGTCAAGCATGTTCATGTCCTAGACCGATATTGATTTTAAATTTAGAAGCGCTTTTATTTTGCTTTGACAAACATGAATATGACCTAAATTTCAACATGCATGTGCCTTAAAAATATGATTTAATACTCAAATACCACTTATGAGTTATTGACAAACATGATATTTCATATCTCAGTCGAAAAGGACTATAAAAGTTACTTGTCTTTTCTTTGGTAAACCGGAAGTAAATCGTGCCGATCTTTCTTGTATCTTTTCACTCCGTGAGAAGTAAAACATCAATAAAATTAACTAATAAATATCATTTAAGTCATTTAATATCATCTACAAAGTAATGCAATACATTTACATGTTTATTTTGCGTTATTTAATTAGTAGACTCTAATCGACCCCAGTCGACTCTGTTCAGTATCACCCTGATTGGGTTAACGTTGTCGTCCGTCAGTAAGCACAATATGTGGTTGTATTATGATTGGGTTGTCGTTGTCTTCCGTCAGTAAACACAATATGTGGTTGTATTATGATTGGGTTGTCGTTGTCTTCCGTCAGTAAACACAATATGTGGTCGTATTATGATTGGGTTGTCGTTGTCTTCCGTCAGTAAACACAATATGTTATCGTATTATGATTGGGTTGTCGTTGTTGTCTTCTGTCAGTAAACATACAATTGTGATCGTATTATGATTGGGTTTATTGTTGTTTTCGTTCGTCAGTAAACAGAATATGTGGTCGTATTATGATTGGGTTGTCCTTATTGTCGTCCGTCAGTAAACATAATGTGTGGACGTATTATGATTGGGTTGTCGTTGTCTTCCGTCAATAAACACAATATGTGGTCGTATTATAAGAATATTATGATTGGGTTGTCGTGGTTATCGTCTGTCAGTAAGCATAATATGTGGTGGTATTATGGTTGGGTTTGTCGTTTTCTGTCAGTAAGCATAAAATGTGGTATTACGATTGGGTTTATTGTTGTTTTCGTTCGTCAGTATTATGTGGTCGTATTATGATTGGGTTGTTTGTTGTCCGTCAGTAAGCATAATATGTGGTCGTATTATGATTGGGTTGTCGTTGGTTTTGTCCGTCAGTAAACACAATATGCGGATGTATTATGATTGGGTTGTCGTTGTCTTCCGTCAATAAACACAATATGTGGTCGTATTATGAGAATATTATGATTGGGTTGTCGTTGTTGTCGTCTGTCAGTAAGAATAATATGTGGTGGTATTATGGTTGGGGTTGTCGTTGTCGTCTGTCAGTAAGCATACAATGTGGTGTTACGATTGGGTTTATTATTGTTTTCATTCGTTAGTAAACATAATACGTGGTCGAGTTATGGTTGGATTTATTGTTGTTGTCGTTCGTCAGTAAACACAAGATGTGGTCGTATTATGATTGGGTTTATCGTTGTTGTCATCTGCCTGTAAACATAAAATGTGGTCGTATTATGAGTGGGTTTATTGTTGTTTTCGTTCGTCAGTAAACAGAATGTTTGGTCGTATTATGATTGGGTTGTCGTTGTTGTAGTCCGTCAGTAAACATTATATATGTTGGTATTATGGTTGGGTTTGTCGTTGTCGTCTGTCAGTAAGCATAATATGTGGTATTATTCCGGTGTGTATAATATCCGGTAAGGGTTAGGGTTAATTAGTATGGAAAAAATAACCTAGTGTAATAATTCCTCTGGAAACTATGCACTAGTGTAACTTGTCCGCTGTAAATTATACACTAGTGTAACTTGTTCTTTGGAAAGAATACACTGTTGCAGTGGTTATCGTCAGTTAGTAAATATAATATGTGGTCGAATCATGAATGGGTTTGTCGTTTTTGTCGTCCGTCAGTAAACATAATATGTGGTCGAATCATGATTGGGTTTGTCGTTTTTGTCGTCCGTCAGTAAACATAATATGTGGTGGTATTATGGTTGGGTTTATTGTTGCTGTCGTCTGTCAGTAGACATAATATATGGTCGTATTATGGTTGGGTTTGTCGTTGTCGTTAGTCAGTAATCACAACATGTGATGGTGTTATGGTTGGGTTTGTTGTTGTTGTCGTCCGTCAATAAACACAATATGTGGCCCTATTATGGTTGGATTTGTCGTTGTCAGTCAGTAAGCACAACATGTGGTCGTAATAAGGTTGGATTTGTCGTTGCTGTCGTCCGTTAGTAAGCACAATATATGGTCGTATTACGATTGGGTTTGTCATTGTCGTCAGTCAGTAATGTGGTCGTAATAAGGTTGAATTTATCGTTGTTCTCGTTGGGCAGTAAGCACATAGCATGGTCATTCCGGTATTATTGTTGGGTTTATCGTTTTTGTCATCAGACAGTAAAGACAACATGTGGTCGTATTATGGTTGGGGTTATCGTTGTTGTCGTCTGTCAGTAAGCAAAATATGTGGTGGTATAATGGTTGGGTTTGATGTTGTTGTCATTAGTCAGTAAACACAATACATATATGTGGTCGTATTATGGTTGGGTTTGCCTTCATTGTCATTTGTCAGCAAACACAATATGTGGTCGTATTATTGTTGGGTTTGTCGTACGTTGTCGTCATTCAGTAAACACAATATGTTGTCGTATTATGGTTTGGTTTGTCGTTGTTGTCGTCCGTCAATAAACACAATACGTGGTAGTGGATTAGTTTGTCATTGTTTTCGTTAGCCAGTAAACACAATATGTGGTCGTATTATTGTTGGGTTTGTCGTACGTTGTCGTCATTCAGTAAACACAATATGTTGTCGTATTATGGTTGCGTTTGTCGTTGTTGTCGTCCGTCAATAAACACAATACGTGGTAGTATTATGGATTGGTTTGTCATTGTTTTCGTCAGCCAGTAAACACAATATGTGGTAATGTTATGATTGGGTGTATTGTTGTTGTCATTCGTCAGTAAACAAAATATGTGGTCATATTATGGTTGGGTTTATTTTTGTTGTCGTCTGTCAGGAAACACAATTATTATGGTGGTCATGTTATGATTGGGTGTATTGTCGTTCGTCAGTAAACAAAATATGTGGTGGATGTGGTGGATGTGGTGGCTATTATACCTCTATGAATGACTCCTTTACCTAGGAGAACTATCTATCATATTAACAGAGAAACAAACAAGGATTAACCACTAGTTTTCTAGTTTTCTAACATTTACAGATGAATGTGGTGGCTATTATACCTACATGAATGTCTCCTTTACCTAGGAGAACTATCTATCATATTAACAGACAGACAAACAAGGATTAACCACTAGTGTTATAACATTTACAGATGAATGTGGTGGCTATTATACCTACATGAATGTCTCCTTTACCTAGGAGAACTATCTATCATATTAACAGACAGACAAACAAGGATTAACCACTAGTTTTATAACATTTACAGGTGAATGTGGTGGCTATTATTCCTACATGAATGACTCCTTTACCTTGGAGAACTATCTATCATATTAACAGACAAACAAACAAGGATTAACCACTAGTTTTATAACATTTACAGATGAATGTGGTGGCTATTATACCTCCATGAATGTCTCCTTTACCTAGGAGAACTATCTATCATATATTAACACAAACAAACAGGGATTAACCACTAGTGTTATAACATTTACAGGTCATGAATGTGGTGGCTATTATACCTCCATGAATGTCTCCTTTACCTAGGAGAACTATCTATCATATATTAACACAAACAAACAGGGATTAACCACTAGTGTTAAAACATTTAGAGGTCATGAATGTGGTGGCTATTATACCTACATGAATGTTTCCTTTACCTAGGAGAACTATCTATCATATATTAACACAAACAAACAGGGATTAACCACTAGTGTTATAACATTTACAGGTCATGAATGTGGTGGCTATTATACCTCCATGAATGTCTCCTTTATCTAGGAGAACTATCTATCATATTAACAGACAAACAAACAAGGATTAACCACTAGTTTTATAACATTTACTGGTGAATGTGGTGGCTATTATACCTCCATGAATGTCTCCTTTACCTAGGAGAACTATCTATCATATTAACAGACAAACAAACAAGAATTAACCACTAGTTTTATAACATTTACTGGTGAATGTGGTGGCTATTATACCTCCATGAATGTCTCCTTTACCTAGGAGAACTATCTATCATATTAACAGACAAACAAACAAGGATTAACCACTAGTTTTATAACATTTACAGGTGAATGTGGTGGCTATTATACCTACATGAATGTCTCCTTTACCTAGGAGAACTATCTATCATATTAACAGACAAACAAACAAGGATTAACCACTAGTTTTATAACATTTACTGGTGAATGTGGTGGCTATTATACCTCCATGAATGTCTCCTTTACCTAGGAGAACTATCTATCATATATTAACACAAACAAACGGGGATTAACCACTAGTGTTATAACATTTACAGGTCATGAATGTGGCGGCTATTATACCTACATGAATGTCTCCTTTACCTAGGAGAACTATCTATCATATTAACAGACAGACAAACAGAGATTAATAACTAGCTTTATAACATTTACAGGTGAATGTGGTGGCTATTATACCTCCATGAATGTCTCCTTTACCTAGGAGAACTATCTATCATATTAACAGACAGACAAACAGAGATTAATAACTAGCTTTATAAACATTTACAGGTGAATGTGGTGGCTATTATTCCTCCATGAATGTCTCCTTTACCTAGGAGAACTATCTATCATATTAACAGACAGACAAACAGAGATTAATTACTAGTTTTATAACATTTACAGGTGAATGTGGTGGCTATTATACCTCCATGAATGTCTCCTTTACCTGGAAGAACTATCTATCATATTAACAGACAGATACACAGAGATTAATAACTAGTTTTATAACATTTACAGGTAGATGTGGTGGCTATTATACCTCCATGAATGTCTCCTTTACCTCGGAGACCTATCTATCATATTAACAGACAGATAAATATATGCAATCAGACAAAACCATCAAACAAATAACCTATTTACTAAAGCTTTTCGTTAAAGAAAAGTTTAAAGATTCCAAAGAGATAATCAGAAGCCGTAAGTCGAAGACAGAAAGACAATATAATGGCCGAAAGGACAAGCATATTTGGGTTTGTTGTGGTGGTTTCCAACGCATATTGTGTTGTTTTTGCTTTGTTTGTCTTGTCTTGTGTGCTGGATGTTGCAAGTTTCTCTGGATTGTCCATTTTTGATTGCACCTGTGGTATTCTCTGGCATTTATTTGTAATCAGAAACCATAAATCCAAGGACAGATAATGCAACAACCAAAAGAAAGTGCCGGTGCTGCAGGAATGTAGCTACAAACAAATGGAAAGTTCACAATGGGAAATTGAAATCATCTCTTTACTCGTACAATTGTGTTCTTAACCGATCTCCACTGTCAATGTTTAGGTGTAGGTCATGGCATGAAGTAGACCTAGCTGTATATGTGTATCCTTTCATGCTTAATGGGATAGATGCGATCAACATAATCTCAAAACTTGGAATGATTTAGTGAAAGGACATCATCTTTGTAGCGGAACATGAAATTAAAGATCTTTGTAGCGGAACATAAAATTAAACATCTTTGTAGCGGAACATGAAATTAAAGAATCGCACTAGCTTTTTTTCATTTTTTCTGAGAAGCTTCTGTATGAAGTCTGCCTCATACAAATAAAGGAACAATCTTTCATGCACTTTTTGGGTTCAGGTAATGTCGTAACTTCGGAGACAAGAATTGCCCATCACCTGCATATTAATTGAGGATTTCTTGTATCGGACTTCAAATACATCATTTGTATCATGTAGGATAATGTTGCAGATTTCTAAACATTTCAGCCAATCAAATACGGAAAATTATCCATGGCAGCCATGTTTGATTTTTACCAGATCAAGCAAGACAGAATAAGACACGTTTTGCAGAAGACACCACACAAACCATTCCTGTAGTGTGGGTTCAGTTCAATACTTGTGAAAAGATATTAATATACCAGTATCTACCATATTGATGATGATATTGTCCCTTACTAAAATGTTGTCCTGCCATGGCTGACGCTTTGGATTTAGGATCAGCACCAAAAACATGAATTTGGTAGAGGTTCACCCTTGCATCATTCACCCAATATATCAATAGCATAGGCTGTGTTGTTTCTAAAGATCTTTGAAAATTTCAGCCAATCAGAACACTGTTGAAAGTGGCGCTAAGCACCATAAACCAAACTATCACGAACACAGTAGGGTCTTCAATAATCAGCAAAACTCAAACATAAAAATAAGTGTGAAACAGTTTGTGTTCAATCATGTTTTTAGTTCTGAAGAAAATGTTTTGACTTATTTTCCTATTAGGTTCTTTGTTAAAAACTTAACATTAGTAGAGAACCATCTAATGAACATTCCTACAATATCACAATCAAATTTCACCAGCAGTTTCTGAGAAGAAAATGTTTGAAATTTCAGCCAATCAGAATGCATTATTGGCCCGGACAGCCATGTTGAATTTAAAATCAGCACCATGAAGTCATGAACTCAAACTTGAGCATCCCTGTCAAGCTTAGTTCCAATGATTCAAGTGGTTTCACAGGAGATTGAAATGTAATAAGTTTCACTTATGCTTACATAAAGATATCTTATCCAGTTTGTTTAGTTCTAAATGACTTCAAAGGACGAGATATAAGAATGCAGAAACAATAGTCTCCCACCCATAGGGTCATCCCTTCTGCAATGAAAACATGATCTTATATAAGGGGTAGCTTCTCTTGAGGGAGACAATTATCTAGGATTTTACTATCTCAGTGCATCTTATAAACTTGGCCTGATAAGAAGGGTGGCCTTTGATGTTAAGGACCTTATTAAATGAAGACTACTGTACTATGCTTGAAAATATAAAATTGAAGTTTCAGAAAAAAAAAAACAAAAAAAACATTTAAATCTTCATTATACTAAAGAATTTATTCTGTAGAGAACAGCACAAAAAACAACAATAAATAGCAATGTCCACTTTATAAAGTGTTGGGCATTGTTTGAAAGTTTGCCATAATAGCTTCATTCTCTTACAACAAGTCTTTCCTTTCTTTACTTTTAAAATCAGAGTGGATTTACTGTTGTTATAACAATCTGATGTAAAACGTGCATAACATAATTAGTTATTTAGTTAAATCAGTCTTTAAGCTGTTGCTCGTGCAGCTTGTTTTTCTTCGTATTCTTTCATTCTTCGTTCTAATTCTGGTCGGAAATGTCTGATAAGTCCCTGAAAATACAAAGGGTTATTTTTAAATCAACTGCTACACTTGTATACTATATGTTTGGTTTATGGTGTTTAACTCCACTTTCAAAAATATCTTTGTTGTATCGTGGAGGTCAGCTTTATTGGTGGAGGAAACCGGAGTACCTGGTGAAAACAACAGACCTGTCACAATTCACTGACAACTTTTATCACATAATGTTGTATCGAGTACAGCTCTCCTGAGTGGGATTCAAACTCACAACGTTAGTGGTGATAGGCACTTATAAATCCAACTACCATACGACCACGATAGCAACCTCCTATAATGTCACTAATGAGTATATATATCTGGTGAGTGAGTGATTGTTGTTTAATGGCAAGTGAGAAATGTTTCAGCTATATCAGGACGAGAACAATTTATTTTTTGATGGAATGACAATGATGTCTGTTTTGAATTAGACTGACAAATTGGGTTGGATTTTCACAGTGCTAGCTCACTGAAACAACAGGTAGACATGTCGCTCCACTCAGACACATTATTCTGATTCCGAGCCAACCAGTCTTTGCTCTTTCTCCTTAACGCTGCGTCCTTAGCAGAGAAGCAACAAATACCAATTTCACAGTCTTTGGTTTGACTTGACCCAGGCTCAAACCCACGATCTACCACACTCTGGGCGAGCACGCTAACCATTATGCCATCGATGTGGTTGTAGGGAAATTGAGTATTCAAGGTCATACCACTTTAGAACAATCATTTAAATATTATTTTACCGAGCATCAGAACAGAAAGGATTTAAATATGCAGGGTATAATTTGACCTTAATTATTGATATTAATTTACTAAAATTGTATTGGAAGATAAATGACTACAGGGTAAATAGTGATAATATCAATTAATTTGATTAATCATGTTATTATACAGAAGTCATAATAATATTCTACAGAGAGATTCATTAGGATTATTTGATCATCACGATATAAATGAATGTCAGAGGGGGTTAGTGTTATGATGTTTAACATCACTTTAACAATTAAACCTTATGTTTTAATCCTGTTTAAAGAAAAGTAGAATTAAAATCAGATACAGATTATACAGAGAAGAAACTATATCTATTTCTGCTTTTAATGCTCAAAAAAATCATGGGTTTGAGTGATGTTAACATCACTTTCAACAATATTTCAGTTATATCGTGGTAGTCAGTTGTATTGGTGGAGGAAACCGTAGTACACAGAGAAAACCACTGACCTGTCGAAAGCCACATCACATGTTGTATCGATTACATCTCGCCATGAGCGGGATTCAAACTCATAACGTAAGTGGTGATAAGCACTGATTGCATAGGTAGTTTTAAATCCAAGACAGCCCCGAATATGTATGACAATTTATCTGAAACTTGGATAAAAGTATCATCAAGCAATTGGTGTCTCCTACAGATTAATATATATTTGATAGTACATGTATATGTAAATAATGTCAATAAAATGTTGTTATCAAAGAGACCACATTTTAACCATCTCGACTTGAAAAAAAAAGCTCCATCAATATAACATTCAAATTTTTTTCTTTTACCTACCATCCCTACAGTACAAATGGTATGACCGTAACTTACTATATTTGAACTTTGACCTACCTGTACTGGCCACGCAGCTCCGTCCCCATAAGCATAAATGGTATGGCCTTCTATTTGTTTACTTAGTTCATATAACATATCAATTTCATCAGGTTTAGCATTTCCAGTTCCTGAAAGGAAAAAAAAATTCTTTAAAATTTAATTTTTTATTTTTACCTAAATATTTTACAAAGGAATAAATATTAACCAAAAACAAACACCAAAAAGGTTGTTGTGAAAATTTAACGTCGGTCCCATCTCCTTTAATTTCGCTATACATCACAGATGAGAAAAGTTTGCATATATCGTAGAAAGACAAACAAGACAATGACCGAAAGAAAGAGGACAAACAACGAGTTACAAAATACTACATAGAAAACAAAAGATTGAGTAACATTAACCCCACTAAAAACCGGGGGTGAACTCGGGTGGTCTGGAAGGATAAGCAGTTCCTGTTCCACTTGTGACATCTGTCGATAAACTACTCTAAAGGTCATACAAAGTTATAACGGATCTGGGTAGAAAAAGGAACAGTCACAGAAAAGAAGTTTTGACAAGATATAAAGTGAGTGAGTGATATGTAGCTTAATGCCAACTCATCAAGTTTTCAGCTATATCATGGTGAGAACAAGTTAATTTTCAATGAGATGATGATGAGATCCGCTTTGTATTAGACCAACACGCTTAGTTGGATTGCTATAGTGTTAGCTCACTGAAACAACAGTCCGCGGATAGACGTGTTGCCCCACTCGGACACATTATCCTGATTTCGAGAAAACCAGTCTTTGTTCTTTCTCTTTAATTCTGCGTGCTTAGGGGGGAAGCAACAGATACCAATTTTATAGTCTTTGGTTTGACCCGATCAGGACTCGAAACCACGATCTATTGCACTCGAGGTGAGATCAGGGCTCGAAACCACGATCTACTGCACTCGAGGCAAGATCAGGGCTAGAAAGCACGATCTACTGCACTCGAGGCGAGCACGTTAACCATTACACCACTGATGTAGTATGACAAGATATAAAAGTTAATCAAGTTTTTATATCTATTACTATCTACACATGTTTGCCTCTTCATCCATATTACAAGTATTTATCTGGATCAAAACCTATGAAAGTCATGTCTAATTAAGAGATAAAAGCACTATTTTCAATCGATAAACTACATTAAACTTTTATTTTCAAAATTTTTCAATGATAATTTCACTTCCAAAAAAAAAATATAGAAGAAAATGGCCTAAAATTACGGATACTATCCTTTTAAAGTAAACTAATCACAGCAAAACACAATAATTTACTCTGCATTCCTATTCAATTTCCTTAAAAATTTAAGGTAGATATAGGGTCTTCTACCAACATGAATGTTGTTTGGCTTGTGGACAGAAGTTAACATTCGACCACTAATCCCCCTTAAATCTGCATTAACATCAGTAAATAACAAAATAGAGATGAAAATTACAGAGATCTACATGGTATTTATACTTTTTGAATATTTTACTAGAAAATTTGCTTTTACAGGTGTTTATGGGGTTCTATTTTTGTCTTTTTATGTCAAGGTTTCAAGACAACTACCAATGACTGATATTACAATCTAACTGCACATTACCCTAACATATATATCAACAACAGCATTCCATATTCTATACTCTAAATTTTCATAAAATACTGAGAACAAATTTCTGAGTGTTGGTATATGATAAAATTTGTAAATATAGATGCAGTGACACCTGTGCCACCCCCTATCTAAACCAAACACTGGATAAAATGAAATCCTGTATAAACCGAACTTTAAATAAAATCCTAATGTAAGAAATCTTTGTTAATTTAACCTGCATAAGCCAAACACCTGTCTATTCTGAACACAAAAGTTGGTTTTACTGTAAATTATACTTACCAAATTTGTTCATTATCTTTGCCATCCACCCTGTACCTTCTCTACATCGAGTACACTGAAATGTATACATACATTTATTATATGACTTCAGATAATGCTTTTTTCTGATTGGCTGATGTCCGTGTAACGTTCTTTGATAAAACGTTATATTCAACGTGCAAAAAGTCACGAAAGTTAAACATAACATTCCAACGCTCCTCCAGACACCTTAAAATATAAATGGTGTTTCCCAATTATCTTAAAAGTAGTAGCCAATCATCATCGGGTTAAGCTTTGTCATCGACTAATCAGATGCATTCTTACTAATTAATTTCGGTACACAATTAAATTAATAATGGCAGACGTTGGGCAGATAGGGGTGTCTGGGCAACAAAGTCGGCACTGTTTGGTGTTAATTCAAATTTGATTTAATGTCATATAATAAAACAGTTAATGACTTTCAATTTCGGTGAATACACTGTTCCATGGGTTGATCAATCCTTGTATTCACCTCATCGAAAGTCATCAATTGTATAATATTCTACCGGAAAGAAATATAATTATTTTTAAGATATCATAATTAAAGAATATTTGTATTGTATTAGAGTAAGTGAGTGATTCTTGTTTAACGCCAATTCAGCAATTTTTCAACTATATCATGGCGAGAACAGGTTAATTTCAATGAGATGATGATGAGGACCGCTTTGTACTAGACCAACATGCTGAGTATATGTACACAATTCTAAATAAAAACAGTAGTTTTCCTACAGCTCAAAGAAAATGGAATACAGTTTTCGATATTAATTCAAATGAGTGGAAACAAATTTATATACTCCTTTTTAAAGCAATAGTATGTACAAAATTACATTGGTTTCAATTTAGAATAAACCACAATATTCTGGCTACTAACTATTTCCTGAAAAAAATTAAAATTATTGATGATGCAAATTGTAATTTTTGCCAAAAGGAAAATGAAACAATTCAACACATTTTTTGGGGTTGTGAAAATGTACAAAATCTTCTAGGGCAAGTACATTCTTGGTTCGGTGACAAAGACATAAACCAAACATTTTTAAAGAAGACTCTAATTTTTGGGGATGTTGATAAAGTATATAAAGATGATGTATACAATGCCATTTTACTAAACATAAAATACTATACATATACAAACTGATGTCTGAAGAAAAAATTATCCATTCATTCGCTTAAAGCCTGTGTCATGAATTTATATAAAACTGAAAAAAATTATTGCTGTCTGAAATCAAAGAATTGCAGAATTTCAATTACATTGGAGTACTTTTGAAAAACTGTTTGAGGATTGTTGACATAGTTTGTATTCTTATGTAAATTCCCTTTCCATAGAGATTCCACTAAATACTAACTGATATAGTCTATCAAAATATACTTTTCTTGTTTATATTTACTATATATGATCGCTCATTTTCCTCAGTTGGTGTAGGACCTAGCACATAATCATGCATGTTCGCTCACTTTCCTCACTTGGTGCAGGACCTAACACAATCATACATGATCGCTCATTTTCCTTACTTGGTGTAGGACCTAGCACATAATCATGCATGATCGCTCACTTTCCTGACTTGGTGTAGGACCTAGAACATAACCATACATGATCGCCCACTTTCCTCACTTGGTGTAGGACCTAGCACATAGTCATACATGATCGCTCACTTTCTTCACTAGGTGTAGGATCTAACACATAATCATACATGATCGCTCACTTTCCTGACTTGGTGCAGGACCTAGCACATATTCATACATGATCGCTCACTTTCCTGACTTGGTGTAGGACCTAGCACATAATCATACATGAACGCTCACTTTCCCCACTTGGTGTAGGACCTAACACATAATCATACATGATCGGTCACTTTCCTCACTTGGTGTAGGACCTAGCACATAGTCATACATGATCGCTCACTTTCTTCACTAGGTGTAGGACCTAGCACATATTCATACATGATCGCTCACTTTCCTGACTTGGTGTAGGACCTAGCACATATTCATACATGATCGCTCACTTTCCTGACTTGGCGTAGGACCTCTCACATAATCATGCATGATCGCTCACTTTCCTGACTTGGTGTAGGACCTAGAACATAACCATACATGATCGCCCACTTTCCCCACTTGGTGTAGGACCTAGCACATATTCATACAGCAGCGCTCACTTTCCTGACTTGGTGTAGGACCTAGCACATAGTCATACATGATCGGTCACTTTCCTGACTTGGTGTAGGACCTAGCACATAATCATACATGAACGCTCACTTTCCCCACTTGGTGTAGGACCTAACACATAATCATACATGATCGGTCACTTTCCTGACTTGGTGTAGGACCTAGCACATAGTCATACATGATCGCTCACTTTCCTCACTTGGTGTAGCACCTAACACATAATAATACATGATCGCTCATTTTCCTCAGTTGGTGTAGGACCTAGCACATAATCATACATGATCGCTCACTTTCCTCACTTGGTGTAGGACCTAGCACAATCATACATGATCTCTCACTTTCCTGACTTGGTGTAGGACCTAGCACGTAATCATACATGATCGGTCACTTTCCTGACTTGGTGTAGGACCTAGCACATAATCATACATGATCGCTCACTTTCCTGACTTGGTGTAGGACCTAGCACATAATCATACATGTTCGCTCACTTTCCTGACTTGATGTAGAACCTGGCACATAATCATACATGATCGCTCATTTTCCTGACTTGGTGTAGGATCTAACACATAAGCATACATGATCGCTCACTTTCCTGACTTGGTGTAGTACCTAGCAAATAGTCATACATAAACGCTCACTTTCCTCACTTGGTATAGGATCTAACACATAATCATACATGATCGCTCACTTTCCTGACTTGGTGTTTGACCTCGCACATTGTCATACATGATCGCTCACTTTCCTTACTTGGTGTAGGACTTAGCACATAATCATACATGATCGTTCACTTTCCTCACTTGGTGTAGGACCTGGCACATATTCATACATGATTGTTCATTTTCCTGACTTGGTGTAGGACCTAGCACATAATCATACATGATCGCTCACTTTCCTCACTTGGTGTAGGATCTAACACATAATCATACATGATCGCTCATTTTCCTCAGTTGGTGTAGGACCTAGCACATAATCATGCATGATCGCTCACTTTCCTCACTTAGTGAAGGACCTAACACATAATCATACATGATCGCTCATTTTCCTCAGTTGGTGTAGGACCTAGCACATAATCATACATGATCGGTTACTTTCCTGACTTGGTGTAGGACCTAACACATAATCATGCATGATCGCTCACTTTCCTGACATGGTGTAGGACCTAACACATAATCATGCAAGATCGCTCCCTTTCCTGACTTGGTGTAGGATCTAGCACATAATCATACATGATCGCTCACTTTCCTGACTTGATGTAAAACCTAGCACATAATCATACATGATAACTCACTTTCCTCACTTGGTGTAGGATCTAACACATAATCATACATGATCGCTCACTTTCCTGACTTGGTGTAGGTTCTAACACATAATCATAAATGATCGTTCAATTTCCTGACTTGGTGTAGGACCTAGCACATAGTCATACATGATCGCTCACTTTCCTCACTTGGTGTAGGATCTAAGATATAATCATACATGATCGCTCACTTTCCTGACTTGGTGTAGGACCTAGCACATAATCATACATGATTGCTCACTTTCCCCACTTGATGTAGGACCTAGCACATAGTCATACAAGATTGCTCACTTTCCTGACTTGGTGTAGGACCTAGCACATAATCATACATGATCGCTTACTTTTCTCACTTGGGGTAGGATCTAACACATAGTCATACACGATCGCTCACTTTCCTGACTTGATGTAGGGACTAACACAATCATACATGATCGCTCACTTTCCTGACTTGGTGTAGGACCTAGCACATAATCATACATGATCGGTCACTTTCCTGACTTGGTGTAGGACCTAACACATAATCATGCATGATCGCTCACTGTCCTGACTTGGTGTAGGGCCTAACATATAATCATGCATGATCGCTCACTTTCCTGACTTGGTGTAGGACCTGGCGCATAGTCATACATGATCGCTCACTTTCCTGACTTGATGTAGAACCTAGCACATAATCATACATGATCACTCACTTTCCTCACTTGGTGTAGGATCTAACACATAATCATACATGATCGCTCACTTTCCTGACTTGGTGTAGGTTCTAAGACATAATCATACATGATCGTTCACTTTCCTGACTTGGTGTAGGACCTAGCACATAGTCATACATGATTGCTCACTTTCCTCACTTGGTGTAGGATCTAAGACATAATCATACATGATCGCTCACTTTCCTGACTTGGTGTAGGACCTAGCACATATTGATACATGATCACTCACTTTCCTGACTTGGTGTAAGACCCAGCGCATAATCATACATGATCGCTCACTTTCCTGACTTGATGCAGAACCTAGCACATAATCATACATGATCGCTCACTTTCCTCACATGGTGTAGGATCTAACACATAATCATACATGATCGCTCACTTTCCTCACTTGGTGTAGGACCTAGCATATAGTCATACATGATCGCTCACTTTCCTCACTTTGTGTAGGATCTAGCACATAATCATACATGATCGCTCATTTTCCTAACTTGGTGTAGGACCTAGCACATATTCATACATGATCGCTCACTTTCCTGACTTGCTGTAGGACCTAGCTCATAATCATACATCAACGCTCACTTTCCCCACTTGGTGTAGGACCTAGCACATAGTCACACATGATTGCTCACTTTCCTCATTTGGTGCAGGAACTAGCACATAATCATACATGATCGGTCACTTTCCTGACTTTGTGTAGAACCTAACACTTAATCATTCATGATCGCTCACTTTCCTCACTTGGTGTAGGACCTAACACAATCATACATGATCGCTCACTTTCCTTATTTGGTGTAGGACCTAGCACATAATCATACATGATCGGTCACTTTCCTGACTTTGCGTAGGACCTAACACATAATCATACATGAACGCTCACTTTCCACACTTGGTGTAGGACCTAACACATAATCATACATGATCGCTCACTTTCCTGACTTAGTGTAGGACCTAACACATAGTCATACATGATCACTCACTTTCCTCAGTTGGTGTAGGATCTAACACATAATCATACATGATCGCTCACTTTCCATATTTGGTGTAGGACCTAGCACATAGTCATAAATGATCGCTCACTTTCTTGACTTGGAGTAGGATCTAGTACATAATCATACATCCTCGCTCATTTTCATCAGTTGGTGTAGGACCTAGCACATAATCATACATGATCGTTCACTTTCCTCACTTGGAGTAGGATCTAACACATAATCATACATGATCGTTCACTTTCCTCACTTGGTGTAGGACCTAACACAATCATACATGATCGCTCACTTTCCTTACTTGGTGTAGGACCTAACACATAATCATACATGATCGGTCATTTTCCTGACTTGGTGTAAGACCTAACACATAATCATGCATGATCGCTCACTTTCCTCACTTGGAGTAGGATCTAACACATAATCATACATGATCGTTCACTTTCCTCACTTGGTGTAGGACCTAACACAATCATACATGATCGCTCACTTTCCTTACTTGGTGTAGGACCTAGCACATAATCATACATGATCGGTCACTTTCCTAACTTGGTGTAGGACCTAACACATAATCATACATGATCGCTCACTTTCCTCACTTGGAGTAGAATCTAACACATAATCATACATGATCGCTCACTTTCCTGACTTGGTGTAGGACCTAGCACATAGTCATAGATGATCGCTCACTTTCCTCACTTGGTGTAAGATCTAACAGATAATCATACATAATCGCTCACTTTCCTCACTTGGTGTAGAATCTAACACATAATCATACATGATCGCTCACCTTTCTGACTTGGTGTAGGACCTAGCACATAATCATACATGATTGCTCACTTTCCTGACTTGGTGTAGGACCTAGCACATATTCATACATGATCGCTCACTTTCCTGACTTGGTGTAGGACCTAGCACATAATCATACATGAACGCTCACTTTCACCACTTGCTGTAGGACCTAACACATAATCATACATGATCGCTCACTTTCCTGACTTGGCGTAGGACCTAACCCATAGTCATACATGATCACTCACTTTCCTCACTTGGTGTAGGATCTAGCACATAATCATACATGATCGCTCACTTTCCACACTTGGTGTAGGACCTAGCACATAGTTATACATGATGCATCACTTTCCTGACTTGGTGTAGGACCTAGCACATAATCATACATCCTCGCTCACTTTCCTCACTTAGTGTAGGACCTAGCACATAGTCATACATGCTTGCTCACTTTCCTGACTTGGTGAAGGACCTAGCACATAATCATATATGATCGCTCACATTCTTCACTTGGTGTAGGATCTAACACATAATCATACATGATCGCTCATTTTCCTCAGTTGGTGTAGGACCTAGCACATAATCATAGATGATGGTTCAATTTCCTCACTTGGTGTAGGACCTAACACAATCATACATGATCGCTCACATTCCTTACTTGGTGTAGGAACTAGCACATAATCATACATGATCGGTCACTTTCCTGACTTGGTGTAGGACCTAACACATAATCATACATGATCGCTCACTTTCCTGACTTGGTGTAGGACCTAGCACATAATTATACATGATCGCTCACTTTCCTGACTTGGTGTAGGAACTAGCACATAATCATACATGATCGGTCACTTTCCTGACTTGGTGTAGGACCTAACACATAATCATACATGATCGCTCACTTTCCTCACTTGCAGTAGGATCTAACAAATAATCATACATGATCGCTCACTTTCCTGACTTGGTGTAGGACCTAGCACATAGTCATACATGATCGCTCACTTTTCTCACTTGGTGTAAGATCTAACAGTTAATCGTACATGATCGCTCACTTTCCTCACTTGGTGTAGGACCTAGCACATAGTCATACATGATCGCTCACTTTCCTCACTTGATGTAAGATCTAACACATAATCATACATGATCGCTCACTTTCCTGACTTGGTGCAGGACCTAGCACATAGTCATACATGATTGCTCACTTTCCTGACTTGGTGTAGGATCTAACACATACTCATACATGATCGCTCACTTTCCTGACTTGGTGTAGGACCTAACACAATCATACATGATCGCTCACTTTCCTTATTTGGTGTAGGACCTATCACATAATCATACATGATCGGTCACTTTCCTGACTTTGTGTAGAATCTAACACATAATCATACATGATCGCTCACTTTTCTGACTTGGTGTAAGATCTAACACATAATCATAAATGATCGCTCATTTTCCTTACTTGGTGTAGGACCTAGCACATAGTCATACATGATCACCCACTTTCCTCACTTGGTGTAGGATCTAACACATAATCATACATGATTGCTCACTTTCCTGACTTGGTGTAGGACCTAGCACATATTCATACATGATCGCTCACTTTCCTGACTTGGTGTAGGACCTAGCACATAATCATACATGAACGCTCACTTTCCCCACTTGGTGTAGGACCTAGCACATAATCATACATGATCGCTCACTTTCCTGACTTGGTGTATGACCTAACTCATAGTCATACATGATCACTCACTTTCCTCACGTGGTGTAGGATCTAACACATAATCATACATTATCGCTCACTTTCGTCACTTGGTGTAGGACCTAGCACATAGTCATACATGATTGCTCACTTTCCTGGCTTGGTGTAGGACCTAGCACATAATCATACATGATCGCTCACAGTCCTCACTTGGTGTAGGATCTAACACATAATCATACATGATCGCTCATTTTCATCAGTTGGTGTAGGACCTAGGACATATTCATACATGATCACTCACTTTCCTGACTTGGTGTAGGACCTAGCGCATAATCATACATGATCGCTCACTTTCCTGACTTGATGCAGAACCTAGCACATAATCATACATGATCGCTCACTTTCCTAACTTGGTGTAGGATCTAACACATAATCATACATGATCGCTCACTTTCCTGACTTGCTGTAGGATCTAACAAAAAATCATACATGATCGCTCACTTTCCTGACTTGGTGTAGGACCTAGCACATAGTCATACATGATCGCTCACTTTCCTCACTTGGTGTAGGATCTAAGATATAATCATACATGATCGCTCACTTTCCTGACTTGATCCAGAACCTAGCACATAATCATACATGATCGCTCACTTTCCTCACTTGGTGTAGGATCTAACACATAGTCATACACGATCGCTCACTTTCCTGACTTGGTGTAGGACCTAACACAATCATACATGATCGCTCACTTTCCTGACTTGGTGTAGGACCTAGCACATAATCATACATGATCGGTCACTTTCCTGACTTGGTGTAGGAGCTAACACATAATCATGCATGATCGCTCACTGTCCTGACTTGGTGTAGGGCCTAACACATAATCATGCATGATCGCTCACTTTTCTGACTTGGTGTAGGACCTGGCGCATAATCATAAATGATCGCTCACTTTCCTGACTTGATGTAGAACCTAGCACATAATCATACATGATCACTCACTTTCCTCACTTGGTGTAGGATCTAACACATAATCATACATGATCGCTCACTTTCCTGACTTGGTGTAGGTTCTAAGACATAATCATACATGATCGTTCACTTTCCTGACTTGGTGTAGGACCTTGCACATAGTCATACATGATCACTCACTTTCCAGACTTGGTGTAGGACTCATCGCATAATCATACATGATCGCTCACTTTCCTGACTTGATCCAGAACCTAGCACATAATCATACATGATCGCTCACTTTCCTGACTTGGTGTAGGATCTAACACATAATCATACATGATCGCTCACTTTCCTGACTTGGTGTAGGATGTAACAAAAAATCATACATGATCGCTCACTTTCCTCACTTGGTGTAGGACCTAGCACATAGTCATACATGATCGCTCACTTTCCTCACTTGGTGTAGGATCTAACACATAATCATACATGATCGCTCATTTTCCTGACTTGGTGTAGGACCTAGCACATATTCATACATGATCGCTCACTTTCCTGACTTGCTGTAAGACCTAGCTCATAATCATACATGAACGCTCACTTTCCCCACTTGGTGTAGGACCTAGCACATAGTCACACATGATTGCTTACTTTCCTCATTTGGTGTAGGAACTAGCACATAATCATACATGATCGGTCACTTTCCTGACTTTGTGTAGAACCTAACACTTAATCATTCATGATTGCTCACTTTCCTCACTTGGTGTAGGACCTAGCACATAGTCATACATGATCGCTCAATTTCCTGACTTGGTGTAGGACCTAGTACATAATCATACATGATCACTCACTTTCCTCACTTGGTGTAGGACCTAGAACATAGTCATACATGATTGCTCACTTTCCTGACTTGGTATAGGACCTAGCACATAATCATACATGATCGCTCATATTCCTCACTTGGTGTAGGATCTAACACATAATCATACATGATCGCTCATTTTCATCAGTTGGTGCAGCACCTAGCACATAATCATACATGATCGTTCACTTTCCTCACTTGGTGTAGGACCTAACACATAATCATACATGATCGCTCACTTTCCTCACTTGGAGTAGGATCTAACACATAATCATACATGATCGTTCACTTTCCTCACTTGGTGTAGGACCTAACACAATCATACATGATCGCTCACTTTCCTGACTTGGTGTAGGACCTAGCACATAGTCATACATGATCGGTCACTTTCCTGACTTGGCGTAGGACCTAACACATAATCATACATGATCGCTCACTTTCCTCACTTGGAGTAGAATCTAACACATAATCATACATGATCGCTCACTTTCCTGACTTGGTGTAGGACCTAGCACATAGTCATAGATGATCGCTCACTTTCCTCACTTGGTGTAAGATCTAACAGATAATCATACATGATCGCTCACTTTCCTCACTTGGTGTAGAATCTAGCACATAAACATACATGATCGCTCACTTTTCTGACTTGGTGTAGGATCTAACACATAATCATACATGATTTCTCACTTTCCTGACTTGGTGTAGGACCTAGCACATATTCATACATGATCGCTCACTTTCCTGACTTGGTGTAGGACCTAGCACATAATCATACATGAACGCTCACTTTCCCCACTTTGTGTAGGACCTAACACATAATCATACATGATCGCTCACTTTCCTGACTTGGTGTAGGACCTAACACATAGTCATACATGATCACTCACTTTCCTCACTTGGTGTAGGATCTAACACATAATCATACATGATCGCTCACTTTCCACACTTGGTGTAGGACCTAGCACATAGTCATACATGATGCATCACCTTCCTGACTTGGCGTAGGACCTAGCACATAATCATACATCCTCGCTCACTTTACTCACTTGGTGTAGGACCTAGCACATAATCATATATGATCGCTCACTTTCCTCATTTGGTGTAGGAACTAGCACATAATCATACATGATCGGTCACTTTCCTCACTTGGTGTAGGATCTAACACATAATCATACATGATCGCTCATTTTCATCAGTTGGTGCAGGACCTAGCACATAATCATACATGATCGTTCACTTTCCTCACTTGGTGTAGGACCTAACACATAATCATACATGAACGCTCACTTTCCCCACTTGGTGTAGGACCTAACACATAATCATACATGATCGCTCACTTTCCTGACTTGGTGTAGGACCTAACACATAATCATACATGAACGCTCACTTTCCCCACTTGGTGTAGGACCTAACACATAATCATACATGATCGTTCACTTTCCTCACTTGGTGTAGGACCTAACACATAATCATACATGAACGCTCACTTTCCCCACTTGGTGTAGGACCTAACACATAATCATACATGATCGCTCACTTTCCTGACTTGGTGTAGGACCTAACACATAGTCATACATGATCACTCACTTTCCTCACTTGGTGTAGGATCTAACACATAATCATACATGATCGCTCACTTTCCACACTTGGTGTAGGACCTAGCACATAGTCATACATGATGCATCACTTTCCTGACTTGGCGTAGGACCTAGCACATAATCATACATCCTCGCTCACTTTACTCACTTGGTGTAGGATCTAGCACTTAGTCATACATGATTGCTCACTTTCCTGACTTGGTGTAGGACCTAGCACATAATCATATATGATCGCTCACATTCCTCACTTGGTGTAGGATCTAACACATAATCATACATGATCGCTCATTTTCCTCAGTTGGTGTAGGACCTAGCACATAATCATACATGATCGGTCACTTTCCTGACTTGGTGTAGGACCTAACACATAATCATACATGATCGCTCACTTTCCTTACTTGGAGTAGGATCTAACACATAATCATACATTATCGTTCACTTTCCTCACTTGGTGTAGGATCTAAAACGATCATACATGATCGTTCACTTTCCTTACTTGGTGTAGGACCTAACACAAAATCATACATGATCACTCACTTTCCTCACTTGGAGTAGGATCTAACACATAATCATACATGATCGCTCACTTTCCTGACTTGGTGTAGGACCTAGCACATAGTCATACATGATCGCTCACTTTCCTAACTTGGTGTAAGATCTAACAGATAATCGTACATGATCGCTCACTTTCCTCACTTCGTGTAGGACCTAGCACATAGTCATACATGATTGCTCACTTTCCTGACTTGGTGTAGGATCTAGCACATACTCATACATGATCGCTCACTTTCCTGACTTGGTGTAGGACCTAACACAATCATACATGATCGCTCACTTTCCTTATTTGGTGTAGGACCTATCACATAATCATACATGATCGGTCACTTTTCTGGCTTGGTGTAAGATCTAACACATAATCATACATCATCGCGCATTTTCCTTACTTGGTGTAGGACCTAGCACATAGTCATACATGATCACCCACTTTCCTCACTTGGTGTAGGATCTAACACATAATCATACATGAACGCTCACTTTCCCCACTTGGTGTAGGACCTAACACATAATCATACATGATCGCTCACTTTCCTGACTTGGTGTAGGACCTAACACATAGTCATACATGATCACTCACTTTCCTCACTTGGTGTAGGATCTAACACATAATCATACATTATCGCTCACTTTCCACACTTGGTGTAGGACCTAACACATAGTCATACATGATCGCTCACTTTCCAGACTTGGTGTAGGACCTAGCACATAATCATACATCCTCGCTCACTTTCCTCACTTGGTGTAGGACCTAGCACATAGTCATACATGATCGCTCACAGTCCTCACTTGGTGTATGATCTAACACATAATCATACATGATCGCTCATTTTCATCAGTTGATGTAGGACCTAGCACATATTCATACATGATCACTCACTTTCCTGACTTGGTGTAGGACCTAGCGCATAATCATACATGATCGCTCACTTTCCTGACTTGATGCAGAACCTAGCACATAATCATACATGATCGCTCACTTTCCTCACTTGGTGTAGGATCTAACACATAATCATACATGATCGCTCACTTTCCTGACTTGGCGTAGGATCTAACAAAAAATCATACATGATCGCTCACTTTCCTCACTTGGGGTAGGACCTATCACATAGTCATACATGATCGCTCACTTTCCTCACTTGGTGTAGGATCTAACACATAATCATACATGATCGCTCATTTTCCTGACTTGGTGTAGGACCTAGCACATATTCATACATGATCGCTCACTTTCCTGACTTGCTGTAGGACCTAGCTCATAATCATACATGATCGCTCACTTTCCCCACTTGGTGTAGGACCTAGCACATAGTCATACATGATTGCTCACTTTCCTCATTTGGTGTAGGAACTAGCACATAATCATACATGATCGGTCACTTTCCTGACTTTGTGTAGAACCTAACACTTAATCATTCATGATCGCTCACTTTCCTCACTTGGTGTAGGACCTAACACAATTATAAATGATCGCTCACTTTCCTTATTTGGTGTAGCACCTAGCACATAATCATACATGATCGGTCACTTTCCTGACTTTGTGTAGGTCCTAACACATAATCATACATGAACGCTCACTTTCCCCACTTGGTGTAGGACCAAACACATAATCATACATGATCGCTCACTTTCCTGACTTGGTGTAGGACCTAACACATAATCATACATGATCACTCACTTTCCTCAGTTGGTGTAGGATCTAACACATAATCATACATGATCGCTCACTTTCCACACTTGGTGTAGGACCTAGCACATAGTCATACATGATCGCTCACTTTCCTGACTTGGTGTAGGACCTAGTATATAATCATACATCCTCGCTCACTTTCCTCACTTGGTGTAGGACCTAGAACATAGTCATACATGATCGCTCACTTTCCTCACTTGGTGTAGGACCTAGCACATAGTCACACATGATTGCTCACTTTCCTCATTTGGTGTAGGAACTAGCACATAATCATACATGATCGGTCACTTTCCTGACTTTGTGTAGAACCTAACACTTAATCATTCATGATCGCTCACTTTCCTCACTTGGTGTAGGACCTAACACATAGTCACACATGATTGCTCACTTTCCTCATTTGGTGTAGGACCTAGCACATAGCCATACATGATCGCTCAATTTCCTGACTTGGTGTAGGACCTAACACATAATCATACATGATCGCTCACATTCCTCACTTGGTGTAGGATCTAACACATAATCATACATGATCGCTCATTTTCATCAGTTGGTGCAGGACCTAGCACATAATCATACATGATCGTTCACTTTCCTCACTTGGTGTAGGACCTAACACATAATCATACATGATCGCTCACTTTTCTCACTTGGAGTAGGATCTAACACATAATCATACATGATCGTTCACTTTCCTCACTTGGTGTAGGACCTAACACAATCATACATGATCGCTCACTTTCCTTACTTGGTGTAGGACCTAGCACATAATCATACATGATCGGTCACTTTCCTGACTTGGTGTAGGACCTAGCACATGATCATACATGATCGCTCACTTTCCTCACTTGGAGTAGGATCTAACACATAATCATACATGATCGTTCACTTTCCTCACTTGGTGTAGGACCTAACACAATCATACATGATCGCTCACTTTCCTGACTTGGTGTAGGACCTAGCACATAATCATACATGATCGGTCACTTTCCTGACTTGGTGTAGGACCTAACACATAATCATACATGATCGCTCATTTTCATCAGTTGGTGCAGGACCTAGCACATAATCATACATGATCGTTCACTTTCCTCACTTGGTGTAGGACCTAACACATAATCATACATGATCGCTCACTTTTCTCACTTGGAGTAGGATCTAACACATAATCATACATGATCGCTCACTTTCCTCACTTGGTGTAGAATCTAGCACATAATCATACATGATCGCTCACTTTTCTGACTTGGTGTAGGATCTAGCACATAATCACACATGATTGCTCACTTTCCTGACTTGGTGTAGGACCTAGCACATATTCATAGATGATCGCTCACTTTCCTGACTTGGTGTAGGACCTAGCTCATAATCATACATGATCGCTCACTTTCCTGACTTGGTGTAGGACCTAGCACATAATCATACATGATCGGTCACTTTCCTGACTTGGTGTAGGACCTAACACATAATCATACATCATCGCTCACTTTCCTCACTTGGAGTAGAATCTAACACATAATCATACATGATCGCTCACTTTCCTGACTTGGTGTAGGACCTAGCACATAGTCATAGATGATCGCTCACTTTCCTCACTTGGTGTAAGATCTAACAGATAATCATACATGATCGCTCACTTTCCTAACTTGGTGTAGGACCTAGCACATAGTCATACATGATCGCTCACTTTCCTCACTTGGTGTAGGACCTAGCACATAGTCATACATGGTTGCTCACTTTCCTGACTTGGTGTAGGATCTAACACATAATCATACATGATCGCTCACTTTCCTCACTTGGTGTAGGATCTAGCACATACTCATACATGATCGCTCACTTTCCTGACTTGGTGTAGGACCTAACTCAATCATACATGATCGCTCACTTTCCTTATTTGGTGTAGGACCTATCACATAATCATACATGATCGGTCACTTTCCTGACTTTCTGTAGAATCTAACACATAATCATACATGATCGCTCACTTTTCTGACTTGATGTAAGATCTAACACA
The DNA here is from genome assembly GCA_963383655.1 of Bathymodiolus septemdierum. Taxonomy (NCBI): domain Eukaryota; kingdom Metazoa; phylum Mollusca; class Bivalvia; order Mytilida; family Modiolidae; genus Bathymodiolus; species Bathymodiolus septemdierum. Next base: position 60,870,594 of record OY726525.1, read on the forward strand.
TAATCATACATGATCGCTCACTTTCCTGACTTGGTGTAGGACATAGCACATAGTCATACATGATCGCCCACTTTCCTCACTTGGTGTAGGATCTAACACATAGTCATACATGATTGCTCACTTTCCTGACTTGGTGTAGGACCTAGCACATATTCATACATGATCGCTCACTTTCCTGACTTGGTGTAGGACCTAGCACATAATCATACATGAACGCTCATTTTCCCCACTTGGTGTAGGACCTAACACATAATCATACATGATCGCTCACTTTCCTGACTTGGTGTAGGACCTAGCACATATTCATGCATGATGCATCACTTTCCTGACTTGGTGTAGGACCTAGCACATAATCATACATCCTCGCTCACTTTTCTCACTTGGTGTAGGAACTAGTACATAGTCATACATGATTGCTCACTTTCCTGACTTGGTGTAGGACCTAGCACATAATCATATATGATCGCTCACATTCCTCACTTGGTGTAGGATCTAACACATAATCATACATGATCGCTCATTTTCCTCAGTTGGTGTAGCACCTAGCACATAATCATACACGATCGTTCAATTTCCTCACTTGGTGTAGGACCTAACACAATCATACATGATCGTTCACATTCCTTACTTGGTGCAGGAACTAGCACATAATCATACATGATCGGTCACTTTCCTGACTTGGTGTAGGACTTAGCACATAATTATACATGATCGCTCACTTTCCTGACTTGGTGTAGGACCTAACACATAATCATACATGATCGCTCACTTTCCTCACTTGGAGTAGGATCTAACACATAATCATACATGATCGCTCACTTTCCTGACTTCGTGTAGGACCTAGCACATAGTCATACATGATTGCTCACTTTCCTCACTTGGTGTAAGATCTAACAGATAATCGTACATGATCTCTCACTTTCCTCACTTGGTGTAGGACATTGCACATAGTCATACATGATTGCTCACTTTCCTGACTTGGTGTAGGATCTAACACATAATCATACATGATCGCTCACTTTCCTCATTTGGTGTAGGATCTAGCACATACTCATACATGATCGGTCACTTTCCTGACTTGGTGTAAGATCTAACACATAATCATACATGATCGCTCACTTTCCTGACTTGGTGTAGGACCTAGCACATAGTCATACATGATCGCCCACTTTCCTCACTTGGTGTAGGATCTAACACATAGTCATACATGATTGCTCACTTTCCTGACTTGGTGTAGGACCTAGCACATATTCATACATGATCGCTCACTTTCCTGACTTGGTGTAGGACCTAGCACATAATCATACATGAACGCTCATTTTCCCCACTTGGTGTAGGACCTAACACATATTCATACATGATCGCTCACTTTCCTGACTTGGTGTAGGACCTAGCACATAGTCATGCATCCTCGCTCACTTTTCTCACTTGGTGTAGGACCTAGCACATAGTCATACGTGATTTCTCACTTTCCTGACTTGGTGTAGGACTTAGCACATAATCATATATGATCGCTCACATTCCTCACTTGGTGTAGGATCTAACACATAATCATACATGATCGCTCATTTTCCTCAGTTGGTGTAGGATCTAGCACATAATCATACACGATCGTTCAATTTCCTCACTTGGTGTAGGACCTAACACAATCATACATGATCGCTCACATTCCTTACTTGGTGTAGGAACTAGCACATACTCATACATGATCGGTCACTTTCCTGACTTGGTGTAAGATCTAACACATAATCATACATGATCGCTCATTTTCCTGACTTGGTGTAGGACCTAGCACATAGTCATACATGATCGCCCACTTTCCTCACTTGGTGTAGGATCTAACACATAGTCATACATGATTGCTCACTTTCCTGACTTGGTGTAGGACCTAGCACATATTCATACATGATCGCTCACTTTCCTGACTTGGTGTAGGACCTAGCACATAATCATACATGAACGCTCATTTTCCCCACTTGGTGTAGGACCTAACACATATTCATACATGATCGCTCACTTTCCTGACTTGGTGTAGGACCTAGCACATAGTCATGCATGATGCATCACTTTCCTGACTTGGTGTAGGACCTAGCACATAATCATACATCCTTGCTCACTTTTCTCACTTGGTGTAGGACCTAGCACATAGTCATACGTGATTGTTCACTTTCCTGACTTGGTGTAGGACCTAGCACATAATCATATATGATCTCTCACATTCCTCACTTGGTGTAGGATCTAACACATAATCATACATGATCGCTCATTTTCCTCAGTTGGTGTAGGATCTAGCACATAATCATACACGATCGTTCAATTTCCTCACTTGGTGTAGGACCTAACACAATCATACATGATCGCTCACATTCCTTACTTGGTGTAGGAACTAGCATATAATCATACATGATCGGTCACTTTCCTGACTTGTTGTAGGACCTAACACATAGTCATACATGATCGCTCACTTTCCTCACTTGGAGTAGGATCTAACACATAATCATACATGATCGTTCACTTTCCTCACTTGGTGTAGGACCTAACACAATCATACATGATCGCTCACTTTCCTTACTTGGTGTAGGACTTAGCACATAATTATACATGATCGCTCACTTTCCTGACTTGGTGTAGGACCTAACACATAATCATACATGATCGCTCACTTTCCTCACTTGGAGAAGGATCTAACACATAATCATACATGATCGCTCACTTTCCTGACTTGGTGTAGGACCTAGCACATAGTCATACATGATTGCTCACTTTCCTCACTTGGTGTAAGATCTAACAGATAATCGTACATGATCTCTCACTTTCCTCACTTGGTGTAGGACCTAGCACATAGTCATACATGATTGCTCACTTTCCTGACTTGGTGTAGGATCTAACACATAATCATACATGATCGCTCACTTTCCTGACTTGGTGTAGGACCTAACACAATCATACATGATCGCTCACTTTCCTGACTTGGTGTAGGACCTAGCACATAGTCATACATGATCGCCCACTTTCCTCACTTGGTGTAGGATCTAACACATAATCATACATGATTGCTCACTTTCCTGACTTGGTGTAGGACATAGCACATATTCATACATGATCGCTCACTTTCCTGACTTGGTGTAGGACCTATCACATAATCATACATGAACGCTCACTTTCCCCACTTGGTGTAGGACCTAGCACATAATCATACATGATCGCTCACTTTCCTGACTTGGTGTAGGACCTAACACATAGTCATACATGATCACTCACTTTCCTCACTTGGTGTAGGATCTAACACATAATCATACATGATCGCTCACTTTCCTCACTTGGTGTAGGACCTAGCACATAATCATACATCCTCGCTCACTTTCCTCACTTGGTGTAGGACCTTGCACATAGTCATACATGATTGCTCACTTTCCTGGCTTGGTGTAGGACCTAGCACATAATCATACATGATCGCTCAAAGTCCTCACTTGGTGTAGGATCTAACACATAATCATACATGATCGCTCATTTTCATCAGTTGGTGAAGGACCTAGCACATAATCATACATGATCGTTCACTTTCCTCACTTGGTGTAGGACCTAACACTTAATCATACATGATCGCTCACTTTCCTCACTTGGAGTAGGATCTAACACATAATCATACATGATCATTCACTTTCCTGACTTGGTGTAGGACCTAACACAATCATACATGATTGCTCACTTTCCTTACTTGGTGTAGGACCTAGCACATAATCATGCATGATCGGTCACTTTCCTGACTTGGTGTAGGACCTAACACATAATCATACATGATCGCTCACTTTCCTCACTTGGAGTAGGATCTAACACATAATCATACATGATCGCTCACTTTCCTGACTTGGTGTAGGACCTAGCACATAGTCATACATGATCGCTCACTTTCCTCACTTGGTGTAAGATCCAACAGATAATCATACATGATCGCTCACTTTCCTCACTTAGTGTAGGACCTAGCACATAGTCATACATGGTTGCTCACGTTCCTGACTTGGTGTAGGATCTAACACATAATCATACATGATCGCTCACTTTCCTCACTTGGTGTAGGATCTAGCACATACTCATACATGATCGCTCACTTTCCTGACTTGGTGTAGGACCTAACTCAATCATACATGACCGCTCACTTTCCTTATTTGGTGTAGGACCTATCACATAATCATACATGATCGGTCACTTTCCTGACTTTGTGTAGAATCTAACACATAATCATACATGATCGCTCACTTTTCTGACTTGGTGTAAGATCTAACACATAATCATACATGATCGCTCACTTTCCTGACTTGGTGTAGGACCTAGCACATATTCATACATGATCGCTCACTTTCCTGACTTGGTGTAGAACCTAGCACATAATCATACATGAACGCTCACTTTCCCCACTTGGTGTAGGACCTAACACATACTCATACATGATCGCTCACTTTCCTGACTTGGTTTAGGACCTAACACATAGTCATACATGATCACTCACTTTCTTCACTTGGTGTAGGATCTAACACATAATCATACATGATTCCCCACTTTCCTGACTTGGTGTAGGACCTAGCACATATTCATACATGAACGCTCACTTTCCGCACTTGGTGTAGGACCTAACACATACTCATACATGATCGCTCACTTTCCTGACTTGGTTTAGGACCTAACACATAGTCATACATGATCACTCACTTTCTTCACTTGGTGTAGGATCTAACACATAATCATACATGATTCCTGACTTTCCTGACTTGGTGTAGGACCTAGCACATAATCATACATGAACGCTCACTTTCCCCACTTGGTGTAGGACCTAACACATAGTCATACATGATCACTCACTTTCTTCACTTGGTGTAGGATCTAACACATAATCATACATGATTCCTCACTTTCCTGACTTGGTGTAGGACCTAGCACATATTCATACATGAACGCTCACTTTCCGCACTTGGTGTAGGACCTAACACATACTCATACATGATCGCTCACTTTCCTGACTTGGTTTAGGACCTAACACATAGTCATACATGATCACTCACTTTCTTCACTTGGTGTAGGATCTAACACATAATCATACATGATTCCTTACTTTCCTGACTTGGTGTAGGACCTAGCACATATTCATACATGATCGCTCACTTTCCTGGCTTGGTGTAGGACCTAGCACATAATCATACATGAACGCTCACTTTCCCCACTTGGTGTAGGACCTAACACATAATCATACATGATCGCTCACTTTCCTGACTTGGTGTAGGACCTAGCACATAGTCATGCATGATGCATCACTTTCCTGACTTGGTGTAGGACCTAGCACATAATCATACATCCTCGCTCACTTTTCTCACTTGGTGTAGGACCTAGCACATAGCCATACATGATTGCTCACTTTCCTGACTTGGTGTAGGACCTAGCACATAATCATATATGATCGCTCACATTCCTCACTTGGTGTAGGATCTAACACATAATCATACATGATCGCTCATTTTCCTCAGTTGGTGTAGGACCTAGCACATAATCATACACGATCGTTCAATTTCCTCACTTGGTGTAGGACCTAACACAATCATACATGATCGCTCACATTCCTTACTTGGTGTAGGAACTAGCACATAATCATACATGATCGGTCACTTTCCTGACTTGGTGTAGGACCTAACACATAATCATACATGATCGCTCACTTTCCTCACTTGGAGTAGGATCTAACACATAATCATACATGATCGTTCACTTTCCTCACTTGGTGTAGGACCTAACAAAATCATACATAATCGCTCACTTTCCTTACTTGGTGTAGGACTTAGCACATAATTATACATGATCGCTCACTTTCCTGACTTGGTGTAGGACCTAACACATAATCATACATGATCGCTCACTTTCCTCACTTGGAGTAGGATCTAACACATAATCATACATGATCGCTCACTTTACTGACTTGGTGTAGGACCTAGCACATAGTCATACATGATTGCTCACTTTCCTCACTTGGTGTAAGATCTAACAGATAATAGTACATGATCTCTCACTTTCCTCACTTGGTGTAGGACCTAGCACATAGTCATACATGATTGCTCGCTTTCCTGACTTGGTGTAGGATCTAACACATAATCATACATGATCGCTCAATTTCCTCATTTGGCATAGGATCTAGCACATACTCATACATGATCGCTCACTTTCCTGACTTGGTGTAGGACCTAACACAATCATAAATGATCGCTCACTTTCCTTATTTGTTGTAGGACCTAGCACATAATCATACATGATCGGTCACTTTCCTGACTTGGTGTAAGATCTGACACATAATCATACATGATCGCTCACTTTCCTGACATGGTGTAGGACCTAGCACATAGTCATACATGATCGCCCACTTTTCTCACTTGGTGTAGGATCTAACACATAATCATACATGATTGCTCACTTTCCTGACTTGGTGTAGGACATAGCACATATTCATACATGATCGCTCACTTTCTTGACTTGGTGTAGGACCTAACACATAATCATACATGAACGCTCACTTTCCCCACTTGGTGTAGGACCTAGCACATAATCATACATGATCGCTCACTTTCCTGACTTGGTGTAGGACCTAACACATAGTCATACATGATCACTCACTTTACTCATTTGGTGTAGGATCTAACACATAATCATACATTATCGCTCACTTTCCACACATGGTGTAGGACCTAACACATAGTCATACATGATCGCTCACTTTCCTCACTTGGTGTAGGACATAGCACATAGTCATACATGATTGCTCACTTTCCTGGCTTGGTGTAGGACCTAGCACATAATCATACATGATCGCTCAAAGTCCTCACTTGGTGTAGGATCTAACACATAATCATACATGATCGCTCATTTTCATCAGTTGGTGAAGGACCTAGCACATAATCATACATGATCGTTCACTTTCCTCACTTGGTGTAGGACCTAACACTTAATCATACATGATCGCTCACTTTCCTCACTTGGAGTAGGATCTAACACATAATCATACATGATCGTTCACTTTCCTGACTTGGTGTAGGACCTAACACAATCATATATGATTGCTCACTTTCCTTACTTGGTGTAGGACCTAGCACATAATCATGCATGATCGGTCACTTTCCTGACTTGGTGTAGGACCTAACACATAATCATACATGATCGCTCACTTTCCTCACTTGGAGTAGGATCTAACACATAATCATACATGATCGCTCACTTTCCTGACTCGGTGTAGGACCTAGCACATAGTCATACATGATCGCTCACTTTCCTCACTTGGTGTAAGATCTAACAGATAATCATACATGATCGCTCACTTTCCTCACTTGGTGTAGGACCTAGCACATAGTCATACATGGTTGCTCATTTTCCTGACTTGGTGTAGGATCTAACACATAATCATACATGATCGCTCACTTTCCTCACTTGGTGTAGGATCTAGCACATACTCATACATGATCGCTCACTTTCCTGACTTGGTGTAGGACCTAACTCAACCATACATGATCGCTCACTTTCCTTATTTGGTGTAGGACCTATCACATAATCATACATGATCGGTCACTTTCCTGACTTTGTGTAGAATCTAACACATAATCATACATGATCGCTCACTTTTCTGACTTGGTGTAAGATCTAACACATAATCATACATGATCGCTCACTTTCCTGACTTTGTGTAGGACCTAGCACATAGTCATACATGATCGCCCACTTTCCTCACTTGGTGTAGGATCTAACACATAGTCATACATGATTGCTCACTTTCCTGACTTGGTGTAGGACCTAGCACATATTCATACATGATCGCTCACTTTCCTGACTTGGTGTAGGACCTAGCACATAATCATACATGAACGCTCACTTTCCCCACTTGGTGTAGGACCTAACACATAATCATACATGATCGCTCACTTTCCTGACTTGGTGTAGGAACTAGCACATAGTCATGCATGATGCATCACTTTTCTGACTTGGTGTAGGACCTAGCACATAATCATACATGAACGCTCACTTTCCCCACTTGGTGTAGGACCTAACACATACTCATACATGATCGCTCACTTTCCTGACTTGGTTTAGGACCTAACACATAGTCATACATGATCGCTCACTTTCCTCACTTGGAGTAGGATCTAACACATAATCATACATGATCGCTCACTTTCCTGACTTGGATTAGGACCTAGCACATAGTCATACATGATCGCTCACTTTCCTCACTTGGTGTAAGATCTAACAGATAATCATACATGATCGATCACTTTCCTCACTCGGTGTAGGACCTAGCACATAGTCATACATGGTTGCTCATTTTCCTGACTTGGTGTAGGATCTAACACATAATCATACATGATCGCTCACTTTCCTCACTTGGTGTAGGATCTAGCACATACTCATACATGATCGCTCACTTTCCTGACTTGGTGTAGGACCTAACTCAATCATACATGATCGCTCACTTTCCTTATTTGGTGTAGGACCAATCACATAATCATACATGATCGGTCACTTTCCTGACTTTGTGTAGAATCTAACACATAATCATACATGATCGCTCACTTTTCTGACTTGGTGTAAGATCTAACACATAATCATACATGATCGCTCACTTTCCTGACTTGGTGTAGGACCTAGCACATAGTCATACATGATCGCCCACTTTCCTCACTTGGTGTAGGATCTAACACATAGTCATACATGATTGCTCACTTTCCTGACTTGGTGTAGGACCTAGCACATATTCATACATGATCGCTCACTTTCCTGACTTGGTGTAGGACCTAGCACATAGTCATACATGAACGCTCACTTTCCCCACTTGGTGTAGGACCTAACACATAATCATACATGATCGCTCACTTTCCTGACTTGGTGTAGGACCTAGCACATAGTCATGCATGATGCATCACTTTCCTGACTTGGTGTAGGACCTAGCACATAATCATACATCCTCGCTCACTTTTCTCACTTGGTGTAGGACCTAGCACATAGTCATACATGATTGCTCACTTTCCTGACTTGGTGTAGGACCTAGCACATAATCATATATGATCGCTCACATTCCTCACTTGGTGTAGGATCTAACACATAATCATACATGATCGCTCATTTTCCTCAGTTGGTGTAGGACCTAGCACATATTCATACATGATCGCTCACTTTCCTGACTTGGCTTAGGACCTAACACATATTCATACATGATCGCTCACTTTCCTGACTTGGTGTAGAACCTAGCACATAATCATACATGAACGCTCACTTTCCCCACTTGGTGTAGGACCTAACACATACTCATACATGATCGCTCACTTTCCTGACTTGGTTTAGGACCTAACACATAGTCATACATGATCACTCACTTTCTTCACTTGGTGTAGGATCTAACACATAATCATACATGATTCCCCACTTTCCTGACTTGGTGTAGGACCTAGCACATATTCATACATGAACGCTCACTTTCCGCACTTGGTGTAGGACCTAACACATACTCATACATGATCGCTCACTTTCCTGACTTGGTTTAGGACCTAACACATAGTCATACATGATCACTCACTTTCTTCACTTGGTGTAGGATCTAACACATAATCATACATGATTCCTGACTTTCCTGACTTGGTGTAGGACCTAGCACATAATCATACATGAACGCTCACTTTCCCCACTTGGTGTAGGACCTAACACATAGTCATACATGATCACTCACTTTCTTCACTTGGTGTAGGATCTAACACATAATCATACATGATTCCTCACTTTCCTGACTTGGTGTAGGACCTAGCACATATTCATACATGAACGCTCACTTTCCGCACTTGGTGTAGGACCTAACACATACTCATACATGATCGCTCACTTTCCTGACTTGGTTTAGGACCTAACACATAGTCATACATGATCACTCACTTTCTTCACTTGGTGTAGGATCTAACACATAATCATACATGATTCCTCACTTTCCTGACTTGGTGTAGGACCTAGCACATATTCATACATGATCGCTCACTTTCCTGACTTGGCGTAGGACCTAGCACATAATCATACATGAACGCTCACTTTCCCCACTTGGTGTAGGACCTAACACATAATCATACATGATCGCTCACTTTCCTGACTTGGTGTAGGACCTAGCACATAGTCATGCATGATGCATCACTTTCCTGACTTGGTGTAGGACCTAGCACATAATCATACATCCTCGCTCACTTTTCTCACTGGTGTAGGACCTAGCACATAGCCATACATGATTGCTCACTTTCCTGACTTGGTGTAGGACCTAGCACATAATCATATATGATCGTTCACATTCCTCACTTGGTGTAGGATCTAACACATAATCATACATGATCGCTCATTTTCCTCAGTTGGTGTAGGACCTAGCACATAATCATACACGATCGTACAATTTCCTCACTTGGTGTAGGACCTAACACAATCATACATGATCGCTCACATTCCTTACTTGGTGTAGGAACTAGCACATAATCATACATGATCGGTCACTTTCCTGACTTGGTGTAGGACCTAACACATAATCATACATGATCGCTCACTTTCCTCACTTGGAGTAGGATCTAACACATAATCATACATGATCGTTCACTTTCCTCACTTGGTGTAGGACCTAACACAATCATACATAATCGCTCACTTTCCTTACTTGGTGTAGGACTTAGCACATAATTATACATGATCGCTCACTTTCCTGACTTGGTGTAGGACCTAACACATAATCATACATGATCGCTCACTTTCCTCACTTGGAGTAGGATCTAACACATAATCATACATGATCGCTCACTTTACTGACTTGGTGTAGGACCTAGCACATAGTCATACATGATTGCTCACTTTCCTCACTTGGTGTAAGATCTAACAGATAATAGTACATGATCTCTCACTTTCCTCACTTGGTGTAGGACCTAGCACATAGTCATACATGATTGCTCGCTTTCCTGACTTGGTGTAGGATCTAACACATAATCATACATGATCGCTCAATTTCCTCATTTGGCATAGGATCTAGCACATACTCATACATGATCGCTCACTTTCCTGACTTGGTGTAGGACCTAACACAATCATAAATGATCGCTCACTTTCCTTACTTGGTGTAGGACTTAGCACATAATTATACATGATCGCTCACTTTCCTGACTTGGTGTAAGATCTGACACATAATCATACATGATCGCTCACTTTCCTGACATGGTGTAGGACCTAGCACATAGTCATACATGATCGCCCACTTTTCTCACTTGGTGTAGGATCTAACACATAATCATACATGATTGCTCACTTTCCTGACTTGGTGTAGGACATAGCACATATTCATACATGATCGCTCACTTTCTTGACTTGGTGTAGGACCTAACACATAATCATACATGAACGCTCACTTTCCCCACTTGGTGTAGGACCTAGCACATAATCATACATGATCGCTCACTTTCCTGACTTGGTGTAGGACCTAACACATAGTCATACATGATCACTCACTTTACTCATTTGGTGTAGGATCTAACACATAATCATACATTATCGCTCACTTTCCACACATGGTGTAGGACCTAACACATAGTCATACATGATCGCTCACTTTCCTCACTTGGTGTAGGACATAGCACATAGTCATACATGATTGCTCACTTTCCTGGCTTGGTGTAGGACCTAGCACATAATCATACATGATCGCTCAAAGTCCTCACTTGGTGTAGGATCTAACACATAATCATACATGATCGCTCATTTTCATCAGTTGGTGAAGGACCTAGCACATAATCATACATGATCGTTCACTTTCCTCACTTGGTGTAGGACCTAACACTTAATCATACATGATCGCTCACTTTCCTCACTTGGAGTAGGATCTAACACATAATCATACATGATCGTTCACTTTCCTGACTTGGTGTAGGACCTAACACAATCATACATGATTGCTCACTTTCCTTACTTGGTGTAGGACCTAGCACATAATCATGCATGATCGGTCACTTTCCTGACTTGGTGTAGGACCTAACACATAATCATACATGATCGCTCACTTTCCTGACTTGGTGTAGGACCTAGCACATAGTCATACATGATCGCTCACTTTCCTCACTTGGTGTAAGATCTAACAGATAATCATACATGATCGCTCACTTTCCTCACTTGGTGTAGGACCTAGCACATAGTCATACATGGTTGCTCATTTTCCTGACTTGGTGTAGGATCTAACACATAATCATACATGATCGCTCACTTTCCTCACTTGGTGTAGGATCTAGCATATACTCATACATGATCGCTCACTTTCCTGACTTGGTGTAGGACCTAACTCAACCATACATGATCGCTCACTTTCCTTATTTGGTGTAGGACCTATCACATAATCATACATGATCGGTCACTTTCCTGACTTTGTGTAGAATCTAACACATAATCATACATGATCGCTCACTTTTCTGACTTGGTGTAAGATCTAACACATAATCATACATGATCGCTCACTTTCCTGACTTTGTGTAGGACCTAGCACATAGTCATACATGATCGCCCACTTTCCTCACTTGGTGTAGGATCTAACACATAGTCATACATGATTGCTCACTTTCCTGACTTGGTGTAGGACCTAGCACATATTCATACATGATCGCTCACTTTCCTGACTTGGTGTAGGACCTAGCACATAATCATACATGAACGCTCACTTTCCCCACTTGGTGTAGGACCTAACACATAATCATACATGATCGCTCACTTTCCTGACTTGGTGTAGGACCTAGCACATAGTCATGCATGATGCATCACTTTCCTGACTTGGTGTAGGACCTAGCACATAATCATACATCCTCGCTCACTTTTCTCACTTGGTGTAGGACCTAGCACATAGTCATACATGATTGCTCACTTTCCTGACTTGGTGTAGGACCTAGCACATATTCATACATGATCGCTCAATTTCCTGACTTGGTGTAGGACCTAGCACATAATCATACATGAACGCTCACTTTCCCCACTTGGTGTAGGACCTAACACATACTCATACATGATCGCTCACTTTCCTGACTTGGTTTAGGACCTAACACATAGTCATACATGATCGCTCACTTTCCTCACTTGGAGTAGGATCTAACACATAATCATACATGATCGCTCACTTTCCTGACTTGGATTAGGACCTAGCACATAGTCATACATGATCGCTCACTTTCCTCACTTGGTGTAAGATCTAACAGATAATCATACATGATCGCTCACTTTCCTCACTTGGTGTAGGACCTAGCACATAGTCATACATGGTTGCTCATTTTCCTGACTTGGTGTAGGATCTAACACATAATCATACATGATCGCTCACTTTCCTCACTTGGTGTAGGATCTAGCACATACTCATACATGATCGCTCACTTTCCTGACTTGGTGTAGGACCTAACTCAATCATACATGATCGCTCACTTTCCTTATTTGGTGTAGGACCTATCACATAATCATACATGATCGGTCACTTTCCTGACTTTGTGTAGAATCTAACACATAATCATACATGATCGCTCACTTTTCTGACTTGGTGTAAGATCTAACACATAATCATACATGATCGCTCACTTTCCTGACTTGGTGTAGGACCTAGCACATAGTCATACATGATCGCCCACTTTCCTCACTTGGTGTAGGATCTAACACATAGTCATACATGATTGCTCACTTTCCTGACTTGGTGTAGGACCTAACACATATTCATACATGATCGCTCACTTTCCTGACTTGGTGTAGGACCTAGCACATAGTCATACATGAACGCTCACTTTCCCCACTTGGTGTAGGACCTAACACATAATCATACATGATCGCTCACTTTCCTGACTTGGTGTAGGACCTAGCACATAGTCATGCATGATGCATCACTTTCCTGACTTGGTGTAGGACCTAGCACATAATCATACATCCTCGCTCACTTTTCTCACTTGGTGTAGGACCTAGCACATAGTCATACATGATTGCTCACTTTCCTGACTTGGTGTAGGACCTAGCACATAATCATATATGATCGCTCACATTCCTCACTTGGTGTAGGATCTAACACATAATCATACATGATCGCTCATTTTCCTCAGTTGGTGTAGGACCTAACACATAATCATACACGATCGTTCAATTTCCTCACTTGATGTAGGACCTAACACAATCATACATGATCGCTCACATTCCTTACTTGGTGTAGGAACTAGCACATAATCATACATGATCGGTCACTTTCCTGACTTGGTGTAGGACCTAACACATAATCATACATGATCGCTCACTTTCCTCACTTGGAGTAGGATCTAACACATAATCATACATGATCGTTCACTTTCCTCACTTGGTGTAGGACCTAGCACAATCATACATGATCGCTCACTTTCCTTACTTTGTGTAGGACTTAGCACATAATTATACATGATCGCTCACTTTTCTGACTTGGTGTAAGATCTAACACATAATCATACATGATCGCTCACTTTCCTGACTTGGTGTAGGACCTAGCACATAGTCATACATGATCGCCCACTTTCCTCACTTGGTGTAGGATCTAACACATAGTCATACCTGATTGCTCACTTTCCTGACTTGGTGTAGGACCTAGCACATATTCATACATGATCGCTCACTTTCCTGACTTGGTGTAGGACCTAGCACATAATCATACATGAACGCTCACTTTCCCCACTTGGTGTAGGACCTAACACATACTCATACATGATCGCTCACTTTCCTGACTTGGTGTAGGACCTAACACATAGTCATACATGATCGCTCACTTTCCTCACTTGGAGTAGGATCTAACACATAATCATACATGATCGCTCACTTTCCTGACTTGGTGTAGGACCTAGCACATAGTCATACATGATCGCTCACTTTCCTCACTTGGTGTAAGATCTAACAGATAATCATACATGATCGCTCACTTTCCTCACTTGGTGTAGGACCTAGCACATAGTCATACATGGTTGCTCATTTTCCTGACTTGGTGTAGGATCTAACACATAATCATACATGATCGCTCACTTTCCTCACTTGGTGTAGGATTTAGCACATACTCATACATGATCGCTCACTTTCCTGACTTGGTGTAGGACCTAACTCAATCATACATGATCGCTCACTTTCCTTATTTGGTGTAGGACCTATCACATAATCATACATGATCGGTCACTTTCCTGACTTTGTGTAGGACCTAACACATAATCATACACGATCGTTCAATTTCCTCACTTGATGTAGGACCTAACACAATCATACATGATCGCTCACTTTCCTTACTTTGTGTAGGACTTAGCACATAATTATACATGATCGCTCACTTTTCTGACTTGGTGTAAGATCTAACACATAATCATACATGATCGCTCACTTTCCTGACTTGGTGTAGGACCTAGCACATAGTCATACATGATCACTAACTTTCTTCACTTGGTGTAGGATCTAACACATAATCATACATGATTCCTCACTTTCCTGACTTGGTGTAAGATCTAACACATAATCATACATGATCGCTCACTTTCCTGACTTGGTGTAGGACCTAGCACATAGTCATACATGATCACTCACTTTCTTCACTTGGTGTAGGATCTAACACATAATCATACATGATTCCTCACTTTCCTGACTTGGTGTAGGACCTAGCACCTATTCATACATGATCGCTCACTTTTCTGACTTGGTGTAAGATCTAACACATAATCATACATGATCGCTCACTTTCCTGACTTGGTGTAGGACCTAGCACATAGTCATACATGATCACTCACTTTCTTCACTTGGTGTAGGATCTAACACATAATCATACATGATTCCTCACTTTCCTGACTTGGTGTAGGACCTAGCACATATTCATACATGATCGCTCACTTTCCTGACTTGGTGTAGGACCTAGCACATAATCATACATGAACGCTCACTTTCCCCACTTGGTGTAGGACCTAACACATAATCATACATGATCGCTCACTTTCCTGACTTGGTGTAGGACCTAGCACATAGTCATGCATGATGCATCACTTTCCTGACTTGGTGTAGGACCTAGCACATAATCATACATCCTCGCTCACTTTTCTCACTTGGTGTAGGACCTAGCACATAGTCATACATGATTGCTCACTTTCCTGACTTGGTGTAGGACCTAGCACATAATCATATATGATCGCTCACATTCCTCACTTGGTGTAGGATCTAACACATAATCATACATGATCGCTCATTTTCCTCAGTTGGTGTAGGACCTAGCACATAATCATACACGATCGTTCAATTTCCTCACTTGGTGTAGGACCTAACACAATCATACATGATCGCTCACATTCCTTACTTGGTGTAGGAACTAGCACATAATCATACATGATCGGTCACTTTCCTGACTTGGTGTAGGACCTAACACATAATCATACATGATCGCTCACTTTCCTCACTTGGAGTAGGATCTAACACAAAATCATACATGATCGTTCACTTTCCTCACTTGGTGTAGGACCTACCACAATCATACATGATCGCTCACTTTCCTTACTTGGTGTAGGACTTAGCACATAATTATACATGATCGCTCACTTTCCTGACTTGGTGTAGGGCCTAACACATAATCATACATGATCGCTCACTTTCCTCACTTGGAGTAGGATCTAACACATAATCATACATGATCGCTCACTTTCCTGACTTGGTGTAGGACCTAGCACATAGTCATACATGATTGCTCACTTTCCTCACTTGGTGGAAGATCTAACAGATAATCGTACATGATCTCTCACTTTCCTCACTTGGTGTAGGACCTATCACATATTCATACATGATTGCTCACTTTCCTGACTTGGTGTAGGACCTAGCACATAGTCATACATGATCGCCCACTTTCCTCACTTGGTGTAGGATCTAACACATAGTCATACCTGATTGCTCACTTTCCTGACTTGGTGTAGGACCTAGCACATATTCATACATGATCGCTCACTTTCCTGACTTGGTGTAGGGCCTAGCACATAATCATATATGAACGCTCACTTTCCCCACTTGGTGTAGGACCTAACACATACTCATACATGATCGCTCACTTTCCTGACTTGGTTTAGGACCTAACACATAGTCATACATGATCGCTCACTTTCCTCACTTGGAGTAGGATCTAACACATAATCATACATGATCGCTCACTTTCCTGACTTGGTGTAGGACCTAGCACATAGTCATACATGATCGCTCACTTTCCTCACTTGGTGTAAGATCTAACAGATAATCATACATGATCGCTCACTTTCCTCACTTGGTGTAGGACCTAGCACATAGTCATACATGGTTGCTCATTTTCCTGACTTGGTGTAGGATCTAACACATAATCATACATGATCGCTCACTTTCCTCACTTGGTGTAGGATCTAGCACATACTCATACATGATCGCTCACTTTCCTGACTTGGTGTAGGACCTAACTCAATCATACATGATCGCTCACTTTCCTTATTTGGTGTAGGACCTATCACATAATCATACATGATCGGTCACTTTCCTGACTTTGTGTAGAATCTAACACATAATCATACATGATCGCTCACTTTTCTGACTTGGTGTAAGATCTAACACATAATCATACATGATCGCTCACTTTCCTCACTTGGTGTAGGACCTAGCACATAGTCATACATGATCGCCCACTTTCCTCACTTGGTGTAGGATCTAACACATAGTCATACATGATTGCTCACTTTCCTGACTTGGTGTAGGACCTAGCACATATTCATACATGATCGCTCACTTTCCTGACTTGGTGTAGGACCTAGCACATAATCATACATGAACGCTCACTTTCCCCACTTGGTGTAGGACCTAACACATAATCATACATGATCGCTCACTTTCCTGACTTGGTGTCGGACCTAGCACATAGTCATGCATGATGCATCACTTTCCTGACTTGGTGTAGGACCTAGCACATAATCATACATCCTCGCTCACTTTTCTCACTTGGTGTAGGACCTAGCACATAGTCATACATGATTGCTCACTTTCCTGACTTGGTGTAGGACCTAGCACATAATCATATATGATCGCTCACATTCCTCACTTGGTGTAGGATCTAACACATAATCATACATGATCGCTCATTTTCCTCAGTTGGTGTAGGACCTAGCACATAATCATACACGATCGTTCAATTTCCTCACTTGGTGTAGGACCTAACACAATCATACATGATCGCTCACATTCCTTACTTGGTGTAGGAACTAGCACATAATCATACATGATCGGTCACTTTCCTGACTTGGTGTAGGACCTAACATATAATCATACATGATCGCTCACTTTCCTCACTTGGAGTAGGATCTAACACATAATCATACATGATCGTTCACTTTCCTCACTTGGTGTAGGACCTAACACAATCATACATGATCGCTCACTTTCCTTACTTTGTGTAGGACTTCGCACATAATTATACATGATCGCTCACTTTTCTGACTTGGTGTAAGATCTAACACATAATCATACATGATCGCTCACTTTCCTGACTTGGTGTAGGACCTAGCACATAGTCATACATGATCACTAACTTTCTTCACTTGGTGTAGGATCTAACACATAATCATACATGATTCCTCACTTTCCTGACTTGGTGTAAGATCTAACACATAATCATACATGATCGCTCACTTTCCTGACTTGGTGTAGGACCTAGCACATAGTCATACATGATCACTCACTTTCTTCACTTGGTGTAGGATCTAACACATAATCATACATGATTCCTCACTTTCCTGACTTGGTGTAGGACCTAGCACCTATTCATACATGATCGCTCACTTTTCTGACTTGGTGTAAGATCTAACACATAATCATACATGATCGCTCACTTTCCTGACTTGGTGTAGGACCTAGCACATAGTCATACATGATCACTCACTTTCTTCACTTGGTGTAGGATCTAACACATAATCATACATGATTCCTCACTTTCCTGACTTGGTGTAGGACCTAGCATATATTCATACATGATCGCTCACTTTCCTGACTTGGTGTAGGACCTAGCACATAATCATACATGAACGCTCACTTTCCCCACTTGGTGTAGGACCTAACACATAATCATACATGATCGCTCACTTTCCTGACTTGGTGTAGGACCTAGCACATAGTCATGCATGATGCTTCACTTTCCTGACTTGGTGTAGGACCTAGCACATAATCATACATCCTCGCGCACTTTTCTCACTTGGTGTAGGACCTAGCACATAGTCATACATGATTGCTCACTTTCCTGACTTGGTGTAGGACCTAGCACATAATCATATATGATCGCTCACATTCCTCACTTGGTGTAGGATCTAACACATAATCATACATGATCGCTCATTTTCCTCAGTTGGTGTAGGACCTAGCACATAATCATACATGATCGCTCACTTTCCTCACTTGGTGTAGGACCTAGCACATAGTCATACATGATCGCCCACTTTCCTCACTTGGTGTAGGATCTAACACATAGTCATGCATGATTGCTCACTTTCCTGACTTGGTGTAGGACCTAGCACATATTCATACATGATCGCTCACTTTCCTGACTTGGTGTAGGACCTAGCACATAATCATACATGAACGCTCACTTTCCCCACTTGGTGTAGGACCTAACACATAATCATACATGATCGCTCACTTTCCTGACTTGGTGTCGGACCTAGCACATAGTCATGCATGATGCATCACTTTCCTGACTTGGTGTAGGACCTAGCACATAATCATACATCCTCGCTCACTTTTCTCACTTGGTGTAGGACCTAGCACATAGTCATACATGATTGCTCACTTTCCTGACTTGGTGTAGGACCTAGCACATAATCATATATGATCGCTCACATTCCTCACTTGGTGTAGGATCTAACACATAATCATACATGATCGCTCATTTTCCTCAGTTGGTGTAGGACCTAGCACATAATCATACACGATCGTTCAATTTCCTCACTTGGTGTAGGACCTAACACAATCATACATGATCGCTCACATTCCTTACTTGGTGTAGGAACTAGCACATAATCATACATGATCGGTCACTTTCCTGACTTGGTGTAGGACCTAACATATAATCATACATGATCGCTCACTTTCCTCACTTGGAGTAGGATCTAACACATAATCATACATGATCGTTCACTTTCCTCACTTGGTGTAGGACCTAACACAATCATACATGATCGCTCACTTTCCTTACTTTGTGTAGGACTTAGCACATAATTATACATGATCGCTCACTTTTCTGACTTGGTGTAAGATCTAACACATAATCATACATGATCGCTCACTTTCCTGACTTGGTGTAGGACCTAGCACATAGTCATACATGATCACTAACTTTCTTCACTTGGTGTAGGATCTAACACATAATCATACATGATTCCTCACTTTCCTGACTTGGTGTAAGATCTAACACATAATCATACATGATCGCTCACTTTCCTGACTTGGTGTAGGACCTAGCACATAGTCATACATGATCACTCACTTTCTTCACTTGGTGTAGGATCTAACACATAATCATACATGATTCCTCACTTTCCTGACTTGGTGTAGGACCTAGCACCTATTCATACATGATCGCTCACTTTTCTGACTTGGTGTAAGATCTAACACATAATCATACATGATCGCTCACTTTCCTGACTTGGTGTAGGACCTAGCACATAGTCATACATGATCACTCACTTTCTTCACTTGGTGTAGGATCTAACACATAATCATACATGATTCCTCACTTTCCTGACTTGGTGTAGGACCTAGCATATATTCATACATGATCGCTCACTTTCCTGACTTGGTGTAGGACCTAGCACATAATCATACATGAACGCTCACTTTCCCCACTTGGTGTAGGACCTAACACATAATCATACATGATCGCTCACTTTCCTGACTTGGTGTAGGACCTAGCACATAGTCATGCATGATGCATCACTTTCCTGACTTGGTGTAGGACCTAGCACATAATCATACATCCTCGCGCACTTTTCTCACTTGGTGTAGGACCTAGCACATAGTCATACATGATTGCTCACTTTCCTCAGTTGGTGTAGGACCTAGCACATAATCATACACGATCGTTCAATTTCCTCACTTGGTGTAGGACCTAACACAATCATACATGATCGCTCACATTCCTTACTTGGTGTAGGAACTAGCACATAATCATACATGATCGGTCACTTTCCTGACTTGGTGTAGGACCTAACACATAATCATACATGATCGCTCACTTTCCTCACTTGGAGTATGATCTAACACATAATCATACATGATCGTTCACTTTCCTCACTTGGTGTAGGACCTACCACAATCATACATGATCGCTCACTTTCCTTACTTGGTGTAGGACTTAGCACATAATTATACATGATCGCTCACTTTCCTGACTTGGTGTAGGGCCTAACACATAATCATTCATGATCGCTCACTTTCCTCACTTGGAGTAGGATCTAACACATAATCATACATGATCGCTCACTTTCCTGACTTGGTGTAGGACCTAGCACATAGTCATACATGATTGCTCACTTTCCTCACTTGGTGGAAGATCTAACAGATAATCGTACATGATCTCTCACTTTCCTCACTTGGTGTAGGACCTATCACATATTCATACATGATTGCTCACTTTCCTGACTTGGTGTAGGATCTAACACATAATCATACATGATCGCTCACTTTCCTCATTTGGTGTAGGATCTAGCACATACTCATACATGATCGCTCACTTTCCTGACTTGGTGTAGGACCTAACACAATCATACATGATCGCTCACTTTCCTTATTTGTTGTAGGACCTATCACATAATCATACATGATCGGTCACTTTCCTGACTTGGTGTAAGATCTGACACATAATCATACATGATCGCTTACTTTCCTGACTTGGTGTAGGACCTAGCACATAGTCATACATGATCGCCCACTTTTCTCACTTGGTGTAGGATCTAACACATAATCATACATGATTGCTCACTTTCCTGACTTGGTGTAGGACATAGCACATATTCATACATGATCGCTCACTTTCCTGACTTGGTGTAGGACCTAACACATAATCATACATGAACGCTCACTTTCCCCACTTGGTGTAGGACCTAGCACATAATCATACATGATCGCTCACTTTCCTGACTTGGTGTAGGACCTAACACATAGTCATACATGATCACTCACTTTCCACACATGGTGTAGGACGTAACACATAGTCATACATGCTCGCTCACTTTCCTCACTTGGTGTAGGACCTAGCACATAGTCATACATGATTGCTCACTTTTCTGGCTTGGTGTAGGACCTAGCACATAATCATACATGATCGCTCAAAGTCCTCACTTGGTGTAGGATCTAACACATAATCATACATGATCGCTCATTTTCATCAGTTGGTGAAGGACCTAACACATAATCATACATGATCGTTCACTTTCCTCACTTGGTGTAGGACCTAACACTTAATCATACATGATCGCTCACTTTCCTCACTTGGAGTAGGATCTAACACATAATCATACATGATCGTTCACTTTCCTGACTTGGTGTAGGACCTAACACAATCATACATGATTGCTCACTTTCCTTACTTGGTGTAGGACCTAGCACATAATCATGCATGATCGGTCACTTTCCTGACTTGGTGTAGGACCTAACACATAATCATACATGATCGCTCACTTTCCTCACTTGGAGTAGGATCTAACACATAATCATACATGATCGCTCACTTTCCTGACTTGGTGTAGCACCTAGCACATAGTCATACATGATCGCTCACTTTCCTCACTTGGTGTAAGATCTAACAGATAATCATACATGATCGCTCACTTTCCTCACTTGGTGTAGGACCTAGCACATAGTCATACATGGTTGCTCATTTTCCTGACTTGGTGTAGGATCTAACACATAATCATACATGATCACTCACTTTCCTCACTTGGTGTAGGATCTAGCACATACTCATACATGATCGCTCACTTTCCTGACTTGGTGTAGGACCTAACTCAATCATACATGATCGCTCACTTTCCTTATTTGGTGTAGGACCTATCACATAATCATACATGATCGGTCACTTTCCTGACTTTGTGTAGAATCTAACACATAATCATACATGATCGCTCACTTTTCTGACTTGGTGTAAGATCTAACACATAATCATACATGATCGCTCACTTTCCTGACTTTGTGTAGGACCTAGCACATAGTCATACATGATCGCCCACTTTCCTCACTTGGTGTAGGATCTAACACATAGTCATACATGATTGCTCACTTTCCTGACTTGGTGTAGGACCTAGCACATATTCATACATGATCGCTCACTTTCCTGACTTGGTGTAGGACCTAGCACATAATCATACATGAACGCTCACTTTCCCCACTTGGTGTAGGACCTAACACATAATCATACATGATCGCTCACTTTCCTGACTTGGTGTAGGACATAGCACATAGTCATGCATGATGCATCACTTTCCTGACTTGGTGTAGGACCTAGCACATAATCATACATCCTCGCTCATTTTCTCACTTGGTGTAGGACCTAGCACATAGTCATACATGATTGCTCACTTTCCTGACTTGGTGTAGGACCTAGCACATAATCATATATGATCGCTCACATTCCTCACTTGGTGTAGGATCTAACACAATCATACATGATCGCTCACATTCCTTACTTGGTGTAGGAACTAGCACATAATCATACATGATCGGTCACTTTCCTGACTTGGTGTAGAATCTAACACATAATCATACATGATCGCTCACTTTTCTGACTTGGTGTAAGATCTAACACATAATCATACATGATCGCTCACTTTCCTGACTTGGTGTAGGATCTAGCACATAATCATACATGATCGCTCACTTTCCTGACTTGGTGTAGGACCTTACACATAGTCATACATGATCACTCACTTTCCTCACTTGGTGTAGGATCTAACACACAATTATACATGATCACTCACTGTCCACACTTGGTGTAGGACCTAGCACATAGTCATACATGATCGCTCACTTTCTTGACTTGGTGTAGGACCTAGCACATAATCATACATCCTCGCTCACTTTCCTCACTTGGTGTAGGACCTAGCACATAGTCATACATGATTGCTCACTTTCCTCACTTGGTGTAGGACCTAGCACATAATCATACATGATCGCTCACATTAATCACTTGGTGTAGGATCTAACACATAATCATACATGATCGCTCATTTTCCTCAGTTGGTGTAGGGCCTAGCACATAATCATACATGATCGTTCACTTTCCTCACTTGGTGTAGGATCTAACACAATCATACATGATCGCTCACTTTCCTGACTTGGTGTAGGACCTAGCACATAATCATACATGATCGGTCACTTTCCTGACTTGGTGTAGGACCTAACACATAATCATACATGACCGCTCACTTTCCTCACTTGGAATAGGATCTAGCACATAATCATACATGATCGCTCACTTTCCTGACTTGGTGTAGGACCTAGCACATAGTCATACATGATCTCTCACTTTCCTCACTTGGTGTAAGATCTAACAGATAATCGTACATGATCGCTCACTTTCCTCACTTGGTGTAGGACCTATCACATAGTCATACATGATTGCTCACTTTCCTGACTTGGTGTAAGATCTAGCACATAATCATACATGATCGCTCACTTTCCTCACTTGGCGTAGGACCTAGCACATAATCATACATGATCGGTCACTTTCCTGACTTTGTGTAGAATCTCACATAATCATACATGATCGCTCACTTTTCTGACTTGGTGTAAGATCTAACACATAATCATACATGATCGCTCACTTTCCTGACTTGGTGTAGGACCTAGCACATAGTCATACATGATCGCCCACTTTCCTCACTTGGTGTAGGATCTAACACATAATCATACATGATTGCTCACTTTCCTGACTTGGTGTAGGACCTAACACATAGTCATACATGATCACTCACTTTCCTCACTTGGTGTAGGACCTAGCACATAAGCATACATGATCGGTGACTTTCCTGACTTTGTGTAGAATCTAACATATAATCATACATGATCGCTCACTTTTCTGAATTGGTGTAAGATCTAACACATAATCATACATGATCGCTCACTTTCTTGACTTGGTGTAGGACCTAGCACATAGTCATAAATGATCGCCCACTTTCCTCACTTGGTGTAGGATCTAACACATAAACATACATGATCGCTCACTTTCCTGACTTGGTGTAGGACCTAGCACATAGTCATACATGATCGCTCACTTTCCTCACTTGGTGTAAGATCTAACAGATAATCGTACATGATCGCTCACTTTCCTCACTTGGTGTAGGACCTAGCACATAGTCATACATGATTGCTCACTTTCCTGACTTGGTGTAAGATCTAACACATAATAATACATGATCGCTCACTTTCCTCACTTGGCGTAGGACCTAGCACATAATCATACATGATCGGTCACTTTCCTGACTTTGTGTAGAATCTAACACATAATCATACATGATCGCTCACTTTCCTCACTTGGTGTAGGACCTAGCACATAATCATACATGATCGCTCACAGTCCTCACTTGGTGTAGGATCTAACACATAATCATACATGATCGCTCATTTTCATCAGTTGGTGTAGGACCTAGCACATAATCATACATGATCGTTCACTTTCCTCACTTGGTGTAGGACCTAACACTTAATCATACATGACCGCTCACTTTCCTCACTTGGAGTAGGATCTAGCACATAATCATACATGATCGCTCACTTTCCTGACTTGGTGTAGGACCTAGCACATAGTCATACATGATCTCTCACTTTCCTCACTTGGTGTAAGATCTAACAGATAATCGTACATGATCGCTCACTTTCCTGACTTTGTGTAGAATCTAACACATAATCATACATGATCGCTCACTTTTCTGAATTGGTGTAAGATCTAACACATAATCATACATGATCGCTCACTTTCCTGACTTGGTGTAGGATCTAGCACATAATCATACATGATCGCTCACTTTCCTGACTTGGTGTAGGACCTAACACATAGTCATACATGATCACTCACTTTCCTTACTTGGTGTAGGATCTAACACACAATTATACATGATCACTCACTTTCCACACTTGGTGTAGGACCTAGCACATAGTCATACATGATCGCTCACTTTCTTGACTTGGTGAAGGACCTCGCACATAATCATACATCCTCGCTCACTTTCCTCACTTGGAGTAGGACCTAGCACATAGTCATACATGATTGCTCACTTTCCTCACTTGGTGTAGGACCTAGCACATAATCATAAATGATCGCTCACATTCCTCACTTGGTGTAGGATCTAACACATAATCATACATGATCGCTCATTTTCCTCAGTTGGTGTAGGACCTAGCACATAATCATACATGATCGTTCACTTTCCTCACTTGGTGTAGGATCTAACACAATCATACATGATCGCTCACTTTCCTGACTTGGTGTAGGACCTAGCACATAATCATACATGATTGGTCACTTTCCTGACTTGGTGTAGGACCTAACACATAATCATACATGACCGCTCACTTTCCTCACTTGGAGTAGGATCTAGCACATAATCATACATGATCGCTCACTTTCCTGACTTGGTTTAGGACCTAGCACATAGTCATACATGATCGCTCACTTTCCTCACTTGGTGTAAGATCTAACAGATAATCGTACATGGTCGCTCACTTTCCTCACTTGGTGTAGGACCTAGCACATAGTCATACATGATTGCTCACTTTCCTGACTTGGTGTAAGATCTAACACATAATCATACATGATCGCTCACTTTCCTCACTTGGCGTAGGACCTAGCACATAATCATACATGATCGGTCACTTTCCTGACTTTGTGTAGAATCTCACATAATCATACATGATCGCTCACTTTTCTGACTTGGTGTAAGATCTAACACATAATCATACATGATCGCTCACTTTCCTGACTTGGTGTAGGACCTAGCACATAGTCATACATGATCGCCCACTTTCCTCACTTGGTGTAGGATCTAACACATAATCATACATGATTGCTCACTTTCCTGACTTGGTGTAGGACCTAACACATAGTCATACATGATCACTCACTTTCCTCACTTGGTATAGGATCTAACACATAGTCATACATGATCACTCACTTTCCTCACTTGGTGTAGGACCTAGCACATAATCATACATGATCGGTCACTTTCCTGACTTTGTGTAGAATCTAACACATAATCATACATGATCGCTCACTTTTCTGAATTGGTGTAAGATCTAACACATAATCATACATGATCGCTCACTTTCTTGACTTGGTGTAGGACCTAGCACATAGTCATACATGATCGCCCACTTTCCTCACTTGGTGTAGGATCTAACACATAATCATACATGATCGCTCACTTTCCTGACTTGGTGTAGGACCTAGCACATAGTCATACATGATCGCTCACTTTCCTCACTTGGTGTAAGATCTAACAGATAATCGTACATGATTGCTCACTTTCCTCACTTGGTGTAGGACCTAGCACATAGTCATACATGATTGCTCACTTTCCTGACTTGGTGTAAGATCTAACACATAATCATACATGATCGCTCACTTTCCTCACTTGGTGTAGGATCTAACACATAATCATACATGATTGCTCACTTTCCTGACTTGGTGTAGGACCTAACACATAGTCATACATGATCACTCACTTTCCTCACTTGGTGTAGGACCTAGCACATAATCATACATGATCGGTGACTTTCCTGACTTTGTGTATAATCTAACACATAATCATACATGATCGCTCACTTTTCTGAATTGGTGTAAGATCTAACACATAATCATACATGATCGCTCACTTTCTTGACTTGGTGTAGGACCTAGCACATAATCATACATGATCGATCACTTTCCTGACTTGGTGTAGGACCTAACACATAATCATACATGACCGCTCACTTTCCTCACTTGGAATAGGATCTAGCACATAATCATACATGATCGCTCACTTTCCTGACTTGGTGTAGGACCTAGCATATAGTCATACATGATCTCTCACTTTCCTCACTTGGTGTAAGATCTAACAGATAATCGTACATGATCGCTCACTTTCCTCACTTGGTGTAGGACCTAGCACATAGTCATACATGATTGCTCACTTTCCTGACTTGGTGTAAGATCTAGCACATAATCATACATGATCGCTCACTTTCCTCACTTGGCGTAGGACCTAGCACATAATCATACATGATCGGTCACTTTCCTGACTTTGTGTAGAATCTCACATAATCATACATGATCGCTCACTTTTCTGACTTGGTGTAAGATCTAACACATAATCATACATGATCGCTCACTTTCCTGACTTGGTGTAGGACCTAGCACATAGTCATACATGATCGCCCACTTTCCTCACTTGGTGTAGGATCTAACACATAATCATACATGATTGCTCACTTTCCTGACTTGGTGTAGGACCTAACACATAGTCATACATGATCACTCACTTTCCTCACTTGGTGTAGGACCTAGCACATAATCATACATGATCGGTCACTTTCCTGACTTTGTGTAGAATCTCACATAATCATACATGATCGCTCACTTTTCTGACTTGGTGTAAGATCTAACACATAATCATACATGATCGCTCACTTTCCTGACTTGGTGTAGGACCTAGCACATAGTCATACATGATCGCCCACTTTCCTCACTTGGCGTAGGATCTAACACATAATCATACATGATTGCTCACTTTCCTGACTTGGTGTAGGACCTAACACATAGTCATACATGATCACTCACTTTCCTCACTTGGTGTAGGACCTAGCACATAATCATACATGATCGGTGACTTTCCTGACTTTGTGTAGAATCTAACACATAATCATACATGATCGCTCACTTTTCTGAATTGGTGTAAGATCTAACACATAATCATACATGATCGCTCACTTTCCTGACTTGGTGTAGGACCTAGCACATAGTCATACATAATCGCCCACTTTCCTCACTTGGTGTAGGATCTAACACATAATCATACATGATTGCTCACTTTCCTGACTTGGTGTAGGACCTAACACATAGTCATACATGATCACTCACATTCCTCACTTGGTGTAGGATCTAACACATAATCATACATGATCGCTCATTTTCTTCACTTGGTGTAGGATCTAGCACATACTCATATATGATCGCTCACTTTCCTGACTTGGTGTAGGACCTAACACAATCATACATGATCGCTCACTTTCCTTATTTGGTGTAGGACCTAGCACATAATCATACATGATCGGTCACTTTCCTGACTTTGTGTAGAATCTAACACATAATCATACATGATCGCTCACTTTTCTGAATTGGTGTAAGATCTAACACATAATCATACATGATCGCTCACTTTCTTGACTTGGTGTAGGACCTAGCATATAGTCATACATGATCTCTCACTTTCCTCACTTGGTGTAAGATCTAACAGATAATCGTACATGATCGCTCACTTTCCTCACTTGGTGTAGGACCTAGCACATAGTCATACATGATTGCTCACTTTCCTGACTTGGTGTAAGATCTAGCACATAATCATACATGATCGCTCACTTTCCTCACTTGGCGTAGGACCTAGCACATAATCATACATGATCGGTCACTTTCCTGACTTTGTGTAGAATCTCACATAATCATACATGATCGCTCACTTTTCTGACTTGGTGTAAGATCTAACACATAATCATACATGATCGCTCACTTTCCTGACTTGGTGTAGGACCTAGCACATAGTCATACATGATCGCCCACTTTCCTCACTTGGTGTAGGATCTAACACATAATCATACATGATTGCTCACTTTCCTGACTTGGTGTAGGACCTAACACATAGTCATACATGATCACTCACTTTCCTCACTTGGTGTAGGACCTAGCACATAATCATACATGATCGGTCACTTTCCTGACTTTGTGTAGAATCTCACATAATCATACATGATCGCTCACTTTTCTGACTTGGTGTAAGATCTAACACATAATCATACATGATCGCTCACTTTCCTGACTTGGTGTAGGACCTAGCACATAGTCATACATGATCGCCCACTTTCCTCACTTGGCGTAGGATCTAACACATAATCATACATGATTGCTCACTTTCCTGACTTGGTGTAGGACCTAACACATAGTCATACATGATCACTCACTTTCCTCACTTGGTGTAGGACCTAGCACATAATCATACATGATCGGTGACTTTCCTGACTTTGTGTAGAATCTAACACATAATCATACATGATCGCTCACTTTTCTGAATTGGTGTAAGATCTAACACATAATCATACATGATCGCTCACTTTCCTGACTTGGTGTAGGACCTAGCACATAGTCATACATAATCGCCCACTTTCCTCACTTGGTGTAGGATCTAACACATAATCATACATGATTGCTCACTTTCCTGACTTGGTGTAGGACCTAACACATAGTCATACATGATCACTCACATTCCTCACTTGGTGTAGGATCTAACACATAATCATACATGATCGCTCATTTTCTTCACTTGGTGTAGGATCTAGCACATACTCATATATGATCGCTCACTTTCCTGACTTGGTGTAGGACCTAACACAATCATACATGATCGCTCACTTTCCTTATTTGGTGTAGGACCTAGCACATAATCATACATGATCGGTCACTTTCCTGACTTTGTGTAGAATCTAACACATAATCATACATGATCGCTCACTTTTCTGAATTGGTGTAAGATCTAACACATAATCATACATGATCGCTCACTTTCTTGACTTGGTGTAGGACCTAGCACATAGTCATACATGATCGCCCACTTTCCTCACTTGGTGTAGGATCTAACACATAATCATACATGATTGCTCACTTTCCTGACTTGGTGTAGGACCTAACACATAGTCATACATGATCACTCACTTTCCTCACTTGGTGTAGGACCTAGCACATAATCATACATGATCGGTGACTTTCCTGACTTTGTGTATAATCTAACACATAATCATACATGATCGCTCACTTTTCTGAATTGGTGTAAGATCTAACACATAATCATACATGATCGCTCACTTTCTTGACTTGGTGTAGGACCTAGCACATAATCATACATGATCGATCACTTTCCTGACTTGGTGTAGGACCTAACACATAATCATACATGACCGCTCACTTTCCTCACTTGGAATAGGATCTAGCACATAATCATACATGATCGCTCACTTTCCTGACTTGGTGTAGGACCTAGCATATAGTCATACATGATCTCTCACTTTCCTCACTTGGTGTAGGACCTAGCACATAGTCATACATGATTGCTCACTTTCCTGACTTGGTGTAAGATCTAGCACATAATCATACATGATCGCTCACTTTCCTCACTTGGCGTAGGACCTAGCACATAATCATACATGATCGGTCACTTTCCTGACTTTGTGTAGAATCTCACATAATCATACATGATCGCTCACTTTTCTGACTTGGTGTAAGATCTAACACATAATCATACATGATCGCTCACTTTCCTGACTTGGTGTAGGACCTAGCACATAGTCATACATGATCGCCCACTTTCCTCACTTGGTGTAGGATCTAACACATAATCATACATGATTGCTCACTTTCCTGACTTGGTGTAGGACCTAACACATAGTCATACATGATCACTCACTTTCCTCACTTGGTATAGGATCTAACACATAGTCATACATGATCACTCACTTTCCTCACTTGGTGTAGGACCTAGCACATAATCATACATGATCGGTCACTTTCCTGACTTTGTGTAGAATCTAACACATAATCATACATGATCGCTCACTTTTCTGAATTGGTGTAAGATCTAACACATAATCATACATGATCGCTCACTTTCTTGACTTGGTGTAGGACCTAGCACATAGTCATACATGATCGCCCACTTTCCTCACTTGGTGTAGGATCTAACACATAATCATACATGATCGCTCACTTTCCTGACTTGGTGTAGGACCTAGCACATAGTCATACATGATCGCTCACTTTCCTCACTTGGTGTAAGATCTAACAGATAATCGTACATGATTGCTCACTTTCCTCACTTGGTGTAGGACCTAGCACATAGTCATACATGATTGCTCACTTTCCTGACTTGGTGTAAGATCTAACACATAATCATACATGATCGCTCACTTTCCTCACTTGGCGTAGGACCTAGCACATAATCATACATGATCGGTCACTTTCCTGACTTTGTGTAGAATCTAACACATAATCATACATGATCGCTCACTTTCCTGACTTGGTGTAGGACCTAGCACATAGTCATACATAATCGCCCACTTTCCTCACTTGGTGTAGGATCTAACACATAATCATACATGATTGCTCACTTTCCTGACTTGGTGTAGGACCTAACACATAGTCATACATGATCACTCACATTCCTCACTTGGTGTAGGATCTAACACATAATCATACATGATCGCTCATTTTCTTCACTTGGTGTAGGATCTAGCACATACTCATATATGATCGCTCACTTTCCTGACTTGGTGTAGGACCTAACACAATCATACATGATCGCTCACTTTCCTTATTTGGTGTAGGACCTAGCACATAATCATACATGATCGGTCACTTTCCTGACTTTGTGTAGAATCTAACACATAATCATACATGATCGTTCACTTTTCTGAATTGGTGTAAGATCTAACACATAATCATACATGATCGCTCACTTTCTTGACTTGGTGTAGGACCTAGCACATAGTCATACATGATCGCCCACTTTCCTCACTTGGTGTAGGATCTAACACATAATCATACATGATTGCTCACTTTCCTGACTTGGTGTAGGACCTAACACATAGTCATACATGATCACTCACTTTCCTCACTTGGTGTAGGACCTAGCACATAATCATACATGATCGGTGACTTTCCTGACTTTGTGTATAATCTAACACATAATCATACATGATCGCTCACTTTTCTGAATTGGTGTAAGATCTAACACATAATCATACATGATCGCTCACTTTCTTGACTTGGTGTAGGACCTAGCACATAATCATACATGATCGATCACTTTCCTGACTTGGTGTAGGACCTAACACATAATCATACATGACCGCTCACTTTCCTCACTTGGAATAGGATCTAGCACATAATCATACATGATCGCTCACTTTCCTGACTTGGTGTAGGACCTAGCATATAGTCATACATGATCTCTCACTTTCCTCACTTGGTGTAAGATCTAACAGATAATCGTACATGATCGCTCACTTTCCTCACTTGGTGTAGGACCTAGCACATAGTCATACATGATTGCTCACTTTCCTGACTTGGTGTAAGATCTAGCACATAATCATACATGATCGCTCACTTTCCTCACTTGGCGTAGGACCTAGCACATAATCATACATGATCGGTCACTTTCCTGACTTTGTGTAGAATCTCACATAATCATACATGATCGCTCACTTTTCTGACTTGGTGTAAGATCTAACACATAATCATACATGATCGCTCACTTTCCTGACTTGGTGTAGGACCTAGCACATAGTCATACATGATCGCCCACTTTCCTCACTTGGTGTAGGATCTAACACATAATCATACATGATTGCTCACTTTCCTGACTTGGTGTAGGACCTAACACATAGTCATACATGATCACTCACTTTCCTCACTTGGTGTAGGACCTAGCACATAATCATACATGATCGGTCACTTTCCTGACTTTGTGTAGAATCTCACATAATCATACATGATCGCTCACTTTTCTGACTTGGTGTAAGATCTAACACATAATCATACATGATCGCTCACTTTCCTGACTTGGTGTAGGACCTAGCACATAGTCATACATGATCGCCCACTTTCCTCACTTGGCGTAGGATCTAACACATAATCATACATGATTGCTCACTTTCCTGACTTGGTGTAGGACCTAACACATAGTCATACATGATCACTCACTTTCCTCACTTGGTGTAGGACCTAGCACATAATCATACATGATCGGTGACTTTCCTGACTTTGTGTAGAATCTAACACATAATCATACATGATCGCTCACTTTTCTGAATTGGTGTAAGATCTAACACATAATCATACATGATCGCTCACTTTCTTGACTTGGTGTAGGACCTAGCACATAATCATACATGATCGGTCACTTTCCTGACTTGGTGTAGGACCTAACACATAATCATACATGACCGCTCACTTTCCTCACTTGGAGTAGGACCTAGCACATAATCATACATGATCGCTCACTTTCCTGACTTGGTGTAGGACCTAGCACATAGTCATACATGATCGCCCACTTTCCTCACTTGGTGTAGGATCTAACACATAATCATACATGATCGCTCACTTTCCTGACTTGGTGTAGGATCTAGCACATAATCATACATGATCGCTCACTTTCCTGACTTGGTGTAGGACCTAACACATAGTCATACATGATCACTCACTTTCCTTACTTGGTGTAGGATCTAACACACAATTATACATGATCACTCACTTTCCACACTTGGTGTAGGACCTAGCACATAGTCATACATGATCGCTCACTTTCTTGACTTGGTGAAGGACCTCGCACATAATCATACATCCTCGCTCACTTTCCTCACTTGGTGTAGGACCTAGCACATAGTCATACATGATTGCTCACTTTCCTCACTTGGTGTAGGACCTAGCACATAATCATAAATGATCGCTCACATTCCTCACTTGGTGTAGGATCTAACACATAATCATACATGATCGCTCATTTTCCTCAGTTGGTGTAGGACCTAGCACATAATCATACATGATCGTTCACTTTCCTCACTTGGTGTAGGATCTAACACAATCATACATCATCGCTCACTTTCCTGACTTGGTGTAGGACCTAGCACATAATCATACATGATTGGTCACTTTCCTGACTTGGTGTAGGACCTAACACATAATCATACATGACCGCTCACTTTCCTCACTTGGAGTAGGATCTAGCACATAATCATACATGATCGCTCACTTTCCTGACTTGGTTTAGGACCTAGCACATAGTCATACATGATCGCTCACTTTCCTCACTTGGTGTAAGATCTAACAGATAATCGTACATGGTCGCTCACTTTCCTCACTTGGTGTAGGACCTAGCACATAGTCATACATGATTGCTCACTTTCCTGACTTGGTGTAAGATCTAACACATAATCATACATGATCGCTCACTTTCCTCACTTGGCGTAGGACCTAGCACATAATCATACATGATCGGTCACTTTCCTGACTTTGTGTAGAATCTCACATAATCATACATGATCGCTCACTTTTCTGACTTGGTGTAAGATCTAACACATAATCATACATGATCGCTCACTTTCCTGACTTGGTGTAGGACCTAGCACATAGTCATACATGATCGCCCACTTTCCTCACTTGGTGTAGGATCTAACACATAATCATACATGATTGCTCACTTTCCTGACTTGGTGTAGGACCTAACACATAGTCATACATGATCACTCACTTTCCTCACTTGGTATAGGATCTAACACATAGTCATACATGATCACTCACTTTCCTCACTTGGTGTAGGACCTAGCACATAATCATACATGATCGGTCACTTTCCTGACTTTGTGTAGAATCTAACACATAATCATACATGATCGCTCACTTTTCTGAATTGGTGTAAGATCTAACACATAATCATACATGATCGCTCACTTTCTTGACTTGGTGTAGGACCTAGCACATAGTCATACATGATCGCCCACTTTCCTCACTTGGTGTAGGATCTAACACATAATCATACATGATCGCTCACTTTCCTGACTTGGTGTAGGACCTAGCACATAGTCATACATGATCGCTCACTTTCCTCACTTGGTGTAAGATCTAACAGATAATCGTACATGATTGCTCACTTTCCTCACTTGGTGTAGGACCTAGCACATAGTCATACATGATTGCTCACTTTCCTGACTTGGTGTAAGATCTAACACATAATCATACATGATCGCTCACTTTCCTCACTTGGCGTAGGACCTAGCACATAATCATACATGATCGGTCACTTTCCTGACTTGGTGTAGAATCTAACACATAATCATACATGATCGCTCACTTTCCTGACTTGGTGTAGGACCTAGCACATAGTCATACATAATCGCCCACTTTCCTCACTTGGTGTAGGATCTAACACATAATCATACATGATTGCTCACTTTCCTGACTTGGTGTAGGACCTAACACATAGTCATACATGATCACTCACATTCCTCACTTGGTGTAGGATCTAACACATAATCATACATGATCGCTCATTTTCTTCACTTGGTGTAGGATCTAGCACATACTCATATATGATCGCTCACTTTCCTGACTTGGTGTAGGACCTAACACAATCATACATGATCGCTCACTTTCCTTATTTGGTGTAGGACCTAGCACATAATCATACATGATCGGTCACTTTCCTGACTTTGTGTAGAATCTAACACATAATCATACATGATCGCTCACTTTTCTGAATTGGTGTAAGATCTAACACATAATCATACATGATCGCTCACTTTCTTGACTTGGTGTAGGACCTAGCACATAGTCATACATGATCGCCCACTTTCCTCACTTGGTGTAGGATCTAACACATAATCATACATGATTGCTCACTTTCCTGACTTGGTGTAGGACCTAACACATAGTCATACATGATCACTCACTTTCCTCACTTGGTGTAGGACCTAGCACATAATCATACATGATCGGTGACTTTCCTGACTTTGTGTATAATCTAACACATAATCATACATGATCGCTCACTTTTCTGAATTGGTGTAAGATCTAACACATAATCATACATGATCGCTCACTTTCTTGACTTGGTGTAGGACCTAGCACATAATCATACATGATCGATCACTTTCCTGACTTGGTGTAGGACCTAACACATAATCATACATGACCGCTCACTTTCCTCACTTGGAATAGGATCTAGCACATAATCATACATGATCGCTCACTTTCCTGACTTGGTGTAGGACCTAGCATATAGTCATACATGATCTCTCACTTTCCTCACTTGGTGTAAGATCTAACAGATAATCGTACATGATCGCTCACTTTCCTCACTTGGTGTAGGACCTAGCACATAGTCATACATGATTGCTCACTTTCCTGACTTGGTGTAAGATCTAGCACATAATCATACATGATCGCTCACTTTCCTCACTTGGCGTAGGACCTAGCACATAATCATACATGATCGGTCACTTTCCTGACTTTGTGTAGAATCTCACATAATCATACATGATCGCTCACTTTTCTGACTTGGTGTAAGATCTAACACATAATCATACATGATCGCTCACTTTCCTGACTTGGTGTAGGACCTAGCACATAGTCATACATGATCGCCCACTTTCCTCACTTGGTGTAGGATCTAACACATAATCATACATGATTGCTCACTTTCCTGACTTGGTGTAGGACCTAACACATAGTCATACATGATCACTCACTTTCCTCACTTGGTGTAGGACCTAGCACATAATCATACATGATCGGTCACTTTCCTGACTTTGTGTAGAATCTCACATAATCATACATGATCGCTCACTTTTCTGACTTGGTGTAAGATCTAGCACATAATCATACATGATCGCTCACTTTCCTCACTTGGCGTAGGACCTAGCACATAATCATACATGATCGGTCACTTTCCTGACTTTGTGTAGAATCTCACATAATCATACATGATCGCTCACTTTTCTGACTTGGTGTAAGATCTAACACATAATCATACATGATCGCTCACTTTCCTGACTTGGTGTAGGACCTAGCACATAGTCATACATGATCGCCCACTTTCCTCACTTGGTGTAGGATCTAACACATAATCATACATGATTGCTCACTTTCCTGACTTGGTGTAGGACCTAACACATAGTCATACATGATCACTCACTTTCCTCACTTGGTGTAGGACCTAGCACATAATCATACATGATCGGTCACTTTCCTGACTTTGTGTAGAATCTCACATAATCATACATGATCGCTCACTTTTCTGACTTGGTGTAAGATCTAACACATAATCATACATGATCGCTCACTTTCCTGACTTGGTGTAGGACCTAACACATAGTCATACATGATCACTCACTTTCCTCACTTGGTGTAGGACCTAGCACATAATCATACATGATCGGTGACTTTCCTGACTTTGTGTAGAATCTAACACATAATCATACATGATCGCTCACTTTTCTGAATTGGTGTAAGATCTAACACATAATCATACATGATCGCTCACTTTCTTGACTTGGTGTAGGACCTAGCACATAATCATACATGATCGGTCACTTTCCTGACTTGGTGTAGGACCTAACACATAATCATACATGACCGCTCACTTTCCTCACTTGGAGTAGGACCTAGCACATAATCATACATGATCGCTCACTTTCCTGACTTGGTGTAGGACCTAGCACATAGTCATACATGATCTCTCACTTTCCTCACTTGGTGTAAGATCTAACAGATAATCGTACATGATCGCTCACTTTCCTCACTTGGTGTAGGACCTAGCACATAGTCATAGATGATTGCTCACTTTCCTGACTTGGTGTAAGATCTAGCACATAATCATACATGATCGCTCACTTTCCTCACTTGGCGTAGGACCTAGCACATAATCATACATGATCGGTCACTTTCCTGACTTTGTGTAGAATCTCACATAATCATACATGATCGCTCACTTTTCTGACTTGGTGTAAGATCTAACACATAATCATACATGATCGCTCACTTTTCTGACTTGGTGTAGGACCTAGCACATAGTCATACATGATCGCCCACTTTCCTCACTTGGTGTAGGATCTAACACATAATCATACATGATTGCTCACTTTCCTGACTTGGTGTAGGACCTAACACATAGTCATACATGATCACTCACTTTCCTCACTTGGTGTAGGACCTAGCACATAATCATACATGATCGGTCACTTTCCTGACTTTGTGTAGAATCTCACATAATCATACATGATCGCTCACTTTTCTGACTTGGTGTAAGATCTAACACATAATCATACATGATCGCTCACTTTCCTGACTTGGTGTAGGACCTAACACATAGTCATACATGATCACTCACTTTCCTCACTTGGTGTAGGACCTAGCACATAATCATACATGATCGGTGACTTTCCTGACTTTGTGTAGAATCTAACACATAATCATACATGATCGCTCACTTTTCTGAATTGGTGTAAGATCTAACACATAATCATACATGATCGCTCACTTTCTTGACTTGGTGTAGGACCTAGCACATAATCATACATGATCGGTCACTTTCCTGACTTGGTGTAGGACCTAACACATAATCATACATGACCGCTCACTTTCCTCACTTGGAGTAGGACCTAGCACATAATCATACATGATCGCTCACTTTCCTGACTTGGTGTAGGACCTAGCACATAGTCATACATGATCTCTCACTTTCCTCACTTGGTGTAAGATCTAACAGATAATCGTACATGATCGCTCACTTTCCTCACTTGGTGTAGGACCTAGCACATAGTCATAGATGATTGCTCACTTTCCTGACTTGGTGTAAGATCTAGCACATAATCATACATGATCGCTCACTTTCCTCACTTGGCGTAGGACCTAGCACATAATCA
Source organism: Bathymodiolus septemdierum (assembly GCA_963383655.1). NCBI lineage: Eukaryota > Metazoa > Mollusca > Bivalvia > Mytilida > Modiolidae > Bathymodiolus > Bathymodiolus septemdierum. The sequence goes on from OY726525.1 coordinate 60,910,380, forward strand.
TACATGATCGGTCACTTTCCTGACTTTGTGTAGAATCTCACATAATCATACATGATCGCTCACTTTTCTGACTTGGTGTAAGATCTAACACATAATCATACATGATCGCTCACTTTTCTGACTTGGTGTAGGACCTAGCACATAGTCATACATGATCGCCCACTTTCCTCACTTGGTGTAGGATCTAACACATAATCATACATGATTGCTCACTTTCCTGACTTGGTGTAGGACCTAACACATAGTCATACATGATCACTCACTTTCCTCACTTGGTGTAGGACCTAGCACATAATCATACATGATCGGTGACTTTCCTGACTTTGTGTAGAATCTAACACATAATCATACATGATCGCTCACTTTTCTGAATTGGTGTAAGATCTAACACATAATCATACATGATCGCTCACTTTCTTGACTTGGTGTAGGACCTAGCACATAGTCATAAATGATCGCCCACTTTCCTCACTTGGTGTAGGATCTAACACATAAACATACATGATCGCTCACTTTCCTCACTTGGTGTAGGACCTAGCACATTGTCATACATGATCGCTCACTTTCCTCACTTGGTGTAAGATCTAACAGATAATCGTACATGATCGCTCACTTTCCTCACTTGGTGTAGGACCTAGCACATAGTCAGACATGATTGCTCACTTTCCTGACTTGGTGTAAGATCTAGCACATAATCATACATGATCGCTCACTTTCCTCACTTGGCGTAGGACCTAGCACATAATCATACATGATCGGTCACTTTCCTGACTTTGTGTAGAATCTCACATAATCATACATGATCGCTCACTTTTCTGACTTGGTGTAAGATCTAACACATAATCATACATGATCGCTCACTTTCCTGACTTGGTGTAGGACCTAGCACATAGTCATACATGATCGCCCACTTTCCTCACTTGGTGTAGGATCTAACACATAATCATACATGATCGCTCACTTTCCTCACTTGGCGTAGGACCTAGCACATAATCATACATGATCGGTCACTTTCCTGACTTTGTGTAGAATCTCACATAATCATACATGATCGCTCACTTTTCTGACTTGGTGTAAGATCTAACACATAATCATACATGATCGCTCACTTTCCTGACTTGGTGTAGGACCTAGCACATAGTCATACATGATCGCCCACTTTCCTCACTTGGCGTAGGATCTAACACATAATCATACATGATTGCTCACTTTTCTGAATTGGTGTAAGATCTAACACATAATCATACATGATCGCTCACTTTCTTGACTTGGTGTAGGACCTAGCACATAATCATACATGATCGCTCACTTTTCTGACTTGGTGTAAGATCTAACACATAATCATACATGATCGCTCACTTTCCTGACTTGGTGTAGGACCTAGCACATAGTCATACATGATCGCCCACTTTCCTCACTTGGTGTAAGATCTAACACATAATCATACATGATTGCTCACTTTCCTGACTTGGTGTAGGACCTAGCACATAATCATACATGATCGGTGACTTTCCTGACTTTGTGTAGAATCTAACACATAATCATACATGATCGCTCACTTTTCTGAATTGGTGTAAGATCTAACACATAATCATACATGATCGCTCACTTTCTTGACTTGGTGTAGGACCTAGCACATAGTCATAAATGATCGCCCACTTTCCTCACTTGGTGTAGGATCTAACACATAAACATACATGATCGCTCACTTTCCTCACTTGGTGTAGGACCTAGCACATTGTCATACATGATCGCTCACTTTCCTCACTTGGTGTAAGATCTAACAGATAATCGTACATGATCGCTCACTTTCCTCACTTGGTGTAGGACCTAGCACATAGTCAGACATGATTGCTCACTTTCCTGACTTGGTGTAGGACCTAACACATAGTCATACATGATCACTCACTTTCCTCACTTGGTATAGGATCTAACACATAGTCATACATGATCACTCACTTTCCTCACTTGGTGTAGGACCTAGCACATAATCATACATGATCGGTCACTTTCCTGACTTTGTGTAGAATCTAACACATAATCATACATGATCGCTCACTTTTCTGAATTGGTGTAAGATCTAACACATAATCATACATGATCGCTCACTTTCTTGACTTGGTGTAGGACCTAGCACATAGTCATACATGATCGCCCACTTTCCTCACTTGGTGTAGGATCTAACACATAATCATACATGATCGCTCACTTTCCTGACTTGGTGTAGGACCTAGCACATAGTCATACATGATCGCTCACTTTCCTCACTTGGTGTAAGATCTAACAGATAATCGTACATGATTGCTCACTTTCCTCACTTGGTGTAGGACCTAGCACATAGTCATACATGATTGCTCACTTTCCTGACTTGGTGTAAGATCTAACACATAATCATACATGATCGCTCACTTTCCTCACTTGGCGTAGGACCTAGCACATAATCATACATGATCGGTCACTTTCCTGACTTGGTGTAGAATCTAACACATAATCATACATGATCGCTCACTTTCCTGACTTGGTGTAGGACCTAGCACATAGTCATACATAATCGCCCACTTTCCTCACTTGGTGTAGGATCTAACACATAATCATACATGATTGCTCACTTTCCTGACTTGGTGTAGGACCTAACACATAGTCATACATGATCACTCACATTCCTCACTTGGTGTAGGATCTAACACATAATCATACATGATCGCTCATTTTCTTCACTTGGTGTAGGATCTAGCACATACTCATATATGATCGCTCACTTTCCTGACTTGGTGTAGGACCTAACACAATCATACATGATCGCTCACTTTCCTTATTTGGTGTAGGACCTAGCACATAATCATACATGATCGGTCACTTTCCTGACTTTGTGTAGAATCTAACACATAATCATACATGATCGCTCACTTTTCTGAATTGGTGTAAGATCTAACACATAATCATACATGATCGCTCACTTTCTTGACTTGGTGTAGGACCTAGCACATAGTCATACATGATCGCCCACTTTCCTCACTTGGTGTAGGATCTAACACATAATCATACATGATTGCTCACTTTCCTGACTTGGTGTAGGACCTAACACATAGTCATACATGATCACTCACTTTCCTCACTTGGTGTAGGACCTAGCACATAATCATACATGATCGGTGACTTTCCTGACTTTGTGTATAATCTAACACATAATCATACATGATCGCTCACTTTTCTGAATTGGTGTAAGATCTAACACATAATCATACATGATCGCTCACTTTCTTGACTTGGTGTAGGACCTAGCACATAATCATACATGATCGATCACTTTCCTGACTTGGTGTAGGACCTAACACATAATCATACATGACCGCTCACTTTCCTCACTTGGAATAGGATCTAGCACATAATCATACATGATCGCTCACTTTCCTGACTTGGTGTAGGACCTAGCATATAGTCATACATGATCTCTCACTTTCCTCACTTGGTGTAAGATCTAACAGATAATCGTACATGATCGCTCACTTTCCTCACTTGGTGTAGGACCTAGCACATAGTCATACATGATTGCTCACTTTCCTGACTTGGTGTAAGATCTAGCACATAATCATACATGATCGCTCACTTTCCTCACTTGGCGTAGGACCTAGCACATAATCATACATGATCGGTCACTTTCCTGACTTTGTGTAGAATCTCACATAATCATACATGATCGCTCACTTTTCTGACTTGGTGTAAGATCTAACACATAATCATACATGATCGCTCACTTTCCTGACTTGGTGTAGGACCTAGCACATAGTCATACATGATCGCCCACTTTCCTCACTTGGTGTAGGATCTAACACATAATCATACATGATTGCTCACTTTCCTGACTTGGTGTAGGACCTAACACATAGTCATACATGATCACTCACTTTCCTCACTTGGTGTAGGACCTAGCACATAATCATACATGATCGGTCACTTTCCTGACTTTGTGTAGAATCTCACATAATCATACATGATCGCTCACTTTTCTGACTTGGTGTAAGATCTAACACATAATCATACATGATCGCTCACTTTCCTGACTTGGTGTAGGACCTAGCACATAGTCATACATGATCGCCCACTTTCCTCACTTGGCGTAGGATCTAACACATAATCATACATGATTGCTCACTTTCCTGACTTGGTGTAGGACCTAACACATAGTCATACATGATCACTCACTTTCCTCACTTGGTGTAGGACCTAGCACATAATCATACATGATCGGTGACTTTCCTGACTTTGTGTAGAATCTAACACATAATCATACATGATCGCTCACTTTTCTGAATTGGTGTAAGATCTAACACATAATCATACATGATCGCTCACTTTCTTGACTTGGTGTAGGACCTAGCACATAATCATACATGATCGGTCACTTTCCTGACTTGGTGTAGGACCTAACACATAATCATACATGACCGCTCACTTTCCTCACTTGGAGTAGGACCTAGCACATAATCATACATGATCGCTCACTTTCCTGACTTGGTGTAGGACCTAGCACATAGTCATACATGATCTCTCACTTTCCTCACTTGGTGTAAGATCTAACAGATAATCGTACATGATCGCTCACTTTCCTCACTTGGTGTAGGACCTAGCACATAGTCATAGATGATTGCTCACTTTCCTGACTTGGTGTAAGATCTAGCACATAATCATACATGATCGCTCACTTTCCTCACTTGGCGTAGGACCTAGCACATAATCATACATGATCGGTCACTTTCCTGACTTTGTGTAGAATCTCACATAATCATACATGATCGCTCACTTTTCTGACTTGGTGTAAGATCTAACACATAATCATACATGATCGCTCACTTTTCTGACTTGGTGTAGGACCTAGCACATAGTCATACATGATCGCCCACTTTCCTCACTTGGTGTAGGATCTAACACATAATCATACATGATTGCTCACTTTCCTGACTTGGTGTAGGACCTAACACATAGTCATACATGATCACTCACTTTCCTCACTTGGTGTAGGACCTAGCACATAATCATACATGATCGGTGACTTTCCTGACTTTGTGTAGAATCTAACACATAATCATACATGATCGCTCACTTTTCTGAATTGGTGTAAGATCTAACACATAATCATACATGATCGCTCACTTTCTTGACTTGGTGTAGGACCTAGCACATAGTCATAAATGATCGCCCACTTTCCTCACTTGGTGTAGGATCTAACACATAAACATACATGATCGCTCACTTTCCTCACTTGGTGTAGGACCTAGCACATTGTCATACATGATCGCTCACTTTCCTCACTTGGTGTAAGATCTAACAGATAATCGTACATGATCGCTCACTTTCCTCACTTGGTGTAGGACCTAGCACATAGTCAGACATGATTGCTCACTTTCCTGACTTGGTGTAAGATCTAGCACATAATCATACATGATCGCTCACTTTCCTCACTTGGCGTAGGACCTAGCACATAATCATACATGATCGGTCACTTTCCTGACTTTGTGTAGAATCTCACATAATCATACATGATCGCTCACTTTTCTGACTTGGTGTAAGATCTAACACATAATCATACATGATCGCTCACTTTCCTGACTTGGTGTAGGACCTAGCACATAGTCATACATGATCGCCCACTTTCCTCACTTGGTGTAGGATCTAACACATAATCATACATGATCGCTCACTTTCCTCACTTGGCGTAGGACCTAGCACATAATCATACATGATCGGTCACTTTCCTGACTTTGTGTAGAATCTCACATAATCATACATGATCGCTCACTTTTCTGACTTGGTGTAAGATCTAACACATAATCATACATGATCGCTCACTTTCCTGACTTGGTGTAGGACCTAGCACATAGTCATACATGATCGCCCACTTTCCTCACTTGGCGTAGGATCTAACACATAATCATACATGATTGCTCACTTTTCTGAATTGGTGTAAGATCTAACACATAATCATACATGATCGCTCACTTTCTTGACTTGGTGTAGGACCTAGCACATAATCATACATGATCGCTCACTTTTCTGACTTGGTGTAAGATCTAACACATAATCATACATGATCGCTCACTTTCCTGACTTGGTGTAGGACCTAGCACATAGTCATACATGATCGCCCACTTTCCTCACTTGGTGTAAGATCTAACACATAATCATACATGATTGCTCACTTTCCTGACTTGGTGTAGGACCTAGCACATAATCATACATGATCGGTGACTTTCCTGACTTTGTGTAGAATCTAACACATAATCATACATGATCGCTCACTTTTCTGAATTGGTGTAAGATCTAACACATAATCATACATGATCGCTCACTTTCTTGACTTGGTGTAGGACCTAGCACATAGTCATAAATGATCGCCCACTTTCCTCACTTGGTGTAGGATCTAACACATAAACATACATGATCGCTCACTTTCCTCACTTGGTGTAGGACCTAGCACATTGTCATACATGATCGCTCACTTTCCTCACTTGGTGTAAGATCTAACAGATAATCGTACATGATCGCTCACTTTCCTCACTTGGTGTAGGACCTAGCACATAGTCAGACATGATTGCTCACTTTCCTGACTTGGTGTAAGATCTAACACATATTAATACATGATCGGTCACTTTCCTCACTTGGCGTAGGACCTAGCACATAATCATACATGATCGGTCACTTTCCTGAATTGGTGTAAGATCTAACACATAATCATACATGATCGCTCACTTTCCTGACTTGGTGTAGGACCTAGCACATAATCATACATGATCGGTCACTTTCCTGACTTGGTGTAGGACCTAACACATAATCATACATGACCGCTCACTTTCCTCACTTGGAGTAGGATCTAGCACATAATCATACATGATCGCTCACTTTCCTGACTTGGTGTAAGATCTAACACATAATCATACATGATCGCTCACTTTCCTGACTTGGTGTAGGACCTAGCACATAGTCATACATGATCGCCCACTTTCCTCACTTGGTGTAGGATCTAACACATAATCATACATGATTGCTCACTTTCCTGACTTGGTGTAGGACCTAACACATAGTCATACATGATCACTCACTTTCCTCACTTGGTGTAGGACCTAGCACATAATCATACATGATCGGTGACTTTCCTGACTTTGTGTAGAATCTAACACATAATCATACATGATCGCTCACTTTTCTGAAATGGTGTAAGATCTAACACATAATCATACATGATCGCTCACTTTCTTGACTTGGTGTAGGACCTAGCACATAGTCATAAATGATCGCCCACTTTCCTCACTTGGTGTAGGATCTAACACATAAACATACATGATCGCTCACTTTCCTCACTTGGTGTAGGACCTAGCACATAGTCATACATGATCGCTCACTTTCCTCACTTGGTGTAAGATCTAACAGATAATCGTACATGATCGCTCACTTTCCTCACTTGGTGTAGGACCTAGCACATAGTCATACATGATTGCTCACTTTCCTGACTTGGTGTAAGATCTAACACATAATAATACATGATCGCTCACTTTCTTCACCTGGCGTAGGACCTAGCACATAATCATACATGATCGGTCACTTTCCTGACTTTGTGTAGAATCTAACACATAATCATACATGATCGCTCACTTTCCTGACTTGGTGTAGGACCTAGCACATAATCATACATAATCGCTCACAGTCCTCACTTGGTGTAGGATCTAACACATAATCATACATGATCGCTCATTTTCATCAGTTGGTGTAGGACCTAGCACATAGTCATACATGATTGCTCACTTTCCTTACTTGGTGTAGGACCTAGCACATAATCATACATGATCGCTCACATTCCTCACTTGGTGTAGGATCTAACACATAATCATACATGATCGCTCATTTTCCTCAGTTGGTGTAGGACCTAGCACATAATCATACATGATCGTTCACTTTCCTCACTTGGTGTAGGATCTAACACAATCATACATGATCGCTCACTTTCCTGACTTGGTGTAGGACCTAGCACATAGTCATACATGATCTCTCACTTTCCTCACTTGGTGTAAGATCTAGCAGATAATCGTACATGATCGCTCACTTTCCTCACTTGGTGTAGGACCTAGCACATAGTCATACATGATTGTTCACTTTCCTGACTTGGTGTAAGATCTAGCACATAATCATACATGATCGCTCACTTTCCTCACTTGGCGTAGGACCTAGCACATAATCATACATGATCGGTCACTTTCCTGACTTTGTGTAGAATCTCACATAATCATACATGATCGCTCACTTTTCTGACTTGGTGTAAGATCTAACACATAATCATACATGATCGCTCACTTTCCTGACTTGGTGTAGGACCTAGCACATAGTCATACATGATCGCCCACATTCCTCACTTGGTGTAGGATCTAACACATAATCATACATGATTGCTCACTTTCCTGACTTGGTGTAGGACCTAACACATAGTCATACATGATCACTCACTTTCCTCACTTGGTGTAGGACCTAGCACATAATCATACATGATCGGTGACTTTCCTGACTTTGTGTAGAATCTAACACATAATCATACATGATCGCTCACTTTTCTGAATTGGTGTAAGATCAAACACATAATCATACATGATCGCTCACTTTCTTGACTTGGTGTAGGACCTAGCACATAGTCATAAATGATCGCCCACTTTCCTCACTTGGTGTAGGATCTAACACATAAACATACATGATCGCTCACTTTCCTGACTTGGTGTAGGACCTAGCACATAGTCATACATGATCGCTCACTTTCCTCACTTGGTGTAAGATCTAACAGATAATCGTACATGATCGCTCACTTTCCTCACTTGGTGTAGGACCTAGCACATAGTCATACATGATTGCTCACTTTCCTGATTTGGTGTAAGATCTAACACATAATAATACATGATCGCTCACTTTCCTCACTTGGCGTAGGACCTAGCACATAATCATACATGATCGGTCACTTTCCTGACTTTGTGTAGAATCTAACACATAATCATACATGATCGCTCACTTTCCTGACTTGGTGTAGGACCTAGCACATAATCATACATGATCGCTCACAGTCCTCACTTGGTGTAGGATCTAACACATAATCATACATGATCGCTCATTTTCATCAGTTGGTGTAGGACCTAGCACATAATCATACATGATCGTTCACTTTCCTCACTTGGTGTAGGACCTAACACTTAATCATACATGATCGCTCACTTTCGTCACTTGGAGTAGGATCTAACACATAATCATACATGATCGTTCAATTTCCTCACTAGGTGTAGGACCTACCACATAATCAAACATGATCGCTCACTTTCCTCACTTGGTGTAGAATCTAACACATAATCATACATGATCGCTCACTTTTCTGACTTGGTGTAAGATCTAATACATAATCATACATGATCGCTCACTTTCCTGACTTGGAGTAGGACCTAGCACATAGTCATACATGATCGCCCACTTTCCTCACTTGGTGTAGGATCTAACACATAATCATACATGATTGCTCACTTTCCTGACTTGGTGTAGGACCTAGCACATATTTATACTTGATCGCTCACTTTCCTGACTTGGTGTAGGACCTAGCACATAATCATACATGAACGCTCACTTTCCCCACTTGGTGTAGGACCTAACACATAGTCATACATGATCGCTCACTTTCCTGACTTGGTGTAGGACCTAACACATAGTCATACATGATCACTCACTTTCCTCACTTGGTGTAGGATCTAGCACATACTCATACATGATCGCTTACTTTCCTGACTTGGTGTAGGACCTAACACAATCATACATGATGGCTCACTTTCCTTATTTGGTGTAGGACCTAGCACATAATCATACATGATCGGTCACTTTCCTGACTTTGTGTAGAATCTAACACATAATCATACATGATCGCTCACTTTTCTGACTTGGTGTAAGATCTAACACATAATCATACATGATCGCTCACTTTCCTGACTTGGTGTAGGACCTAACACATAGTCATACATGATCGCCCACTTTCCTCACTTGGTGTAGGATGTAACACATAATCATACATAATTGCTCACTTTTCTGACTTGGTGTAGGACCTAACACATATTCATACATGATCGCTCACTTTCCTGACTTGGTGTAGTACCTAACACATAGTCATACATGATCACTCACTTTCCTCACTTGAAGTAGGACCTAGCACATAATCATACATTTTCGCTCACTTTCCTCACTTGGTGTAGGACCTAGCACATAGTCATAAATGATTGCTCACTTTCCTGACTTGGTGTAGGACCTAGCACATAATCATACATGATCGCTCACAGTCCTCACTTGGTGTAGGATCTAACACATAATCATACATGATCGCTCATTTTCATCAGTCGGTGAAGGACCTAGCACATAATCATACATGATCGTTCACTTTCCTCACTTAGAGTAGGATCTAACACATAATCATACATGATCGTTTAATTTCCTCACTTGGTGTAGGACCTAACACAATCATACAAGATCGCTCACTTTCCTTACTTGGTGTAGGACCTAGCACATAATCATACATGATCGGTCACTTTCCTGACTTGGTGTAGAACCTAACACATAATCATACATGATCGCTCACTTTCCTCACTTGGAGTAGGATCTAACACATAATCATACATGATCGCTCACTTTCCTGACTTGGTGTAGGACCTAGGACATATTAATACATGATCGCTCACTTTCCTCACTTGGTGTAAGATCTAACAGATAATCATACATGATCGCTCACTTTCCTCACTTGGTGTAGAATCTAACACATAATCATACATGATCGCTCACTTTTCTGACTTGGTGTAAGATCTAACACATAATCATACATGATCGTTCACTTTCCTCACTTGGAGTAGGATCTAACACATAATCATACATGATCGGTCACTTTCCTGACTTGGTGTAGGACCTAACACATAATCATACATGATCGCTCACTTTCCTCACTTGGAGTAGGATCTAACACATAATCATACATGATCGCTCACTTTCCTCCTTGGTGTAAGATCTAACAGATAATCATACATGATCGCTCACTTTCCTCACTTGGTGTAGAATCTAACACATAATCATACATGATCGCTCACTTTTCTGACTTGGTGTAAGATCTAACACATAATCATACATGATCTTTCACTTTCCTGACTTGGAGTAGGACCTAGCACATAGTCATACATGATCGCCCACTTTCCTCACTTGGTGTAGGATCTAACCCATAATCATACATGATCGCTCACTTTCCTGACTTGGCGTAGGATCTAGCACATAATCATACATGAACGCTCACTTTCCCCACTTGGTGTAGGACCTAACACATAGTCATACATGATCACTCACTTTCCTCACTTGGTGTAGGATCTAACACACAATTATACATGATCACTCACTTTCCACACTTGATGTAGGACCTAGCACATAGTCATACATGATCGCTCACTTTCTTGACTTGGTGTAGGACCTCGCACATAATCATACATCCTCGCTCATTTTCCTCACTTGGTGTAGGACCTAGCACATAGTCATACATGATTGCTCACTTTCCTCACTTGGTGTAGGACCTAGCACATAATCATACATGATCGCTCACATTCCTCACTTGGTGTAGGATCTAACACATACTCATACATGATCGCTCATTTTCCTCTGTTGGTGTAGGACCTAGCACATAATCATACATGATCGTTCACTTTCCTCACTTGGTGTAGGATCTAACACAATCATACATGATCGCTCACTTTCCTGACTTGGTGTAGGAACTAGCACATAATCATACATGATCGGTCACTTTCCTGACTTGGTGTAGGACCTAACACATAATCATACATGATCACTCACTTTCCTCACTTGGAGTAGGATCTAACACATAATCATACATGATCGCTCACTTTCCTGACTTGGTGTAGGACCTAGCACATAGTCATACATGATCGCTCACTTTCCTCACTTGGTGTAAGATCTAACAGATAATCGTACATGATCGCTCACTTTCCTCACTTGGTGTAGGACCTAGCACATAGTCATACATGATTGCTCACTTTCCTGACTTGGTGTAAGATCAAACACATAATCATACATGATCGCTCACTTTCCTCACTTGGAGTAGGATCTAACACATAATCATACATGATCGTTCAATTTCCTCACTTGGTGTAGGACCTAACACAATCATACATGATCGCTCACTTTTCTGATTTGGTGTAGGACCTAGCACATAATCATATATGATCGGTCACTTTCCTGACTTGGTGTAGGACCTAACACATAATCATACATGATCGCTCACTTTCCTCACTTGGAGTAGGATCTAACACATAATCATACATGATCGCTCACTTTCCTGACTTGGTGTAGGACCTAGCACATATTCATACATGATCGCTCACTTTCCCCACTTGGTGTAAGATCTAACAGATAATCATACATGATGGCTCACTTACCTCACTTGGTGTAGAATCTAACACATAATCATACATGATCGCTCACTTTTCTGACTTGGTGTAAGATCTAACACATAATCATACATGATCGTTCACTTTCCTGACTTGGAGTAGGACCTAGCACATAGTCATACATGATCGCCCACTTTCCTCACTTTGTGTAGAATCTAACACATAATCATACATGATCGCTCACTTTTCTGAATTGGTGTAGGATCTAACACACAATTATACATGATCACTCACTTTCCACACTTGATGTAGGACCTAGCACATAGTCATACATGATCGCTCACTTTCTTGACTTGGTGTAGGACCTCGCACATAATCATACATCCTCGCTCATTTTCCTCACTTGGTGTAGGACCTAGCACATAGTCATACATGATTGCTCACTTTCCTCACTTGGTGTAGGACCTAGCACATAATCATACATGATCGCTCACATTCCTCACTTGGTGTAGGATCTAACACATACTCATACATGATCGCTCATTTTCCTCTGTTGGTGTAGGACCTAGCACATAATCATACATGATCGTTCACTTTCCTCACTTGGTGTAGGATCTAACACAATCATACATGATCGCTCACTTTCCTGACTTGGTGTAGGAACTAGCACATAATCATACATGATCGGTCACTTTCCTGACTTGGTGTAGGACCTAACACATAATCATACATGATCACTCACTTTCCTCACTTGGAGTAGGATCTAACACATAATCATACATGATCGCTCACTTTCCTGACTTGGTGTAGGACCTAGCACATAGTCATACATGATCGCTCACTTTCCTCACTTGGTGTAAGATCTAACAGATAATCGTACATGATCGCTCACTTTCCTCACTTGGTGTAGGACCTAGCACATAGTCATACATGATTGCTCACTTTCCTGACTTGGTGTAAGATCTAACACATAATCATACATGATCGCTCACTTTCCTCACTTGGAGTAGGATCTAACACATAATCATACATGATCGTTCAATTTCCTCACTTGGTGTAGGACCTAACACAATCATACATGATCGCTCACTTTCCTGATTTGGTGTAGGACCTAGCACATAATCATATATGATCGGTCACTTTCCTGACTTGGTGTAGGACCTAACACATAATCATACATGATCGCTCACTTTCCTCACTTGGAGTAGGATCTAACACATAATCATACATGATCGCTCACTTTCCTGACTTGGTGTAGGACCTAGCACATATTCATACATGATCGCTCACTTTCCTCACTTGGTGTAAGATCTAACACATAATCATACATGATTGCTCACTTTCCTGACTTGGTGTAGGACCTAACAAATAGTCATACATGATCACTCACTTTCCTCACTTGGTATAGGATCTAACACATAATCATACATGATCGCTCACTTTCCTCACTTGGTGTAGGATCTAGCACATACTCATACATGATCGCTCACTTTCCTGACTTGGTGTAGGACCTAACACAATCATACATGATCGCTCACTTTCCTTATTTGGTGTAGAATCTAACACATAATCATACATGATCGCTCACTTTTCTGAATTGGTGTAGGATCCAACACACAATTATACATGATCACTCACTTTCCACACTTGATGTAGGACCTAGCACATAGTCATACATGATCGCTCACTTTCTTGACTTGGCGTAGGACCTCGCACATAATCATACATCCTCGCTCATTTTCCTCACTTGGTGTAGGACCTAGCACATAGTCATACATGATTGCTCACTTTCCTCACTTGGTGTAGGACCTAGCACATAATCATACATGATCGCTCACATTCCTCACTTGGTGTAGGATCTAACACATACTCATACATGATCGCTCATTTTCCTCTGTTGGTGTAGGACCTAGCACATAATCATACATGATCGTTCACTTTCCTCACTTGGTGTAGGATCTAACACAATCATACATGATCGCTCACTTTCCTGACTTGGTGTAGGAACTAGCACATAATCATACATGATCGGTCACTTTCCTGACTTGGTGTAGGACCTAACACATAATCATACATGATCACTCACTTTCCTCACTTGGAGTAGGATCTAACACATAATCATACATGATCGCTCACTTTCCTGACTTGGTGTAGGACCTAGCACATAGTCATACATGATCGCTCACTTTCCTGATTTGGTGTAGGACCTAGCACATAATCATATATGATCGGTCACTTTCCTGACTTGGTGTAGGACCTAACACATAATCATACATGATCGCTCACTTTCCTCACTTGGAGTAGGATCTAACACATAATCATACATGATCGTTCAATTTCCTCACTTGGTGTAGGACCTAACACAATCATACATGATCGCTCACTTTCCTGATTTGGTGTAGGACCTAGCACATAATCATATATGATCGGTCACTTTCCTGACTTGGTGTAGGACCTAACACATAATCATACATGATCGCTCACTTTCCTCACTTGGAGTAGGATCTAACACATAATCATACATGATCGCTCACTTTCCTGACTTGGTGTAGGACCTAGCACATATTCATACATGATCGCTCACTTTCCTCACTTGGTGTAAGATCTAACAGATAATCATACATGATGGCTCACTTACCTCACTTGGTGTAGAATCTAACACATAATCATACATGATCGCTCACTTTTCTGACTTGGTGTAAGATCTAACACATAATCATACATGATCGTTCACTTTCCTGACTTGGAGTAGGACCTAGCACATAGTCATACATGATCGCCCACTTTCCTCACTTGGTGTAGGATCTAACACATAATCATACATGATCGCTCACTTTCCTGACTTGGTGTAGGATCTAGCACATAATCATACATGATCGCTCACTTTCCTGACTTGGTGTAGGACCTAACACATAGTCATACATGATCACTCACTTTCCTTACTTGGTGTAGGATCTAACACACAATTATACATGATCACTCACTTTCCACACTTGGTGTAGGACCTAGCACATAGTCATACATGATCGCTCACTTTCTTGACTTGGTGAAGGACCTCGCACATAATCATACATCCTCGCTCACTTTCCTCACTTGGTGTAGGACCTAGCACATAGTCATACATGATTGCTCACTTTCCTCACTTGGTGTAGGACCTAGCACATAATCATAAATGATCGCTCACATTCCTCACTTGGTGTAGGATCTAACACATAATCATACATGATCGCTCATTTTCCTCAGTTGGTGTAGGACCTAGCACATAATCATACATGATCGTTCACTTTCCTCACTTGGTGTAGGATCTAACACAATCATACATGATCGCTCACTTTCCTGACTTGGTGTAGGACCTAGCACATAATCATACATGATTGGTCACTTTCCTGACTTGGTGTAGGACCTAACACATAATCATACATGACCGCTCACTTTCCTCACTTGGAGTAGGATCTAGCACATAATCATACATGATCGCTCACTTTCCTGACTTGGTTTAGGACCTAGCACATAGTCATACATGATCGCTCACTTTCCTCACTTGGTGTAAGATCTAACAGATAATCGTACATGGTCGCTCACTTTCCTCACTTGGTGTAGGACCTAGCACATAGTCATACATGATTGCTCACTTTCCTGACTTGGTGTAAGATCTAACACATAATCATACATGATCGCTCACTTTCCTCACTTGGCGTAGGACCTAGCACATAATCATACATGATCGGTCACTTTCCTGACTTTGTGTAGAATCTCACATAATCATACATGATCGCTCACTTTTCTGACTTGGTGTAAGATCTAACACATAATCATACATGATCGCTCACTTTCCTGACTTGGTGTAGGACCTAGCACATAGTCATACATGATCGCCCACTTTCCTCACTTGGTGTAGGATCTAACACATAATCATACATGATTGCTCACTTTCCTGACTTGGTGTAGGACCTAACACATAGTCATACATGATCACTCACTTTCCTCACTTGGTATAGGATCTAACACATAGTCATACATGATCACTCACTTTCCTCACTTGGTGTAGGACCTAGCACATAATCATACATGATCGGTCACTTTCCTGACTTTGTGTAGAATCTAACACATAATCATACATGATCGCTCACTTTTCTGAATTGGTGTAAGATCTAACACATAATCATACATGATCGCTCACTTTCTTGACTTGGTGTAGGACCTAGCACATAGTCATACATGATCGCCCACTTTCCTCACTTGGTGTAGGATCTAACACATAATCATACATGATCGCTCACTTTCCTGACTTGGTGTAGGACCTAGCACATAGTCATACATGATCGCTCACTTTCCTCACTTGGTGTAAGATCTAACAGATAATCGTACATGATTGCTCACTTTCCTCACTTGGTGTAGGACCTAGCACATAGTCATACATGATTGCTCACTTTCCTGACTTGGTGTAAGATCTAACACATAATCATACATGATCGCTCACTTTCCTCACTTGGCGTAGGACCTAGCACATAATCATACATGATCGGTCACTTTCCTGACTTTGTGTAGAATCTAACACATAATCATACATGATCGCTCACTTTCCTGACTTGGTGTAGGACCTAGCACATAGTCATACATAATCGCCCACTTTCCTCACTTGGTGTAGGATCTAACACATAATCATACATGATTGCTCACTTTCCTGACTTGGTGTAGGACCTAACACATAGTCATACATGATCACTCACATTCCTCACTTGGTGTAGGATCTAACACATAATCATACATGATCGCTCATTTTCTTCACTTGGTGTAGGATCTAGCACATACTCATATATGATCGCTCACTTTCCTGACTTGGTGTAGGACCTAACACAATCATACATGATCGCTCACTTTCCTTATTTGGTGTAGGACCTAGCACATAATCATACATGATCGGTCACTTTCCTGACTTTGTGTAGAATCTAACACATAATCATACATGATCGCTCACTTTTCTGAATTGGTGTAAGATCTAACACATAATCATACATGATCGCTCACTTTCTTGACTTGGTGTAGGACCTAGCACATAGTCATACATGATCGCCCACTTTCCTCACTTGGTGTAGGATCTAACACATAATCATACATAATTGCTCACTATTCTGACTTGGTGTAGGACCTAACATATATTCATACATGATCGCTCACTTTCCTGACTTGGTGTAGGACCTAACACATAGTCATACATGATCACTCACTTTCCTCACTTGAAGTAGGACCTAGCACATAATCATACATTTTCGCTCACTTTCCTCACTTGGTGTAGGACCTAGCACATAGTCATACATGATTGCTCACTTTCCTCACTTGGTGTAGGATCTAACACATAATCATACATGATCGCTCAATTTCATCAGTTGGTGAAGGACCTAGCACATAATCATACATGATCGTTCACTTTCCTCACTTGGAGTAGGATCTAACACATAATCATACATGATCGCTCATTCTCATCAGTTGGTGTAGGACCTAGCACATAATCATACATGATCGGTCACTTTCCTGACTTGGTGTAGGACCTAACACATAATCATACATGATCGCTCACTTTCCTCACTTGGAGTAGGAACTAACACATAATCATACATGATCGCTCACTTTCCTGACTTGGTGTAGGACCTAGCACATAGTCATACATGATCGCTCACTTTCCTCACTTGGTGTAAGATCTAACAGATAATCATACATGATCGCTCACTTTCCTCACTTGGTGTAGAATCTAACATAAACTCATACATGATCGCTCACTTTTCTGACTTGGTGTAAGATCTAACACATAATCATACATGATCGCTCAATTTCCTGACTTGGAGTAGGACCTAGCACATAGTCATACGTGATCGCCCACTTTCCTCACTTGGTGTAGGATCTAACACATAATCATACATGAATGCTCACTTTCCTGACTTGGTGTAGGACCTAGCACATATTCCTACATGATCGCTCACTTTCCTGACTTGGTGTAAGACCTGGCACATAATCATACATGAACGCTCACTTTCCCCACTTGGTGTAGGACCTACCACATAATCATACATTAGCGCTCACTTTCCTGACTTGGTGTAGGACCTAGCACATAATCATACATGATCACTCACTTTCCTCACTTGGTGTAGGATCTAACACATAATCATACATGATCGTTCACTTTCCACACTTGGTGTAGGACCTAGCACATAGTCATACATGATCGCTCACTTTCCTGACTTGGTGTAGGACCTAGCACATAATCATACATCCTCGCTCACTTTCCTCACTTGGCGTAGGACCTAGCACATAGTCATACATGATTGCTCACTTTCCTGACTTGGTGTTGGACCTAGCACATAATCATACATGATCGCTCACATTCCTCACTTGGTGTAGGATCTAACACATAATCATACATGATCGCTCATTTTCCTCACTTGGTGTAGGACCTAGCACAAAATCATACATGATCGTTCACTTTCCTCACTTGGTGTAGGATCTAAAACAATCATACATGATCGTTTACTTTCCTCACTTGGTGTAGGACCTAACACACAATCATACATGATCGCTCACTTTCGTGACTTGGTGTAGAATCTATCATAAACTCATACATGATCGCTCACTTTTCTGATTTGGTGTAAGATCTAACACATAATCATACATGATCGCTCACTTTTCTGATTTGGAGTAGGACCTAGCACATAGTCATACGTGATCGCCCACTTTCCTCACTTGGTGTAGGATCTAACACATAATCATACATGAATGCTCACTTTCCTGACTTGGTGTAGGACCTAGCACATATTCATACATGATCGCTCACTTTCCTGACTTGGTGTAGGACCTAGCACATAATCATACATGAACGCTCACTTTCCCCACTTGGTGTAGGACCTAACACATAATCATACATGAGCGCTCACTTTCCTGACTTGGCGTAGGACCTAGCACATAATCATACATGATCACTCACTTTCCTCACTTGGTGTAGGATCTAACACATAATCATACATGATCGCTCACTTTCCACACTTGATGTAGGACCTAGCACATAGACATACATGATCGCTCACTTTCCTGACTTGGTGTAGGACCTAGCACATAATCATACATGATTGCTCACTTTCCTGACTTGGTGTAGGACATAACACATAATCATACATGATCGCTCACATTCCTCACTTGGTGTAGGATCTAACACATAATCATACATGATCGCTCATTTTCATCAGTTGGTGAAGGACCTAGCACATAATCATACATGATCGTTCACTTTCCTCACTTGGAGTAGGATCTAACACATAATCATACATGATCGCTCATTTTCATCAGTTGGTGTAGGACCTAGCACATAATCATACATGATCGGTCACTTTCCTGACTTGGTGTAGGACCTAACACATAATCATACATGATCGCTCACTTTCCTCACTTGGAGTAGGATCTAACACATAATCATACATGATCGCTCACTTTCCTGACTTGGTGTAGGACCTAGCACATAGTCATACATGATCGCTCACTTTCCTCACTTGGTGTAGAATCTAACATAAACTCATACATGATCGCTCACTTTTCTGACTTGGTGTAAGATCTAACACATAATCATACATGATCGCTCACTTTCCTGACTTGGAGTAGGACCTAGCACATAGTCATACGTGATCGCCCACTTTCCTCACTTGCTGTAGGATCTAGCACATAATCATACATGAATGCTCACTTTCCTCACTTGGTGTAGGACCTAGCACATATTCCTACATGATCGCTCACTTTTCTGACTTGGTGTAGGACCTAGCACATAATCATACATGAACGCTCACTTTCCCCACTTGGTGTAGGACCTAACACATAATCATACATGAGCGCTCACTTTCCTTACTTGGTGTAGGACCTAGCACATAATCATACATGATCACTCACTTTCCTCACTTGGTGTAGGATCTAACACATAATCATACATGATCGCTCACTTTCCACACTTGGTGTAGGACCTAGCACATAGTTATATATGATCGCTCACTTTCCTGACTTGGTGTAAGACCTACCACATAACCATACATCCTCGTTCACTTTCCTCACTTGGTGTAGGACCTAGCACATAGTCATACATGATTGCCCACTTTCCTGACTTGGTGTAGGACCTACCACATAATCATACATGATCGCTCACATTCCTCACTTGGTGTAGGATCTAACACAAAATCATACATGATCGTACAACTTTCCTCACTTGGTGTAGGATCTAACACAATCATATATGATCGTTTACTTTCCTCACTTGGCGTAGGACCTAACACAATCATACATGATCGCTCACTTTCGTGACTTGGTGTAGAATCTAACATAAACTCATACATGATCGCTCACTTTTCTGACTTGGTGTAAGATCTAACACATAATCATACATGATCGCTCACTTTCCTGACTTGGAGTAGGACCTAGCACATAGTCATACGTGATCGCCCACTTTCCTCCCTTGGTGTAGGATCTAACACATAATCATACATGAATGCTCACTTTCCTGACTTGGTGTAGGACCTAGCACATATTCATACATGATCGCTCACTTTCCTGACTTGGTGTAGGACCTAGCACATAATCATACATGAACGCTCACTTACCCCACTTGGTGTAGGACCTAACACATAATCATACATGAGCGCTCACTTTCCTGACTTGGCGTAGGACCTAGCACATAATCATACATGATCACTCACTTTCCTCACTTGGTGTAGGATCTAACACATAATCATACATGATCGCTCACTTTCCACACTTGGTGTAGGACCTAACACATAATCATACATGAGCGCTCACTTTCCTGACTTGGCGTAGGACCTAGCACATAATCATACATGATCACTCACTTTCCTCACTTGGTGTAGGATCTAACACATAATCATACATGATCGCTCACTTTCCACACTTGGTGTAGGACCTAACACATAATCATACATGATCGCTCATTTTCATCAGTTGGTGAAGGACCTAGCACATAATCATACATGATCGTTCACTTTCCGCACTTGGAGTAGGTTCTAACACATAATCATACATGATCGCTCATTTACATCAGTTGGTGTAGGACCTAGCACATAATCATACATGATCGGTCACTTTCCTGACTTGGTGTAGAACCTAACACATAATCATACATGATCGCTCACTTTCCTCACTTGGAGTAGGATCTAACACATAATCATACATGATCGCTCACTTTCCTGACTTGGTGTAGGACCTAGCACATAGTCATACATGATCGCTCACTTTCCTCACTTGGTGTAGAATCTAACATAAACTCATACATGATCGCTCACTTTTCTGACTTGGTGTAAAATCTAACACATAATCATACATGATCGCTCACTTTCCTGACTTGGAGTAGGACCTAGCACATAGTCATACGTGATCGCCCACTTTCCTCACTTGGTGTAGGATCTAACACATAATCATACATGAATGCTCACTTTCCTCACTTGGTGTAGGACCTAGCACATATTCCTACATGATCGCTCACTTTCCTGACTTGGTGTAGGACCTAGCACATAATCATACATGAACGCTCACTTTCCCCACTTGGTGTAGGACCTAACACATAATCATACATCCTCGCTCACTTTCCTCACTTGGTGTAGGACCTAGCACATAGTCATACATGATTGCTCACTTTCCTGACTTGGTGTAGGACCTAGCACATAATCATACATGATCGCTCACATTCCTCACTTGGTGTAGGATCTAACACATAATCATACATGATCGCTCATTTTCCTCAGTTGGTGTAGGACCTAGCACAAAATCATACATGATCGTTCACTTTCCTCACTTGGTGTAAGACCTAACACAATCATACATGATCGCTCACATTCCTTACTTGGTGTAGGATCTAACACATTCATACATGATCGTTTACTTTCCTCACTTGGTGTAGGACCTAACACAATCATACATGATCGCTCACTTTCGTTACTTGGTGTAGAATCTAACATAAACTCATACATGATCGCTCACTTTTCTGACTTGGTGTAAGATCTAACACATAATCATACATGATCGCTCACTTTCCTGACTTGGAGTAGGACCTAGCACATAGTCATACGTGATCGCCCACTTTCCTCACTTGGTGTAGGATCTAACACATAATTATACATGAATGATCACTTTCCTGACTTGGTGTAGGACCTAGCACATATTCATACATGATCGCTCACTTTCCTGACTTGGTGTAGGACCTAGCACATAATCATACATGAACGCTCACTTTTCCCACTTGGTGTAGGACCTAACAGATAATCATACATGAGCGCTCACTTTCCTGACTTGGTGTAGGACCTAGAACATAATCATACATGATCACTCACTTTCCTCACTTGGTGTAGGATCTAACACATAATCATACATGATCGCTCACTTTCCACACTTGGCGTAGGACCTAGCACATAGTCATACATGATCGCTCACTTTCCTGACTTAGTGTAGGACCTAGCACATAATCATACATCCTCGCTCACTTTCCTCACTTGGTGTAGGACCTAGCACATAGTCATACATGATTGCTCACTTTCCTGACATGGTGTAGGACATAACACATAATCATACATGATCGCTCACATTCCTCACTTGGTGTAGGATCTAACACAATCATACATGACCGTTTACTTTCCTCACTTGGTGTAGGACCTAACACAATCATACATGATCGCTCACTTTCCTGACTTGGTGTAGGACCTAGCACATAATCATACATGAACGCTCACTTTCCCCACTTGGTGTAGGATCTAACACAATCATACATGATCGTTTACTTTCCTCACTTGGTGTAGGACCTAACACAATCATACATGATCGCTCACTTTCCTGACTTGGTGTAGGACCTAGCACATAATCATACATGAACGCTCACTTTCCCCACTTGGTGAAGGACCTAGCACATAATCATACATGATCGCTCACTTTCCTGACTTGGTGTAGGACCTAACACATAGTCATACATGATCACTCACTTTCCTCACTTGGTGTAGGATCTCACACAATCATACATGATCGTTTACTTTCCTCACTTGGTGTAGGACCTAACACAATCATACATGATCGCTCACTTTCCTGACTTGGTGTAGGACCTAGCACATAATCATACATGAACGCTCACTTTCCCCACTTGGTGAAGGACCTAACACATAATCATACATGATCGCTCACTTTCCTGACTTGGTGTAGGACCTAACACATAGTCATACATGATCGCTCACTTTCCATATTTGGTGTAGGACCTAGCACATAGTCATACATGATCGCTCACTTTCCTGACTTGGTGTAGGACCTAGCACATAATCATACATCCTCGCTCACTTTCCTCACTTGGCGTAGGACCTAGCACATAGTCATACATGATTGCTCACTTTCCTTACTTGGTGAAGGATCTAGCACATAATCATACATGATCGCTCACATTCCTCACTTGGTGTAGGATCTAACACATAATCATACATGATCGCTCACAGTCCTCACTTGGTGTAGGATCTAACACATAATCATACATGATCGCTCATTTTCAACAGTTGGTGAAGGACCTAGCACATAATCATACATGATCGTTCAATTTCCTCACTTGGTGTAGGACCTAACACAATCATACATGATCGCTCACTTTCCTTACTTGGTGTGGGACCTAGCACATAATCATACATGATCGGTCACTTTCCTGACTTGGTGTAGGACCTAGCACATATTCATACATGATCGCTCACTTTCCTCACTTGGTGTAAGATCTAACAGATAATCATACATCCTCGCTCACTTTCCTCACTTGGTGTAGGACCTAGCAAATAGTCATACATGATTGCTCACTTTCCTGACTTGGTGTAGGACCTAGCACATAATCATACATGATCGCTCACATTCCTCACTTGGTGTAGGATCTAACACAATCATACATGATCGTTTACTTTCCTCACTTGGTGTAGGACCTAACACAATCATACATGATCGCTCACTTTCCTGACTTGGTGTAGGACCTAGCACACAATCATACATGAACGCTCACTTTCCCCACTTGGTGTAGGACCTAACACATAATCATACATGATCGCTCACTTTCCTGAATTGGTGTAGGACTTAGCACATAGTCATACATGATCGCCCACTTTCCTCACTTGGTGTAGGATCTAACACATAATCATACATGATCGCTCACTTTCCTGACTTGGTGTAGGATCTAGCACATAATCATACATGAACGCTCACTTTCCCCACTTGGTGTAGGACCTAACACATAATCATACATGATCGCTCACTTTCCTGACTTGGCGTAGGACCTAACACATAGTCATACATGATCACTCACTTTCCTCACTTGGTGTAGGATCTAACACACAAATATACATGATCACTCACTTTCCACACTTGGTGTAGGACCTAGCACATAGTCATACATGATCGCTCACTTTCTTGACTTGGTGTAGGACCTCGCACATAATCAAACATCCTCGCTCACTTTCCTCACTTGGTGTAGGACCTAGCACATAATCATACATGATCGCTCACATTCCTCACTTGGTGTAGGATCTAACACATAATCATACATGATCGCTCATTTTCCTCAGTTGGTGTAGGACCTAGCACATAATGATACATGATCGTTCACTTTCCTCACTTGGTGTAGGATCTAAAACAATCATACATGTTCGCTCACTTTCCTGACTTGGTGTAGGACCTAGCACATAATCATACATGATCGGTCACTTTCCTGACTTGGTGTAGGACCTAACACATAATCATACATGATCGCTTACTTTCCTCACTTGGAGTAGGGTCTAACACATAATCATACATGATCGCTCACTTTCCTGACTTGGTGTAGGACCTAACACATAGTCATACATGATCGCTCACTTTCCTCACTTGGTGTAAGATCTAACAGATAATCGTACATGATCGCTCACTTTCCTCACTTGGTGTAGGACCTAGCACATAGTCATACATGATTGCTCACTTTCCTGACTTGGTGTAAGATCTAACACATAATCATACATGATCGCTCACTTTCCTTACTTGGTGTAGGATCTAACACATAATCATACATGATCGCTCACTTTCCACACTTGGTGTAGGACCTAGCACATAGTCATACATGATAGCTCACTTTCCTGACTTGATGTAGGACCTAGCACATAATCATACATCCTCGCTCACTTTCCTCACTTGGTGTAGGACCTAGCAAATAGTCATACATGATTGCTCACCTTCCTGACTTGGTGTAGGACCTAGCACATAATCATACATGATCGCTCACATTCCTCACTTGGTGTAGGATCTAACACAATCATACATGATCGTTTACTTTCCTCACTTGGTGTAGGACCTAACACAATCATACATGATCGCTCACTTTCCTGACTTGGTGTAGGACCTAGCACATAATCATACATGAACGCTCACTTTCCCCACTTGGTGTAGGACCTAACACATAATCATACATGATCGCTCACTTTCCTGAATTGGTGTAGGACCTAACACATAGTCATACATGATCACTCACTTTCCTCACTTGGTGTAGGATCTAACACATAATCATACATAATCGCTCACTTTCCAGACTTGGTGTAGGACCTAGCACATAGTCATGCATGATCGCTCACTTTTCTGACTTGGTGTAGGACCTAGCACATAATCATACATGATCGCTCACATTCCTCACTTGGTGTAGGATCTAACACATAATCATACATGATCGCTCACTTTCCTCACTTGGTGTAGAATCTAACACATAATCATACATGATCGGTCACTTTTCTGACATGGTGTAAGATCTAACATATAATCATTCATGATCGCTCACTTTCCTGACTTGGAGTAGGACCTAGCACATAGTCATATATGATCGCCCACTTTCCTCACTTGGTGTAGGATCTAACACATAATCATACATGATTGCTCACTTTCCTGACTTGGTGTAGGACCTAGCACATAGTCATACATGATCGCTCACTTTCCTGACTTGGTGTAGGACCTAGCATATAATCATACATGAACGCTCACTTTCCCCACTTGGCGTAGGACCTAACACATAATCATACATGATCGTTCACTTTCCTGACTTGGTGTAGGACCAAACACATAGTCATACATGATCACTCACCTTCCTCACTTGGTGTAGGACCTAGCACATAGTCATACATGATCGCTCACATTCCTGACTTGGCGTAGGACCTAGCACATAATCATATATCCTCGCTCACTTTCCTAACTTGGTGTAGGACCTAGCACATAGTCATACATGATTGCTCACTTTCCTGACTTGGCGTAGGACCTAGCACATAAGCATACATGATCGCTCACATTCCTCACTTGGTGTAGGATCTAATACATAATCATACATGATCGCTCATTTTCCTCAGTTGGTGTAGGACCTAGCACATAATCATACATGATCGTTCACTTTCCTCACTTGGTGTAGGACCTAACACAATCATACATGATCGCTCACTTTCCTTACTTGGTGTAGGACCTAGCATATAATCATACATGATCACTCACTTTCCTCACTTGGTGTAGGATCTAACACATAATCATACATGATCGCACACTTTCCACACTTGGAGTAGGACCTAGCACATAGTCATACATGATCGCTCACTTTCCTGACTTGGTGTAGGACCTAGCACATAATCATACATCCTCGCTCACTTTCCTCACTTGGTGTAGGACCTAGCACATAGTCATACATGATTGCTCACTTTCCTGACTTGGTGTAGGACCTAGCAAATAATCATACATGATCGCTCACATTCCTCACTTGGTGTAGGACCTAGCACATAATCATACATGATCGTTCACTTTCCTCACTTGGAGTAGGATCTAACACAATCATACATGATCGTTTACTTTCCTCACTTGGTGTAGGACCTAACACAATCATACATGATCGCTCACTTTCCTGACTTGGTGTAGGATCTAACAAATAATCATACATGAACGCTCACTTTCCCCACTTGGTGTAGGACCTAACACATAATCATACATGATCGCTCACTTTCCTGACTTGGTGTAGGACCTAACACATAGTCATACATGATCACTCACTTTCCTCACTTGGTGTAGGATCTAACACATAATCATACATGATCGCTCACTTTCCAGACTTGGTGTAGGACCTAGCACATAGTCATACATGATCGCTCACTTTCCTGACTTGGTGTAGGACCTAGCACATAATCATACATCCTCGCTCACTTTCCTCACTTGGTGTAGGACCTAGCACATAGTCATACATGATTGCTCACTTTCCTTACTTGGTGTAGGACCTAGCACATAATCATACATGATCGCAAACATTCCTCACTTGGTGTAGGATCTAACACATAATCATAGATGATCGCTCATTTTCATCAGTAGGTGTAGGACCTAGCACATAATCATACATGATCGTTCACTTTCCTCACTTGGTGTAGGACCTAACACAATCATACATGATCGCTCACTTTCCTCACTTGGTGTAGGACCTAGCACATAATCATACATAATCGGTCACTTTCCTCACTCGGAGTAGGATCTAACAGATAATCATACATGATCGCTCACTTTCCTGACTTGGTGTAGGACCTAGCACATAGTCATACATGATCGCTCACTTTCCTCACTTGGTGTAAGATCTAACAGATAATCATACATGATCGCTCACTTTCCTCACTTGGTGTAGAATCTAACACATAATCATACATGATCGCTCACTTTTCTGACTTGGTGTAAGATCTAACACATAATCATACATGATCGCTCACTTTCCTGATTTGGAGTAGGACCTAGCACATAGTCATACATGATCGGCCACTTTCCTCACTTGGTGTAAGATCTAACAGATAATCATACATGATCGCTCACTTTCCTCACTTGGTGTAGAATCTAACACATAATCATACATGATCGCTCACTTTTCTGACTTGGTGTAAGATCTAACACATAATCATACATGATCGCTCACTTTCCTGACTTGGAGTAGGACCTAGCACATAGTCATACATGATCGCTCACTTTCCTCACTTGGTGTAAGATCTAACAGATAATCATACATGATCGCTCACTTTCCTCACTTGGTGTAGAATCTAACACATAATCATACATGATCGCTCACTTTTCTGACTTGGTGTAAGATCTAACACATAATCATACATGATCGCTCACTTTCCTGACTTGGTGTAGGACCTAGCACATATTCATACATGATCGCTCACTTTCCTGACTTTGTGTAGGACCTAGCATATAATCATACATGAACGCTCACTTTCCCCACTTGGCGTAGGACCTAACACATAATCATACATGATCGTTCACTTTCCTGACTTGGTGTAGGACATAGCACATAGTCATACATGATCGCTCACTTTCCTCACTTGGAGTAGGATCTAACACATAATCATACATGATCGCTCACTTTCCTGACTTGGTGTAGGACCTAGCACATAGTCATACATGATCGCTCACTTTCCTCACTTGGTGTAAGATCTAACAGATAATCATACATGATCGCTCACTTTCCTCACTTGGTGTAGAATCTAACATAAACTCATACATGATCGCTCACTTTCCTCACTTGGTGTAGAATCTAACACATAATCATACATGAATGCTCACTTTCCTGACTTGGTGTAGGACCTAGCACATATTCATACATGATCGTTCACTTTCCTGACTTGGTGTAGGACCTAGCACATAATCATACATGAACGCTCACTTTCCCCACTTGATGTAGGACCTAACACATAATCATACATGAGCGCTCACTTTCCTGACTTGGTGTAGGACCTAGCACATAATCATACATGATCACTCACTTTCCTCACTTGGTGTAGGATTTAACACATAATCATACATGATCGCTCACTTTCCACACTTGGTGTAAGACCTAGCACATAGTCATACATGATCGCTCACTTTCCTGACATGGTGTAGGACCTAGCACATAATCATACATCCTCGCTCACTTTCCTCACTTGGTGTAGGATCTAACACATAATCATACATGATAGCTCATTTTCCTCAGTTGGTGTAGGACCTAGCACAAAATCATACATGATCGTTACTTTCCTCACTTGGTGTAGGATCTAACACAATCATGCATGATCGTTTACTTTCCTCACTTGGTGTAGGACCTAACACAATCATATATGATCGCTCACTTTCCTGACTTGGTGTAGGACCTAGCACATAATCATACATGAACGCTCACTTTCCCCACTTGGTGTAGGACCTAACACATAATCATACATGATCGCTCACTTTCCTGAATTGGTGTAGGACCTAACACATAGTCATACATGATCACTCACTTTCCTCACTTGGTGTAGGATCTAACACATAATCATACATAATCGCTCACTTTCCAGACTTGGTGTAGGACCTAGCACATAGTCATACATGATCGCTCACTTTTCTGACTTGGTGTAGGACCTAGCACATAATGATACATCCTTGCTCACTTTCCTCACTTGGTGTAGGACCTAGCACATAGTCATACATGATTGCTCACTTTCCTTACTTGGTGTAGGACCTAGCACATAATCATACATGATCGTCACATTCCTCACTTGGTGTAGGATCAAACACATAATCATACATGATCGCTCATTTTCATCAGTTGGTGTAGGACCTAGCACATAATCATACATGATCGTTCAATTTCCTCACTTGGTGTAGGACCTAACACTTATTCATACATGATCGCTCACTTTCCTCACTTGGAGTAGGATCTAGCACATAATCATACATGATCGTTCACTTTCCTCACTTGGTGTAGGACCTAACACAATCATACATGATCGCTCACTTTCCTTACTTGGTGTAGGACCTAGCACATAATCATACATGATCGGTCACTTTCCTCACTTGGAGTAGGATCTAACACATAATCATACATGATCGCTCACTTTCCTGACTTGGTGTAAGATCTAACACATAATCATACATGATCGCTCACTTTCCTGACTTGGTGTAGGACCTAGCACATAGTCATACATGATCGCTCACTTTCCTCACTTGGTGTAAGATCTAACAGATAATCATACATGATCGTTCACTTTCCTAACTTGGTGTAGAATCTAACACATAAACATAAATGATCGCTCACATTTCTGACTTATTGTAAGATCTAACACATAATCATACATGATCGCTCACTTTCCTGACTTGGTGTAGGACCTAACACATAGTCATACATGATCGCCCACTTTCCTCACTTGGTGTAGGATCTAACACATAATCATACATGATTGCTCACTTTCCTGACTTGG
Organism: Bathymodiolus septemdierum; assembly: GCA_963383655.1. Taxonomy (NCBI): domain Eukaryota; kingdom Metazoa; phylum Mollusca; class Bivalvia; order Mytilida; family Modiolidae; genus Bathymodiolus; species Bathymodiolus septemdierum. The sequence continues at coordinate 60,941,110 of OY726525.1, forward strand.
TGTAGGACCTAGCACATAGTCATACATGATCGCTCACTTTCCTGACTTGGTGTAGGACCTAGCATATAATCATACATGAACGCTCACTTTCCCCACTTGGCGTAGGACCTAACACATATCCATACATGATCGTTCACTTTCCTGACTTGGTGTAGGACCAAACACATAGTCATACATGATCACTCACCTTCCTCACTTGGTGTAGGACCTAGCACATAGTCATGCCTGATCGCTCACATTCCTGACTTGGTGTAGGACCTAGCACATAATCATACATCCTCGCTCACTTTCCTGACTTGGCGTAGGACCTAGCACATAAGCATACATGATCGCTCACATTCCTCACTTGGCGTAGGATCTAACACATAATCATACATGATCGTTCATTTTTCTCAGTTGGTGTAGGACCTAGCACATAATCATACATGATCGTTCACTTTCCTCACTTGGTGTAGGACGTAACACAATCATACATGATCGCTCACTTTCCTGACTTGGTGTAGGACCTAGCATATAATCATACATGATCACTCACTTTCCTCACTTGGTGTAGGATCTAACACATAATCATACATGATCGCTCACTTTCCACACTTGGTGTAGAACCTAGCACATAGTCATACATGATCGCTCACTTTCCTGACTTGGTGTAGGACCTAGCACATAACCATACATCCTCGCTCACTTTCCTCACTTGGTGTAGGACCTAGCACATAGTCATACATGATTGCTCACTTTCCTGACTTGGTGTAGGACCTAGCACATAATCATACATGATCGCTCACATTCCTCACTTGGTGTAGGATCTAACACATAATCATACATGATCGCTCATTTTCCTCAGTTGGTGTAGGACCTAGCACAAAATCATACATGATCGTTCACTTTCCTCACTTGGTGTAGGATCTAACACAATCATACATGATCGCTTACTTTCATCACTTGGTGTAGGACCTAACACAATCATACATGATCGCTCACTTTCCTGACTTGGTGTAGGACCTAGCACATAATCATACATGAACGCTCACTTTCCCCACTTGGTGTAGGACCTAACACATAATCATACATGATCGCTCACTTTCCTGACTTGGTGTAGGACCTAACACATAGTCATACATGATCACTCACTTTCCTCACTTGGTGTAGGATCTAACACATAATCATACATGATCGCTCACTTTCCAGACTTGGTGTAGGACCTAGCACATAGTCATACATGATCTCTCACTTTCCTGACTTGGTGTAGGACCTAGCACATAATCATACATCCTCGCTCAGTTTCCTCACTTGGTGTAGGACCTAGCACATAATCATACATGATCGCTCACATTCCTCACTTGGTGTAGGATCTAACACATAATCATACATGATCGCTCATTTTCATCAGTAGGTGTAGGACCTAGCACATAGTCATACATGATCGTTCACTTTCCTCACTTGGTGTAGGACCTAACACATAATCATACATGATCGCTCACTTTCCTCACTTGGTGTAGGACCTAACACAATCATACATGATCGCTCACTTTCCTTACTTGGTGTAGAACCTAGCACATAATCATACATGATCGGTCACTTTCCTCACTTGGAGTAGGATCTAACACATAATCATACATGATCGCTCACTTTCCTGACTTGATGTAGGACCTAGCACATAGTCATACATGATCGCTCACTTTCCTCACTTGGTGTAAGATCTAACAGATAATCATACATGATCGCTCACTTTCCTGACTTGGTGTAGGACCTAGCACATAATCATACATGATCGTTCACTTTCCTCACTTGGTGTAGGACCTAACACATAATCATACATGATCGCTCACTTTCCTCACTTGGTGTAGGACCTAACACAATCATACATGATCGCTCACTTTCCTTACTTGGTGTAGAACCTAGCACATAATCATACATGATCGGTCACTTTCCTCACTTGGAGTAGGATCTAACACATAATCATACATGATCGCTCACTTTCCTGACTTGATGTAGGACCTAGCACATAATCATACATGATCGCTCACTTTTCTCACTTGGTGTAGAATCTAACACATAATCATACATGATCGCTCACTTTTCTGACTTGGTGTAAGATCTAACACATAATCATACATGATCGCTCACTTTCCTGACTTGGAGTAGGACCTAGCACATAGTCATACATGATCGCCCACTTTCCTCACTTGGTGTAGGACCTAGCACATATTCATACATGATCGCTCACTTTCCTGACTTGGTGTAGGACCTAGCATATAATCATACATGAACGCTCACTTTCCCCACTTGGCGTAGGACCTAACACATAATCATACATGATCGTTCACTTTCCTGACTTGGTGTAGGACCTAACACATAGTCATACATGATCACTCACATTCCTGACTTGGTGTAGGACCTAGCACATAATCATACATCCTCGCTCACTTTCCTCACTTGGTGTAGGACCTAGCACATTGTCATACATGATTGCTCACTTTCCTGACTTGGCGTAGGACCTAGCACATAAGCATACATGATCGCTCACATTCCTCACTTGGTGTAGGATCTAACACATAATCATACATGATCGCTCATTTTCCTCAGTTGGTGTAGGACCTAGCACATAATCATACATGATCGTTCACTTTCCTGACTTGGTGTAGGACCTAACACAATCATACATCATCGCTCACTTTCCTTACTTGGTGTAGGACCTGGCATATAATCATACATGATCGGTCAATTTCCTGACTTGGTGTAGGGCCTAACACATAATCATACATGATCGCTCACTTTCTTCACTTGGAGTAGGATCTAACACATAATCATACATGATCGTTCACTTTCCTCACTTGGTGTAGGACCTAACACAATCATACATGATCGCTCACTTTCCTTACTTGGTGTAGGACCTAGCACATAATCATACATTATCGCTCACTTTCCTGACTTGGAGTAGGATCTAATACATAATCATACATGATCGCTCACTTTCCTGACTTGGTGTAGGACATAGCACATAGTCATACATGATCGCTCACTTTCCTCACTTAGTGTAAGATCTAACAGATAATCATACATTATCGCTCACTTTCCTGACTTGGAGTAGGATCTAATACATAGTCATACATGATCGCTCACTTTCCTCACTTGGTGTAGGACCTAGCACATAGTCATACATGATTGCTCACTTTCCTGACTTGGTGTAGGATCTAACACATAATCATACATGATCGCTCACTTTCCTCACTTGGTGTAGGATCTAGCACATACTCATACATGATCGCTCACTTTCCTGACTTGGTGTAGGACCTAACACATAATCATACATGATCGCTCATCTTTGTGTAGGAACTTTATATAAAAATGGCGATATTAAACTACTTTTATGGATCCACACCTCCCCTCTTAGTGAACTGAAGCGGACCACCTCCCCTATAAGTGAAATAATCGGCCATGCAAGTTCTTTCCTAATGCTTTTTGAATTATATAATTCATACAAGCAAGATTATGTTGATTTTTGGCTGCCTACCCTCCAGTGACTCTTATTTCATGCATATTCCGGACGGGAACAAGTTGAACAATATATAAAAAAACAATAAAGAAATGACGGAGGGATGGCTCAGCCAGGGCAACACAGTTTGACTGCCACTAGAAAGTAATGAGAGTTAGATAAGGGTTCGATCGGGAACGTACAAACGAACATTTTTCCCGAATGACCTCATTAATTATACACAGCTCTAGTCTTATATGTTTGTTAAATTGATTGACTGATTGGCGCTTAACGCACAATTTAGCAGTATTCAGCTATATCGTGACTTTTTGGTTAAAAGAAAAATTATAGTCTTTCAGGTTTTCACTTTAACATGCCAATACAGTGCTGAAAAACGATTTATATTTTATTATATTTGTAATTGGTTTAAAGAAAACCAAACGAACGAACTACTAAATGTAACGGGGAATAATTAAGGTACTCTTGTAGCTTTATCATGTAATTACCATAAAAACAGACATTTCCTCTTACTTCGTGATATTGGCTAATAACCTAGGTAACAAAATGTTAGTGGTAAATCTAATGGCTAATATCCTAGGGTTATTTGTAAATTTAATGTCTCCTAGACCGGATCCAATTTATTAAACGTTTAGGTTTACGCTAAAGGTTCTGTTTAATAAGTTTGCTGGCTAACCAATACCTTTATGTTTAAGTGTAATAGATAGTTTTATATTTCTCACACCGAATCTACGTTAATAAACGTTTAGTTTTACGTTACATTTTCTGTTTAATAAGTTTGTTGCCAACCAATGGCTTGATAACATACCTTTATTTAAGAGTACTAGGTAATTTTATATCTCTCAGACCGGATCCAATTTATTAAAGGTTTCTTTATTGTTGCAGGTTCTATTTGAGAAGCTTGCAGGCCAACCAGGGTTTGGTAAATTGTCTTTATTTCTAAGTGTCTTAGGTAAGATATGATAATTGGCAGATTTTAAAATAGTGGCGCTAAGCTTGATTTGTCCAATAAAAAAAAAAATTATATATAAACAGTACAATATGCTTATTTGTGTCCCGCACATTTGTACAACACGAATAATTCCTCTCCAATTCGTAGAACATCTGAAACGTTTGAAGATACTAAAATGGGAAAAACGATGCCGACAATGGATTAATGGGCAATACGACGCCGACAATGGATTAATGGGCAATACGACGCCGAAAATGGATTAATGGGCAATTCGACGCCGACAATGGATTAATGGGCAAAACGACGCCGAATATGGATTAATGGGCAATACGACGCCGACAATGGATTAATGGGCAATACGACGCCGACAATGGATTAATGGGCAAAATGACGCCAAAAATGGATTAATGGGCAATACGACAACGACAATGGATTAATGGGCAATACGACGCCGACAATGGATTAATGGAAAAAAAGACGCCGAAAATGGATTAATGGGCAATACGACGCCGAAAATAGATTAATGGGCAATGTGACGCCGAAAATGGATTAATCGGCAATACGACGCCGAAAATTGATTAATGGGCAATATGACGCCGAAAATGGATTAATCGGCAATACGACGCGGAGAATGGATTAATCGGCAATACGACGCCGAAAATTGATTAATGGGCAATATGACGCCGAAAATGGATTAATCGGCAATACGACGCGGAGAATGGATTAATGGACAATACGACGCCGAAAATGGATTAATGGGCAATATGACGCCGAAAATGGATTAATGGGCGATGCGACGCCGAAAATGGATTAATGGGCAATATGACGCCGAAAATGGATTAATGGGCAATACGATGTCGAGAATGCATTAATGGGCAATACGATGTCGAGAATGGATTGATGGGCAATACAATAGCAAAAATAAAACGGGAGAAAAAAGACAAACAATGATCAACAAAAAACTACATAAAAGCCTAAGGATTGCGATACAGAACTCCTCAAACAATGGAGGTGCACTAAGGTGTTCCGAAAGGCTAACACTTTCTGCTCCACTAGTGGTATCCGTCATGTTACTATTGTTAAACGTCCGGTGGTTATATCTACAGCACGATTTCATATAGATTATTATAATAATAATAATAATACTAATAATGATAATAATAATAATAATAATAATAATAATAATAATAATAATAATAATAATGATAATAATAATAATAATAATAATAATAATAATAATAATAATGATAATAATAATAATAATAATAATAATAATAATAATATTTCTTCCTTTTATATTCTACAGGTTTATTTTCCACTTTGTTCTTATAGTCTATAGTCCTAGCTTTGGCTCTTACCAATACAGAGAGAATATCGGGAACGATTATTCCATGGGGAAAAGTGTGTGGAACAACAGCATTGTTTCTATGTAAGTTCTACCTATTAACAGCAGTTAAATCGGCAATGCTACGGAACCATGCATAAAAGAGCAGTCTTAGAGGACAGTACATAAACTGGCCGTGCTCTGGGCAGTACAGAGAATGGCAACATAGGAAATATTGTAGAAAATTCAAGGGTGGGAGTAAATCAAATGCCGTAATTAACAGACGGACAGACAATAAAATGGTCATAGACAAAAGGGCAAAAAGACGAACCACTATCTATAAAGCACTACACAAAACACTAAACTTAGAGCAAGAAAAGTATGAAGATATCAAAGGGGCAATCAGAATCCGTATATCGAAGAAGAACAGACAACACAATAAAACTACGGGTGAACTCAGGTGATCCAGAAGGGTAAGCAGTTCCTGCTCAACTAGTGGAACCGTGTGTAATCATATGTTCTTAGTAGTTGGAAGCAACAGAAAATAAAGTTAGAAAAGAAATAAATGTTCAGGACCAGGATTCCTAATATCATATTCGTGGCGTTTTATGTGATCAGGAAGTTAAGGTGAGAGGTGATTGTTAGTTTTGTTGCTATTGGTGGAATTGTTGATCATCACTGTTTATACTTTCTTTTTTGTAATTTGTTATTTTCAGCATACCATATTTTGATGACATATACAAGTGGATTAACATATAAAATATTTTTTGGACTTGAAGTGGCTTTAGGCATCCCAATATGTACAAGTAAATTTGTGTTTTATACTTAATTAGTCGTCGGCCGTTAGAGAAAACCGAAGAGGGAATCAAGAATTGACAACCCAGACCCACTGGCAACATGACTCGGAGCGAATGGAAATGCTTATGTTATCAAATTGATGCTAAAGAAATTTGTGCTAATCAAATAAAGGCTAGAGAAAACCGAAGAGTCATCTAAGACAATCTAGGAAACAGGAAACATCGGGTACACACAACACAGGAGGAAGTAAAAAAATACAAAATACACAACACAGAAAACAAAGAGGAGCAACAGGAACACCACCAAAAAATCGGGAGTGTATCTAGGTGCTAGCGAAGAGTGAACAGTTCCTATACCTGTCTTGTTACCGGGAGTGAATCTAGGTGCTAGCGAAGGGTGAACAGTTCCTATACCTGTCGTCTTACCGGGAATGAATCTAGGTGCTAGCGAAGGGTGAACAGTTCCTATACCTGTCGTGTTACCGGGAGTGAATCTAGGTGTTAGCGAAGGGTGAACAGTTCCTATACCTGTCGTTTTACCGGGAGTGAATCTAGGTGGTAGCGAAGGGTGAACAGTTCCTATGCTTGTCGTGTTACTGGGAGTGAATCTAGGTGGTAGCGAAGGGTGAACAGTTCCTATACCTGTCGTGTTACCGGGAGTGAATCTAGATGCTAGCGAAGGGTGAACAGTTCCTATACCTGTCGTGTTACCGGGAGTGAATCTAGGTGGTAGCGAAGGGTGAACAGTTCCTATACCTGTCGTGTTACCGGGAGTGAATCTAGGTGGTAGCGAGTGGTGAACAGTTCCTATACCTGTCGTGTTACCGGGAGTGAATCTAGGTGGTAGCGAAGGGTGGACAGTTCCTATACCTGTCGTGTTTCCGGAAGTGAATCTAGATGCTAGCGAAGGGTGAACAGTTCCTATACCTGTCTTGTTACCGGGAGTGAATCTAAGTTCTAGCGAAGGGTGAACAGTTCCTATACCTGTCATGTTACTGGGAGTGAATATAGGTGCTAGCGAAGGGTGAACAGTTCCTATACCTGTCGTGTTACCGGGAGTGAATCTAAGTTCTAGCGAAGGGTGAACAATTCCTATACCTGTCGTGTTACTGGGAGTGAATCTAGGTGCTAGCGAAGGGTGAACAGTTCGTATACCTGTCGTGTTACCGGGAATGAATCTGGGTGCTAGCGAAGGGTGAATAATTCCTATACCTGTCGTGTTACCGGAAATGAATCTAGGTGCAAGCGAAGGGTGAACAGTTCCTATACCTGTCGTGTTACCGGGAGTGAATCGAGGTGGTAGCGAAGAGTGAACAGTTCCTATACCTGTCGTGTTACCGGGAGTGAATCTAGGTGGTAGCGAAGGGTGAAATGTTCCTATACCTGTCGTGTTACCGGGAGTGAATCTAGGTGCTAGCGAAGGGTGAACAGCTCCTATACCTGTCGTGTTATCGGGAGTGAATCTAAGTGCTAGCGAAGGGTGAACAATTCCTATACCTGTCGTGTTACCGGGAGTGAATCTAGGTGGTAGCGAAGGGTGAAATGTTCCTATACCTGTCATGTTACCGGGAGTGAATCTAGGTGCCAGCGAAGGGTGAACAGTTCCTATACCTGTCGTGTTATCGGGAGTGAATTTAAGTGCTAGCGAAGGGTGAACAGTTCCTATACCTGTGGTGTTACCGAGAGTGAATCTAGGTGCTAGCGAAGGGTGAACAGTCCCTATACCTGTCGTGTTACTGGGAGTGAATCTATGTGTTAGCGAAGGGTGAACAGTTCCTATACCTGTCGTGTTACCGGGAGTGAATCTAGGTGCTAGCGAAGGGTGAACAATTCCTATTTCTTATAAGATACCTGTCGTGTTCCTCATAGTAGTTCTTATTTCCAATTTGCTAAGATTTGTAGAACAAAGTTAATATAATAAACTGGTACGTTAGAAGGCTTTGAATTAAATTGTCTCCCCTGTCGCCCTGACATTGAAAATGGTTCCGTTGGGTTATGGCACATGGTTTTCTAATATTGAAAAGGGTTGCAGCTATATAGTGACTACTTGACTTATTTAAACAATGCAATCCAGGAGAACTATAACAAACAGACCGGTGTAGTTTTCAGTCTTGTGTAGTTTTCTGGAATCCTCAATTAATAGAGTTGGTATTAACAACTAATATAGTAATCAAGGAATTAAATATTATGTTAGGGCTATATGGGGGTGAGGATTTAGACGTCATTTTTAATACCGTAATATTTATCTCAAAGTGGCAAATATGGAAAATACGTAATAAGGTGAAATATAACCAATCCCGAATTGGAGATCAAACAATTTTCAACACTTGGAAAAATAATTTTAAAAAACATTTACAATGCACATTACAAACTTCGCATATGAATGAAAATGATAAAAACAAATTAGAACTTTTTCGGAATAACATATGAGTATTTATTATTTATGAACATAAAGCTAATGCATGTTAATAATTGTATTGTCTAATTGTGTATATTATAATGAAATGTAAAAACAAATGAATATGAAATATGTTTATTTTCACTTGCTACCCCTGGACAAGTGAAATTTATGCAAAACAGGGACTCTTAATGTTCACTCCTGGTTATTGTAAACAGGAGATTTTGAATAAACTATATTATGATGTAAAAAAAAAAAAAAAAAATAAAAAAATAATAGAGTTGGTGTCACGACTCAGACTCAAGTCAGTGGTTGTACAATGTATTAAAACGTAGATATCTAACTTAGTGCACATGACGCGTTTCTGGAATAACCTTCATCATGTACGCTCAGTACCGAAAGATTAGAAAGTCAAATCACTTAAAAGTGTTTAGGAGCGATAAATGCAAAGATCATACACAGGATAGCCAAAATCAGCAATGTTGCGGTTTTTCATGTCTTTGATGATGTATTTGGCATATATTGTATTTGTTGTAGCTTATGTGTTACCTATTACAGTTTCAGATTATGTGTTTAGAAATTTGACATTTAATGGTATGGAAATAGCAGCTCTGAGTTTAACATTGACTGGCTTGTTGTTAGTGCTATGGCCAGAGAGGTGTCCAGCGGGGTTATACAAACCATTTAAATGTTGTGTCAAAAATGAAATTGAAGCTCAACAACGAGAACAACGATCACATTCTCACTCCGTCCTACATTTCAACAAGACTTGACTATGGCAAGGTTTTTGCGTCAGATAAAATGTCATATGATGTTTCTGAAGAGACATAATGATTTATTTTGTTCGTGCTAACTGTGATAGGTGTCTATTGTGTTGGTCTACCTGGGAATCAGACAATTCTTGTATTAGCAGTTGGTAAAGTCGCACATATTTGCCAAATTGACTAGATTCTTTTGAACGTTTGACAAGAAAGCGATGTGGAGCCAAGTAATTGCGATAAAAAAGCATCTAATTATTAAGAATAGAGGGTTGTATAGCATAAAAGTATTGATCATAATGAACCTTTCGGAATTAATATTATGAACGTGATATCGATAAGGATCATATAGCACGTGTACAGAACGTGATATCGAAAGGATCAAATAGCACGTGTAAATGTAATGGTATAAAGTGATGATCTTAGAAATATCAAGGGAACCAGACATTTGTGTCATATCTTTCCTAGATTCATCATAGACATAGACAGGGAACCATGCACGGACTGGGTAATGGAAAAACAAACACTTCAGCATCTTATTTATATACTAACTTTTTATGCAATGTATGTTGTTAATATATTTTATGGTAATTACATCAATAATGACCACGTGTATTAATTACACTGTGGATGTCTATATATAGAAATAATGTAATCGTCGCAAGTTAACATTGTTAATGGATAAAATGAATTAGATGAGAAATAGATTATCGCCCCATTTCGCAGACGACAGCATACATTTCTCGTTATTACATCATTAATGACAAGGTGTATTACTTTAATAAGACTGTAGATGTCCATATATGGTAGTGAAATCGTCACAAATTATCATGGCGCTTGTTAAAAAATTAATGAGGTGAGAAATTAATTATTTCCCCATTTTTCAGACGACTACACAATTGGCCTATGACGATTGGTGCTATAAAATAAAAATTTTTGTCGATTAAAAACAATAGTTGACGTAGATGACAGATGTCATGCAATGCATGCATACACAAGATTAGGATAGTTACCAGTACAAATTGTTGTAGTTAAGCGATAATTGCAAGCTGACATCCATATTTGATGGAAATCTAAACAAGTTAGAATTGTTCGTCAACAATGAGAGGAATTGTAATATTGTGAATTTATTTTTATTAAAATAATACATTTGTAGTTGTTTGTTGTCTTTGTACGTAATGTTTGTTCTGTACAATATTAAGGTGGAACGTGCACCGAATTTGTAACTAGATTAACACGACGGGTGCCACTAGTGGGGCAGGAACTGTCAACCCTTCCGGAGCACCTGAGTTCACACCCGGATTTTAGTGGGGTTCATTTTACTCGGTCTTTAGTTTTATGTGTATTATTTATAGATCGTTGTTTGTCCTTTTGTCCTTTTTCTTTGGGCTGTTGTCTATCCTTCATGATTTAATCTGAATACCCTTAACTTTAAACTTTTCTTGCATTTGATATTCTGAACCATCAGATATCTGTCAATTAATTAGAAAAGAGAATAATTAAAGTAATGAGCTACACTTTATTAGAAGGTATCGTTGGTGGTCGTTAATGCCCCCTCCTTTTATGCAAGGTAACAATATTCAATCTTATGACTAATAATTATCATCTTTTTCCCTATTGCAGTCTTAACTTCAGGCCGTAGTTATTTTGTACCTACAATGTCCATTGTTTGAAAACCTTGTCCTCATAATGAACAATGCTGGTTCGATCTCAGTCATGGCGAGGTGTGCTCGAAACAACATTATGTAATACGTTTGTCGGCAAATCGGTGGTTTTCTCCGGTTTCCTCCAGCAATAAAACTGCCGGCACTTTATAGCTCAAATATTGTTCAAAGTGGCATTAAACACCATACCCCTAACCTGAACATCGCTGAACAAATGTTAATATAACTTTAAGCAACAATCAATCTGATTGAGGTTATTTCTTCATGAACCGAACAAATAATTTCGATCAATCCTTATAAATTAATTCAAACTTTTTTTGCTATGATATTGAAAAATATATTTATTTTTTCAAAATAAGGCAAATAATCGGAAATAAATTTAAATAACCTCAAAGGTGCCTCATTTAATGAAAATCGCCTGATGACAACGGGACGCGACGCCTTGAGAACGACGTCTATTTTCAGATTCAGTACATATAAAAATAACCTCAACTTTTTAAGCCAATCAAAACATGTATAAAATGACATGTGACTCTAAAATTAATGTATATGTTAATATAACTTCAAGCAACAATCAATCAATCAATAATTTACTCTTAATAAAACTAACTTAGATGTCAACATGTCGTTACGCATGTTGCATATTAACACATTATATCACAATAATATTAAAGTACAAATTAAATTTAAGAGAAAATCGAAGGTGCAATTATGAATGGACAATCCAGAGAAACTGGCAACATTGGGTACACAAGACACAGGACGAAGTTTGAAAATACCCAAGACGTAATCGCCAGCGGTGAATCGACAATGTAATGGTCAAATGAAAAAGGATGAGGAAACAAACCATGGCAACCAACACACAGGAAACTAAAGATTGAGAAATACGAACCCTCAAAAACGGGTGCTAGTTCAATTCCTGTTCCACTAGTGATACCAGTTGTGTTAATTTTCAAACGACACAACCATCACTTAATATAGAATTCGCGTAAGCAAATAAATATATACCTCCTTACAAAAACACGGAAACAAAGACGAAGCGAACATCTTGTTACACAAAAATCGTAGCAGACATCACACACGGAAATAATATGGCGATATGTAATTTGACAAATGAAGAACATGAACCAACCAAAAACGGAGGGCGATTTTGAGTGCTCCGGAAGAGTTGGCATTTTACATCATATTTAAATAGGACTTCCAGATTTGGAAAGCAACATTTTAACGGAACAAGTAGATGTCATCAGAACTTAATCGTGATCGGGTTCCAGATATATCATTATGTCGGTGACGTTTTAGAAATAAATGAGTGGAGCAAAAATACAATTTTAATTAGATTGATCCTAATGCAAACAACATGAAAGGGACACTATTATGTCTCTAGTTGTTTGTAGAGGGTCACAAAGAGACACTATTATGTCTCTAGTTGTTGTAGAGGGGTCACAAAGAGACACTATTATGTCTCTAGTTGTTTGTAGGGGGTCACAAAGAGACAATATTATGTCTCTAGTTTTTTGTAAGGGGGTCACAAAGAGACACTATTATGTCTCTAGTTGTTTGTAGAGGGGTCACAAAGAGACACTATTATGTCTCTAGTTGTTTGTAGGGCGTCACAAAGAGACATTATTATGTCTCTAGTCTAGTTGTTTGTAGAGGGGTCACAAAGAGACACTATTATATCTCTAGTTGTTTGTAGGGGGTCACAAAGAGACACTGTTATGTCTCTAGTCTAGTTGTTTGTAGAGGGGTCACAAAGAGACACTATTATGTCTCTAGTCTAGTTGTTTGTAGAGGGGTCACAAAGAGACACTATTATATCTCTAGTTGTTTGTAGGGGGTCACAAAGAGACACTGTTATGTCTCTAGTCTAGTTGTTTGTAGAGGGGTCACAAAGAGACACTATTATATCTCTAGTTGTTTGTAGGGGGTCACAAAGAGACACTGTTATGTCTCTAGTCTAGTTGTTTGTAGAGGGGTCACAAAGAGACACTATTATGTCTCTAGTCTAGTTGTTTGTAGCGGGGTCACAAAGAGACACTATTATATCTCTAGTTGTTTGTAGGGGGTCACAAAGAGACACTGTTATGTCTCTAATCTAGTTGTTTGTAGAGGGATCACAAAGAGACACTATTATGTCTCTAGTTGTTTGTAGGGGTCACAAAGAGACACTATTATGTCTCTAGTCTAGTTGTTTGCAGAGGGGTCACAAAGAGACACTATTATGTCTCTAGTCTAGTTGTTTGTAGGGGGTCACAAAGAGACACTATTATGTCTCTAGTTGTTTGTAGGGGGGTCAAAAAGAGACACTATTATGTCTCTAGTTGTTTGTAGGAGGTCTCACAAAGAGACACTGTTATGTCTCTAGTCTAGTTGTTTGTAGGGGGTTACAAAGATACACTATTATGTCTCTAGTTGTTTGTAGGGGGTCACAAAGGGACACTATTATGTCTCTAGTCTAGTTGTTTGTAGGGGGTTACAAAGGGACACTATTATGTCTCTAGTTGTTTGTAGGGGGTGTCACAAAGAGACACTATTATGTCTCTAGTTGTTTGTAGGGGGTCACAAAGAGAAACTATTATGTCTCTAGTTGTTTGTAGGGGGTCACAAAGAGACACTATTATGTCTATAGTTGTTTGTAGGAGGTCTCACAAAGAGACACTATTATGTCTCTAGTTGTTTGTAGGGCGTCACAAAGAGACATTATTATGTCTCTAGTCTAGTTGTTTGTAGAGGGGTCACAAAGAGACACTATTATGTCTCTAGTCTAGTTGTTTGTAGAGGGGTCACAAAGAGACACTATTATATCTCTAGTTGTTTGTAGGGGGTCACAAAGAGACACTGTTATGTCTCTAGTCTAGTTGTTTGTAGAGGGGTCACAAAGAGACACTATTATGTCTCTAGTTGTTTGTAGGGGTCACAAAGAGACACTATTATGTCTCTAGTCTAGTTGTTTGCAGAGGGGTCACAAAGAGACACTATTATGTCTCTAGTCTAGTTGTTTGTAGGGGGTCACAAAGAGACACTATTATGTCTCTAGTTGTTTGTAGGGGGGTCACAAAGAGACACTATTATGTCTCTAGTTGTTTGTAGGAGGTCTCACAAAGAGACACTATTATGTCTCTAGTCTAGTTGTTTGTAGGGGGTTACAAAGATACACTATTATGTCTCTAGTTGTTTGTAGGGGGTCACAAAGGGACACTATTATGTCTCTAGTCTAGTTGTTTGTAGGGGGTTACAAAGGGACACTATTATGTCTCTAGTTGTTTGTAGGGGGTGTCACAAAGAGACACTATTATGTCTCTAGTTGTTTGTAGGGGGGTCACAAAGAGACACTATTATGTCTCTAGTTGTTTGTAGGAGGTCTCACAAAGAGACACTATTATGTCTCTAATCTAGTTGTTTGTAGGGGGTTACAAAGAGACACTATTATGTCTCTAGTTGTTTGTAGGGGGGTCACAAAGAGACACTATTATGTCTGTAGTTGTTTGTAGGGGGTTACAAAGAGACACTATTATGTCTCTAGTTGTTTGTAAGGGGTCACAAAGAGACACTATTATGCCTCTACTCTAGTTGTTTGTAGGAGGGGTCACAAAGAGACACTATTATGTCTCTAGTATAGTTGTTTGTAGGAGGGCTCACAAAGAGACACTATTATGCCTCTAAACTAGTTGTTTATAGGAGGGGTCACAAAGAGACACTGTTATGCCTCTAGTCTAGTTGTTTGTAGGAGGGGTCAAAAAGAGACACTATTATTTCTTTTGTCTAGTTGTTTGTAGGAGGGCTCACAAAGAAACACTATTATGCCTCTAGTCTAGTTTTTTGTAGGAGGGCTGACACTGTTATGCCTCTAGTCTAGTTGTTTGTAGGAGGGCTGACACTATTATGCCTCAAGTCTAGTTGTTTGTAGGAGGGCTGACACTGTTATGCCTCTAGTCGAGTTGTTTGTAGTAGGGCTCACAAAGAGACACTGTTATGCCTCTAGTTGTTTGTAGGAGGGTTGACACTATTATGCCTCTAGTTGTTTGTAGGCGGGCTAACACTATTATGCCTCTAGTTGTTTGTAGTGGGGCTCATGTCTTATTTATGTTATTTGTGTTTGTTTGCGTACAGTGGTGTCTAACAGATATTGTGTTGTGTTTTTGCTTTGTTTTTCTTCGTCTTGTTTACCATATGTTGCCAGTTTCACTGAATTGTCCATTTTTTATTGTCCCTTCGGTATTCTCTAACGTTATTTTGCAGATGTCACCGTGTAATCATTCTTTTATCCAATATTTATATTTTCTCCATATTATTAACTTTTATTATATATACTGCTAATTGCGTGAAGTTTGTAATTATGAATACATGTTATAGGATATAACAGAAGAAAGACATTTGTCGCTAATATACTACTAATATATATACATACAATAACGAATACAATCATTATTAATATATTATTACTAGTAATTTAGAAAATGGTTATATTTGTCGTTGTTTTATATAAAAGTACAATCTCGTAAGAGTATAAAAACGTATCTAATCCGTACCCTTTTGGGACTGACAAATTTTTTCAGTTTACGAAAAGACGACCAAATGTCTGTAAAAATATTATTAATGGTTGTTCGTCTTATTTGATATTTATCTACCAACCAGTACATATTTAGCATTAAAGGGTTTGTGGATGTAAATGAACACGGCAGAAAATAACTGAAACTTAGGTATCATGACATAAAATCTATCTGACGCTTAGGTATCATGACATAAAATCTACCTGAGACTCAGTTATCATGACATAAAATCTACCTGACGCTTATGTATCATGACATCAATCTACCTGAGATTCAGGTATCATGACATAAAATCTACCTGAAACTCAGATATCATGACATATCATCTACCAGGTAATTGTACATAGGTGACCTTGTCGACTTTGGCTATCATATTTGGACCTTTTGGTTTATTTACTCCCCCAAATATTTAAATCATACAGCTTTCCAGTCATTGGACTATGACCGTACCTGATAAATATTTAAATCATACAGCTTTCCAGTCATTGTACCATGACCGTACCTGATAAATATTTAAATCATACAGCTTTCCAGTCATTGGACTATGACCGTACCTGATCAATATTTAAATCATACAGCTTTCCAGTCATTGGACTATGACCGTACCTGATAACTATTTAAATCATACAGCTTTCCAGTCATTGGACTATGACCGTACCTGATAACTATTTAAATCATACAGCTTTCCAGTCATTGGACTATGACGTACCTGATAAATATTTAAATCATACAGGTTTCCAGTCATTGGACTATGACGTACCTGATAAATATTTAAATCATACAGCTTTACAGTCATTGGACCGTGACCGTACCGGATACATATTTTTTTCCAGGAAAGCGTAGTGCGCATTAAATTAGATATCTAGGTTTTTATTATCTTCATCCACGTGACCATCAATGCCAATGGCTATATTTATGATTTGTTATCGCTATTTTGTTTATTTTCCCATTGATGTTTAAAACCAATATATTTCATATCACGTAAGCGCTGAGATGATTCCAATTATCACTAATCGCTAAGCGTGGTCAAGGACGCACGTAGTATTATCGCTGTTTTCTAATATGACGTTATAATGACGTCGCATTACCAAATCCTTGATAATTATAGATTAATACATGGCCTTTTTCATATTGCTATTGTTATCAGCACGAGACCTTGATATCAGTCGAGGGCTGATGACAAGGGCAATATGAAGAAGGCCATGTATTAATCTATTTATCACATATTTTGCCAAGGCAGATAACATGTTATTGCCCTTCACAAGAGGGCAGAAAACATATTATTGCCCTCGTAAAATGTTATTGCCCTGGAGGCAAATAACACGCAGTAAATTATGCTTTGATTACACATGCAAATTCGGCGTTATTTCAATAAAATATGTGATAATAAGTGATTAACGATATAAAATATTAATTGTGTTTAAAAAAATGTCAGTATCTCAACAAAAATTATTTAATTATGAATACAAAATAGCGATAAAATAATTACAGATGTTTTTAAAACTCGAGGACGTTTCTCAGTCATCTCAGTCAGATGAATATTGGTGACTGGCGGTTCCCGATTCCAAGTATCAACCCACAGATCTGACAATGGCCAATGCGTCCCCATGTAGTTGATGGTTATCTGAGTGAGTGAATGATTGCTGTTTAACATCAACTCAACAATTTTTCAGCTATATAACGGTGAGAAGTTAATTTTCAATGAGATGATGACGAGGTCCGCTTTGTATTATACCAACACACTTAATTGAATTTTTTTATATTGCTAGTTCACTGAAACAACAGTCCACGGATAGACATGTCGCCCCACTCGTACACATTATTCTGATTCCGAGCCAACCAGACTTTGCTCTTTCTCTTTAATGCTGCGTGCTTTTCGAAGAAGTAACACATACCAAACTTATAGTCTTTGGTTTGATCCGTTCGGAGCTCGAACCCTCGATCTACCGCATTCGAGACGAGCACGCTAAACATTACACCACTGATGCGGTGCGATGGTTATCTGTGTTGGAGGAATATTTGTGAAAGGTGTTGGTCCATGTCTAATTTTCTTTTCACCATGTTTTTGTCTTTTGCTATTAGTTTATGACTTTTGTCATGTTTTGGTAACTTCATTACTGGTGTAAATAGCGTTAAACAACAAACACTCATTGATTCGCTTACCCTTCTATTGTAGATCCATGATTGTTGTCAGGGCTTGATCCACGAAGCTGCCCAGTACCTGCTGTGGTGGCGGATAAGGGGTGTGGTCTTCGATGGTGGTATGTCAGGTTATTATATGGAAAGCCTGGTCGTTGATCATAGTGAATAACGTGTGTGGAGGGTGCCACTCTCCTCGTAGGTGAAAGAATGATAACGTGTGTGGAGGGTGCCACGCTCCTCGTAGGTGAAAGACCTGCAGTGCAGGTTTCGATGATGTTTGAAAAAAAAACAGTTCCTAAATAATGTAAGTCGTTGTTTGTTCTTTTGTCCTTTTTCTTTTGGCCATTGTGTTGTCTGTTCCTCGATTTACATATTCTGATTTCCCTTTGGTATCTTCAGACTCTTCTTTCGACAAGGAAGTACAGTCAAACCTGTCCATGTGGTCACCTCTATTAAGTGATCACCTGTAATTAAAGGCCACATTTTTCTTGTCCTTTCATAGAAAATTGCATATAAATTGAACCTTTTTAAGAGGTCACCTGTCTTATAAGGCCACATTTTCTTTGTCCCAAGGGTAAACGCTTAATACAGGTTGGATTGTAGTGGCAAAATAGTCTCTACAAAAGACTAAGTTCCAACCCAACTCTCCATACTTCTACACTTAATACATTATTCACTAAAACGTTTAACGCCCACTAATCAACTGTACCTGACCCCCCCCCCCTCTCTCTCTCTCTCTCTCTCTCTCTCTCTCTCTCTCTCTCTCTCTCTTCGAGTTGAATACATACTAGTATTAAAAGGTTACTTGAAAGGGACGCTGAGGACTGACTTGATACTATTAAACAACACATTGTAATTAAGATTACCCATTTGGAATCTACCAACCTCTCCATACTCTCTCTCTCTCTCTCTCTCTCTCTCTCTCTCTCTCCGAGTTGAATACATACTAGTATTAAAAGGTTACTTGAAAAAGACGCTGAGGACTGACTTGATACTATTAAGCAACACATTGTAATTAAGATTACCCATTTGGTATCTACCAACCTCTCCATATTCTCTCTCTCTCTCTCTCTCTCTCTCTCTCTCTCTCTCTCTCTCCGAGTTAAATAAAAACTAGTATTAAAATGTTACGTGATAGGGACGCTGAAGGCTGAAAACCTGACTTGATACTATTAAGCAATGCTATAACCGATCTATTATTTAATCGTGAAAGCGGAATTTCATTGTTTAATTAGTTTCAATTAAAACTCGACATTGCCTGACATTAATGGAAGATCTAATAACAGAACAAAGTATAATACATTATATTAAAACGCACAATACCATCGATCTTGAGGGGGGAATAATGTACATTTTGTCTTCAGGGATCATTTTTGACGAATTGAAGCGTAATAATTGTGGTTGGTTTATTTTATGTGAAGAGGAATTAATTACTAAATGCAATTAAATATTAATATTAAACTTTCTCCACCAAATGATGGATCTTGTTGTCGGTGGTAAAACATTATTATTACGTATGATATAATATAAAAGATTGATCTAGGAAGCCATTCCATTGTAGATTTATATTGCCTTGTGGTATTGTATGTTATAATGAATTCTGATATTTTACTTGAAGGTCAATACAAGCTCAAGGGAGACAATCGAAATAAAAACGTAGACATGTAATTTTGTGCCCACGATACCTTGCTGGTGTTCGTATTACTCGATTTTTAGTTTTATGTGTAATGTTTTGTAGATCAATGTTTGTCCTTTTGTCCCTTTTCTTTTGGCCATTTTGTGTTGTCTTTCCTTCTTCGACTTATGGATTCTGATTGCCCCTTTGGTATCATCAAATGATCTTCTCACCAGGAACGATTAGAAAACCAATTAATTTTGTAAGTTATTGGGAGAAAGAAAACCAAATGGCTAAATAAGATAGCCACAAATGGGGTATGGCCACCTATATGGAGGATAATCTTAGCTTAATTACGATTCCCGCATAAAAACGATGTTCGATTAGTCTTTACCTGCAGTTGTTTGTATGACGGCGCATATCTTATTTACGATGTTTGTGTTTGTTTGCGCATAGTGGTGTTCAACACATGTTGTGTTGTGTTTTTTTGCTTTGTTTCTCTTCGTCTTGTGCCTTGTGTACCCTATGTTGCCAGTTTGTCTGGATTTTCCTTTTTTGATTGCATCTTCGCGCTCGTCTTAATTTAATACAATTTAATAAACAATAGTTCTATTTATGGTTTTCTGAAACATTAGTTTTCCTCAAGAGAACGAGTCTGATAAGAGGTTGATATTTCAATTTATAATACCATAGTTACGGGTAATGAGATTCTAAACGGATGAACGTAAAATATGTAGCTGCAGTAAGCCTAAGAAAGTTTGGAGATACCAATAGGTAGACATGTTGCATCACTCGGACACATTATTCTGAGATACCCATAGGTAGACATGTTGCATCACTCGGACACATTATTCTGAGATACCCATAGGTAGACATGTTGCATCACTCGGACACATTATTCTGAGATACCCATAGGTAGACATGTTGCATCACTCGGACACATTATTATGATTCCGAACCAACATATAGTTGATCTTTCTCATTGTTGCGTTCTTAGCGGAGAAACACAAATACCAATTTTATAGTGACTGATTTGACCCAACCAGAGATCGAACTCACAATATCCCGAACTAGACATAAGGACGACAACCATTACATCATTGATGCAGTTCCAATGAAATAAATCGTTATGCAGTCATTGACATACATACTTCAGGAAGCTACTAGAGGAGATTATTTCCGAGTATCTCTATGACAAAAATTTGTAGCGGACTTTTCCTAGTAATCGTACGCTTTCGATGCAATCCTAAGCTTTGACGAATTTCATTTTGGTCTCCATTAAATTGGAACTACAATGAATTACTAAGGAGGGGGGTACATCTGTCAAATACATTATTTCTTCACCTACCCAGGTTAAGGAGGTACCATACACTTCAGGTAAAATTTGATCTGCTCGTTTAATTTTCTTAAGAAGAGTTTGAAAATACAAAAGTGCGCTCCACTCGCGAAAAGACATAACATTTCTATCACTAGTGGAAGATCACCCGGTCTTTCCCAAGAACGTATGTAAGAACCTATTATTCTTCACCTACCCAGGTTAAGAAGAGTTTGAAAATACAAAAGGGGCAATAAGAAGCCATCAATCGAAGAAAGACAGACAATACAATGGCCAAAAGAAAAAGGACAAACAATGATCTACGAAACACTAAACAAAAAATGAAAGATCGAGCAACACGAACCCTACTAATACAAACTACATTTGTTGTATTACTAAAAACCTTTTTTTTTTTTTTTTTCTAACAATTGGTAACATTTGAAAACGAAATATCAACATATCACATGAGGATTTTATTTAATTTGTGAGGAAAGACAAGACATATAAAACAACAAACATAACTGTAGAATAATTTAAATCGTATAATATGACTCAGTGAGTGAGTGATTGTTGCTTAACGCCAAACGAGCAAATATTCAGTTATATCATGACAGAAATAAGTCACATTTCGATGAGATGAAGATGGCCGTGTCCACTTTGTACTAGACTAACACGCTTAGATGTATGTGTATAGTGCTATCTCACTGAAACCACAGTCGCTCTCCTCTGACACATTGTCCTGATTCCAAGACAACCAGTCTTTGTTCTTACTCCTTAAAACTGCGTGCTTAGCAGAGAAGCAGCAAATACCAATTTTACAGTCTTTGGTTTTGATCCGAACGCACTCGATGCTAGCACGCTAACCATTACATTGATCACCGATGCGGTATATATCAGCATCACATACATACTTAAAATAGAAAATATAAAAATTGCATCATTGTACTAGTATTTCATTCATTAGCTAAAACAATAAAAAGAATGATATAATCTCCTTATATCATGTTCTTGAATTTTCGTAATTAATCGATTAAGGAGTGTGTTTTTGTAAATTGGAATAAAAACACTTGCGAAAAATTTAGCATCATCAATAATAGGGGCAGATTTGGGGACCATGACACTAACTTAGCTCCGCCAAGTCTTATTGAAATGCCCGTATCAAGCTAGAAAAGTGAGTGGTCATGTGTATGTTTGTTAGGGGTACCAATTTTGCCTCTTTTCTGCGATTTATCTGTTAGATTTTGGAAAATATTCTGACTGTGTAATATTTTTTTTTACAATTCATTTTATTAATTTGTAGCAACAATTTTTCAAAAGTTCTTAAAGTCTCTTTCTGTTCTTTCATAGTCCAAGCTCTGCATTGAAAAACATAAATCCATTCTCATCTGTATACAGGCTGTTAAAAATGAAATCAGTTTTGCAATATCTAGAACTAGTTTAACCTCCCCACATTTTATTGGAGTGTCTGTACCATCCTAGGAAAGGGAGCTGTCATGTATTTTCGTGTTAGAGGTATCAGTTTTGTCTCTTTCTACGATTTTTCTATTGTCATTTGGAACTGTGCAAACCGTCCGCTATTGTTAGATTTTCGATTTATGCCTTTCAGTAATTAAGAAATAATTACAATACTTGCGTTTTTCATTGAAATATTGCATTATGATTGGATATGAAGTGGTCACATGATTATAAAAGAGACATCACAATACAACTCAAACCCGAACTTGCACGTGCCTCCTTGACGACGTCAGATGTAAACAATCAATGGCGTAGTAATTTCCAACAGCAAATAATCTAACACAAATAAAATTCACAGTGGAAAATTCAACTATATTAAATTTTGGTGTGATTTAAATGTAATTATAAGAATTGAATGCATTTTTTTGTAGTTTTATTGGCGTGTAAAAGCGTAGACAAATCTTGGTGTTGCGCATTAGAAACCAGAACAGATATATAGAATCTAACACCGGGGAGAGTACAAGATAGTGAAATCTCCGACACCCGAGGGTAAGATATCAATCGTTCTCTTTACGAGGCTTGCCGAGTTAGAGAACGATTGCAATCTTACCCAAGGGTGTCGGAGATTTCCCTATCTTGTACCTTTTCCGGTGTTTGATTTTATTTCTCACTAAACACCTAATTGTTTTTTGCTTACATTCCATCGAGCGTTTTCCCGCAATTTATTTTTCCATTGCTGAAGTAAATATTCGATTTATCCATATGCAACCGTATCTCGGCAGTATTTCAAATGTATTTCATCATAAAGTACAATGTATTTAACAAATATATTATAAATGTTACTACAACTGAGATAAATACCTGTTAAACAAATATTTAAATTTGGTCAAAGGGAGGTAATTTCTTTCTTTACGTTAGTTACTAACAAGGGAGAGCACTCTATTATTTACTCAAAGTAAGCAAACATTGACTGGAAGAGAGCCTGAAAAAAGAATCAAACACCGTGAAAGGTGCACGTTAGCTAGCAGAATATAATACATAAATGAATTTAAAAATACTTATGTAGTAGAATCGTGGTTAATTGTTTATTTTAAAAAGGAAAAGCATGGAGAATTGGGAGGCAGTTGACATAAAATGTAGAGCATGCATTTGCCGGTAAAACGCACGTGATTTTTTTGTTTTGCACTAGTGCAAGATAAGAAAATCTCACATCGCAAAAAATAGGAACTGGTCTGTCTCAAAAGTGAGAAAACAGTATCTTGTTTACATCATCAAAAATCAGCTTCGTGTTTGTTGCAAGAAACTTTCTTTAAAATATAAAATCAGTTCCGGTCTGCTCCAAGATCAATAAACCAGAGTAATTTATTTATAAGATCAGTTCCTAGTCTGCTGCACTCAACTTAATCCATAGTGCTGTTGGTACATTATAGACATGAATTCATGACATAATTGCTTCACTTAGGTAATTAAAGGTCTATATAGCTATCACCATGTAATTGTCATATTTAGTCAGACATTTGTCACGATTATTGGTGATTGGACACAGTAAGACGTATTTCAGATCACCTATCACCATGTAATTGTTGTATTTAGTCTGACATTTGTCACGAGTATGGGTCAGATTTAATCAAGCATTTGCCACAAGTATTAATGAGTTTTAGTCAGACATTTGTGACGAGTATTGGTTAGATTTAGTCAGACATTTTGTCACGTTCAGTAAATCATGTATTTCAACAAATTTTAACTTTAGACGTGTGATACTATTAACTTTCTATGGTGATCTTTTACTTTTCAATTTTTGAAAGGGACTATCGTAGTCATGATCGTATGGCAGTTGGATTTACAACTATCTGTGTAATCAGTGAGTTGTGGGTTCGATTCAAACTCACGGTGAAGTGTATTCGATACAATATTATATGATCAAGTTTGTCGGTGACTTGCGATAAGTCTATATGGATTTCTCTGGGACTCCAGTTTTCCTCCACCAATACAACTGATCGACTGGCCATTATATAACTGAAATATTGTTGAAAGTGGCATTAAACGCCATAATCATATACATATACTCCATTCTTTAGAGAGGTAAATTTCATTGTATGTTGAACCATCTAAAGAGAGATAACTCGAGTTTGTTTCATCAACAGTAGTTTGGTCGTATAGGAATTTGAGAAATTGCTGTTTTAAAAAAAATTCAATTCTCGTTTGAGTTAGATAATATATCGAATTCTGATTTTAATATGTTAAAACATTTTATGTACTATCACTGTATTCATTCGTCACAAAGAACAAATCCATTTTGTTTTTCCTCGTGTATTTCTTGCCTACACCACATTGAAACTTTGGGTGAGGGCTATGGTGTTTAACGTCACTTTAAAACAATATGTAAATTATATAGTAACGATCAGTTTTATTGGGAAGAAACCTCAGTACCCGAAGAAAACTACGGACCTGCCGCAAGTCACTGAAAAAATGCATCACATAAGGTTGTATGGAGTAATCTTATGTAGAACATATTTATCTTTGTGTTGAAGTTATTGTTATGAAAGGGGCCCGGGTGGCTCAATGAGTTAGTTCGTTGGATCTAACAACTCATGCAAGCCTATCACCAATACGGTGGGGGTTCGCACCCAGCTTTGTAGATTACAAAAAGGGTGCACTCGACTTGCAGCCGCAAGTGATATAGTTTACCAGTTGCTTGCCCATGGTCGGTGGTTCTCTCCGGGTACTCCAGCTTCCTCCACCACTAAAACTGGTCGTCATGTTATAGCTGAAAGTGCATGGCGTTAAACACCAAAAATCAAGTCAGATATTGTTATGTAAGATTATTGATCGATTTAAACTGCTTTTTTATACTTTGTGGGTTAGGCCTACTAATTACGTAATTAAACAAAATCACCTCTGAAAACCAAATATTGGCAATTAGGATTTTTTACACCGTAGGGAATTATAAAAATTCCCTGTGCACAATTGTCATTCTTACTTAATTAATTTAGACATAATTTTATTAATTAATAAATATTGCACAATAAGATAATTTTCAATATGATATAATACACATAATTAAAGGGATTCGAAAACAAGTTTAATTAAAAATGTACATATATCTATACTATTTCTAAATACTATAAGATGTATATATAAATGTGTTCAGAATATTAATGAACATAAGAATGGTGTCTTCAACCTAGGCCAACATTTTGAAATATTATATTCAAGGTATGCCAACAAACACTATATTACAGGTGTTTATATAGCAATTAATGACATTTACAGGTAAGTAAATTTGGAAATGCAGGTCTCAAAAGTGGAATTTATAATTAAAAAAAAACAAACAAAACAAAAAACAATCTAAAAATATAAGAATAAGTCTGTTAAAATTTAATAACTTGAAAAAAAAATAATTAAACTTTTGTAAAAATTTATATATAAAATAAAAATCTGGTAAATAAGGGTAATAACAAAATTACCGAACTCCGAACAATCTTACAAAGGGAAAGTCAAAACTCATAAATATATAAACAGACAAAATCAGTCAAGAACCGGAAAACTGTGAAAACCGTAATGACCCTGACTTGGTACAGGCATTTCTAAAGAAATGGTGGGTTGAATCAGATTTTAAGGCGCCAAACCTCCCGCTCTCATTACGGTTCAAAGGTTCCCGATGTCATTTTAACAGTATTTAAATACAGGAACAAAATAGGTAAAATAGTTGTCAAAGCAGTACCATATTCGGTGACGTAAATGTCAAAAATATTTTTACGTCACACATTGACAAAAACAAAAATATCCTTGACATTTTTCTTGACTTCTTTATCTTTATACATATTCACTATATGAAAATGCATCGCTTATAATTTTTTCTGCAGAGACGGAATATATTTCGACAAGATCTTGTTATCGGAATATAGATCGAATAAGGCGAATCTTTTTATAGCCCTGGTCCAGTAGCCTGTTTCTCAGATGAAGATGACGTTTCAGGAAATCACAATAATTGCTACTGGCCCTTGCATAGCGAATCAATTGCGAGATGTAAACACCATATGCAGGGGAAGCTGGTATATTGCTGCACATGTTTGGAAAATTTATGAATTTAAAATTGAAGTCGTCCCGTTTAGCATAAATTTTAGTACTGAGTTAACCACTGTCGTCAAATTCGAGGTATAAGTCCAAAAATGATGCGGACGAAGCTGTATCGGTGGTCTCTTTAACTTTCAGCTCTGGAGGATATATCAATGGAAGAAATTCTGCAAATCTAGAGTTATTGATAGATAAAACGTCATCAATATACTGTATGTGAAATTAAATGCTCTAGCCTCATGAATCTTCTTATCTTTTACAAGCTTTTGAAGAAACTCCGACTCATATGAGTATAAAAATAAATCGGCTAGAAGAGGGGCACAATTCGTACCCATTGGTATGCCGACGACCTGCTGAAACAGTGTCCCTCCAAAGGAGACAAATATGTTATCGATGAGGAACTCCAGCATACTGATCACTTGTTCCTCGGAGTAGCATGTTTTACCTTTTTGAATTTTGTTTGAAAAATATGTGGAATTGTAGCCTAATACAAAAAATTTTGAGACATAGTTTCTATGACTAAAAGCTTTATGAATTGTTTCTTTTAAGCGGGTTTTTAATTTGTCATGCGGTAGAGTGGTATATAGAGTTGAAAAATCTAAAGTTTTGATGGAGGATAGCTGAGAGAAAGATCTTGATTTCAGGTTATCCAAAAGATCTTTAGAGTTTTTCAAAATCCACATGTGATTTATGCCACTACGCGAGTAAACAGTTTCACAATATTTCTGTTGTCCCGCTTTTACTGCAGACAGAATCTTTGTCAGGTGAATAGACAATTCTTTCGTCGAACAAGTTGATGATCCCGCTATGTACCTTTCTTTGTATGGTGTCTTATGGAGTTTAGGTATCCAATATAAATAGGGTAAATCCTCACACTCTTTACCAGAGGGAATGTTTAAAGAGGTCATGAATGATCTGTGGTTAGCTAGGATTTCATCTTTGTCGAACGAAGTTGGTTTGTATGTGGTATTACTAGAGGTGTTGCTATTTATGCCTAATTCCTTGATTAGGCATTCGAAGTAATATGATTTACATACAAACACGATATTGTTGGAAGCCTTGTCCGCAGGAACGATAACATATTTGTCATGAAGAGAGGAAAGACACTTAACAGCTTCTTGGTCTTTAAATACAGACTTAGGTCGACTATTAACACAATTTTTGAGTTTGTGAATCCGACCTTGTACTAGAGACCTAATTGTTCTAACCCAGTCTGACAAGGACTCTAACTCAGGATCTTGGTCTACTTCTCTCTTTATCCACCTTCTGGCATAATTTTCAACAGCATACATAATTGTCTTGAAACTATGTTTCCAATTGATGTGTTGAGGTTCTCTGGATTTAGGACCATGAGAAATCACCTTTCGGAGACTCTCATGTTGAATGATATTCAGATCACCAGTGATTACATGTCCAGATGGGTTGTATTGAAAGGGAGAGTGGGAGCAGTCACAAGTCAGAGGGTTCTTAAAATACTCTTCTATGTAAATATCTTGCAATGCTTCTTTGTAGTTGAAAATTTTACGGCCAATGCTGTTAGTGTAGCTATAGGAGACAATGGGAACACAAATCTATAAATAAAAAAGATGAAAATATAAAATTTTAGAATAATTTAAATAAACAATCTTTCTAAAACGTATGCATTTAAAATAGTATATGATACTCATGCAATTAAACAACTTTCTTAAAATCTAAATTCAAAAGTTTTTAATAATACTGTATTCATTTATAAATTTAGAATTATCATAATTTCTAAGATTTCTAAATCGAACATTGTTATTCTAAATCTAAGAAAATTGTATTTTTAGCAATTTGTAATGTGATTGTGTATAATGATTGTTTTTGATTATTTTGATAAAGTATGATAAAAAAAAATATCTGTGCCTATAATATATTTAATTTATTTTCATGAAGTATGATACAAAAAAAAATATATGTGCTTGTAATATCCTATTTTATTTTCATAATGATTGATGTTAAAATATATGTGCTGATATACAGATTTTTTGTTTGTTATTTCATCAAAATATGATTTTATATTCTTACTTTCTACTTACTTTATTCATTATAAATTAATTGTGGACATCTCCCCCGATTTTACACTAATTAAACATGACTAGTCATGTTTATATAACAATTAACCTATTCAACCTATGTCAACAATTTGTTTTACCTTTTCATATATATTCTTTAAAATGTTGGCATAGGTTGAATGAACCATAAAAATGGGTGCAGGTCGATTCGGTCATATTACCAGTTCGGTCATAGTCGATTCGGCCATAGTTGCTTCGGCCACACTTCCAGTCCGGCCGTAAAATTAAAGTCGATTCGGCCATGAAATATTTAATACGGTATTTGATCAGTTCTAAGCTCAAAATTTAAGTTTATTTGATTTAAATAATAAAGTTTTTGATATTAAACATGAAATTTCGGTTTAAAACATTTGATGATTAATGATCAATATAAACTAGAGTTTGTAGACCGACTTGTTAATTGTAAGACAACAACATGTAGTCATGTTCATTACTTCATGATAATTAGCAATTATTTATTCTTTGATCTGCTATTAATGAATAGTCCTTCAAACAGGGGAGATAAGCGAAACGTCGTCATCAGTGTCTATCAATCACCTGATATGGGTGGAAGTGTGTACCAGGCTTCGTAAAATATAATCAAATTTTAGGCCAAATACCAGCGAGCTGCTGGTAAAATCAGGATCAGAATCAGGAAGATTTTTAGTTTGAAAAAAATTTCTGAATGGATTTTTTTTCTTGTGTAAGGTATTTTTACCTTAATTATCATATATAAAAACAGAAAATACAGGTTATATATTTTATTAAAATAAATAAATAAAAAAAACACGTGGATTTATGATATGCAAAGCAGATGTTTGTTTATAAACAATAAGTTTATTTTGTAAGCAACTAATGGTATGTAGATTTCTAATATAGTTAAAGGCATACACGCGTTCAAAACTGATTTTTTTTAAATTTTATTAAAAGTTGCCAATATTCGATGTTTTATACTAATTGCAGTTGAAATTTTTCATATCATACGTAAATAGCCTAGAACGAAGGAAATACGTCGCTGTTTGATTCTCTTACATCCAGTAAAACATTCATCAATGTTTACCAGCATATTCATGATATTATTCATATATTCCGTGACCTACACAGCGAACCTATTCGGTAAAGCGTTTGTGAATGTGCGAAATTGCTTGCGGCAGGAAAAGCACATGGCACAAACAAAAAATATTGACGGATTCTACACGAAAACGACACAAAGGGGAGGATATAGCAAGCTTTGTGTAAAAAAAAAATGTTATACCGACCTACTCCATTTTTCAACACTTATACGGTAAGCATAATTTAGTATCTTTTAATGGCCGAATCATATTTTGACAGTAGAATTGCATTGTAGTTTTTTAAATATTCTTTTTTCCTTGAGAAAACGCTAGATTAAATTAGAGACTAAAATAATGAACTTCATGTCTGTTTTTTTTTTAAATATAAACAAGAAAACTCAAGTATTGTCAATAATATGCAATACAATTTGTTCACAAATTTCCCTGTTTCGGGCCCCTTTGCATAGTTTGGGTTTGTTTTTATTGATTTCATCACGTATTTCCGATTTTAAGTGTCATTCTTAATAAATACCATTATATAATATTAACTGGTTACCCCGGGATCGAATTGCATAGATATATTTCCTATATTATATTAATAAAACGTAGATCTAACGAATTTACATGAAAAGTATGCTCGCTGGTTATTTATAGCAGTTATTAGTATTCGGCCCTTTTCGGAAAAGAAACCGACTTATAATTAGGTGCGTTAATGGCGATTCTACCGACAGTCATTCGAATTCTCTTCACTAATTACGACATTATAGCATATTTTTTAAACCTGGCTTCTTGTTCAGAACATTTTATAAGTATAAAACATCGAATATTGGCAACTTTTGATATAAACAAAAAAAATCAGTTTTGAACGCGTGTATGCCTTTAACACTTAATCCAAATTTTATTTAGCATACAGTCTTACAGGATGCAATTTAGAATTTTATTTAATGAATATAAATTGTTATTAAAAACAGAGGATCTATTTAGAATTATCACAGGCACTAGACGTTGTGTCAATATGAATATAGCATAAGCAATGGACAGAAAATGGCGTCCAATATATAATATGAAACAGGCACGGCCATGAATGCTTGCGAATCTGAAAATTATCTGACTATTTCACGCTCATCCAGTGCATCAAAAAGTGTCCAGATTTTTTGGGCCGAGATATATCGGGGACGACATTTTTTAGGGCCGAATCTAGTCTCATTCAATCGAATTGTCGTTCCTTACGAAATCTCAAAAGTTAACTTCCGCGTAGAAACAAAAATTCTTGTCAGTATGTCAAAAGAGATTTAATAAATTAAAAAAATATCAATATAAGTAAAACAAGCTAACAAAATTACTTTTATTACACACGGGTACCGGGTTTCAGTGGTATCGGCCGTAGGAGAGAGGATACGAGACTTGGGATCACATTTGCGCTTTATGTTAAGAAGACCTTCATTAGGGAACGACCATCTAACTTGAAGGGGGAGGGGGGGGGTTATGTTTTTTTCTAAAAAAATATTCTGATTCCCATTGTTGCTGAAAAATATTCTGATTCAGAGTTTTTGTCACATAATCTAATGTTCAATTCTGGAAAAAATTTCGCGCTTTGCCCGACAAAAAAAATTAATATTCTAACTCTCGTGTTGTTAAAAAAAACATTTCTGAACGAAACAAAAAACCATACCCCCCCCTCTTTCAAGTTAAATGGTCGGTCCCTTAGTTGAGTGTGTTAGTATGTTACACGGAACGTGTTTACAATGCTTCAAATTTTTTTTTATCCATCAGTATGTGCAGCCATGTTTGTCAAAAAATCCGAAGTACACATTTTATACCATAAAGAGCTCGCTGACGCTGGCATATAATAATGTCCAATATATATAATAATATTGGACACTTCGATATTTTCCGTATATACTTCGGTATTTTCCGACTTATTTTGGTCGATTCTAAATTTGCATATACACACTTCAAATACGTCAAAAAATTATCCAATGAAAAGTTTCTCGATATACGCGAACTAGACGAGAATTTCCTTACTTATTATAAAATCCCGAGATACATCGAATGGTAAAATCGGCCATTCTCTAGCATAATTATGTGCAGATTCCCTCCCCTTTCCCTATGACATCCCCTGTGTGCACACGCAGCAGGCCTGTTTAATGACCTGATTACCGCCATATTGGACATTTTCCGAAAAAGTAATATTTACGGACCGAAGGGGAAAAAAATCAGAATTACCAAAATATGAGGTTTGCAAATATATATAGATGATATTACGTTATGTAGAAATGATTTATCTTTACATTTATATACATTATATATACGATTATTGATCTGTTAAGCTGTTATCCAAGTGTTTTGTGCAATATTTACATGTAAAATGCCATTTTATATTAACAGCATTTGCTAATATCAAATAATATCAAAATAAGGCACAATTAATAATCTTATTTTATCCGAAATGTACATACGTTAATACTAGTTTTAAATACAATCGAATATGCGTAATTTGTTCAGAATATTGGTAATCAAAGGAATTAATTGGTGTGTGTTCATATGTTGCATCAATTTTGTTTTAATATTTAAATTGTCAGCCATATTGTTTGTTTATCGTTACTTTGAACACGCCTGCCTTATGTTTATGTATATATCTTTTATTCTCAATAAACCATCATAATTTGACAAGGTATAGATAAATACATATGTACAATATATACAATATACAATAGAATGTTATACTAAGTATGTAAGTATGAAGAAATGTACAGAGATGAACAATTCATTAGTTCTACTTTTTTGGAATATTCTCTTACGTTTTCTAAAGTTTCTTC
Organism: Bathymodiolus septemdierum; assembly: GCA_963383655.1. Taxonomy (NCBI): domain Eukaryota; kingdom Metazoa; phylum Mollusca; class Bivalvia; order Mytilida; family Modiolidae; genus Bathymodiolus; species Bathymodiolus septemdierum. The sequence goes on from OY726525.1 coordinate 60,973,593, forward strand.
TCTCAAAGTGACAATCGCCGTTAAACCAATCTTTCTTTAATTTCCCCAATTTCTTTTTTCCTATGTGTTTCACTTTAGAATATTCAGAAGTTCCAAATGTGGATTTCGCAGAGTTTAATAATATATTACATAAATTATCTATTAAGGAATTAATTTTCAATTTGTCGATAGACGAGCTAGCTTCAGTAGTATTTAAATTCATACTTGTAACTTCATATACTAATTTTTTCAATTGATCAATTTTTCTGAGATCGATTTGGTTCTGAAATTTTGAACATTTTTCCTGATCCCATTTATGTATTTTTTCAGAATGTGTGTACAGATTGATATTTTCATTATTTTCAAAAGCATTTTCAAAAGCTGAGCACGACATCGATATCTCAAGTGGACAATGAACATCTGAATAAAAATGACTAAAGTCAAGCACAGCAAAATTTGAAAAATATTTTAACAAACATACAGAGCTAATACAATAATCCACTATACTAGCATTTTTACATATTAATTTACCTTTATTTCTGTCATTCCCTATTCGTCCATTTGCAATAAATCAGTTATTTCCCTTACAAAAATCTAAAAGATTTTTGCCATACCTGTTTTTTATAGGGTGAGCGTTATTCCTCTTGCGCGGAATATGCAGTTCGGCAAGCGTCAGTACATCATTTTCTATAAATCTCGCTGCATCATATCCGTGATTTTCTGAAGAAAAGAAGACATCATCTTCGTCTGCCGTTCGTCCGTTAAAGTCTCCAATTAGAGATATATACTTGTAATTTATTGAAAAATTATTATATTCATTTTCTATTTCTATAAACCAATCTTGAGAAGAATAGACAGTATTTTCAGGGGGTATATAGACAATACCAAAAATAATATCTTGATCTAGATTTACTAAGTCTGAAGAAACTTTAAACCAAAAAACGTATTTAGAATTTGTATGTAATGGTTTTATTTGGCTTGCAATTTCTTGTCTATAACCTAGTATAATGCCACCAGATCTATTCTTAGCTACAATCTTTCTATTTTTCATATGCATTTCATACCCTTCTAATTTAACTATGCCAATGTCGTCAGTTTTTGTTTCAACTAAGCATATTATGTCATATTTCCTTATCATTTGTTCAAATTCTAGATAGTTCAACCTTTTCTTAATCCCACAACAGCTAAGACCTATAATATTTAATACATTATCATTTGTACTACATTGTATTAACATTTTTATTATCAATACTAATGTCATTATCAGAAATATTACAAGTGTTACAATTTGTGTCGTTCAGACTTCTAGGACTTGCATGTTCTCCTCCGCATTCCTATGCAGAAGAGTTCCCAGGGCTTGACCCTGCACTCTGACGTTTGTATGGTCTTTTCCCACTGTTTTGATTGTTGTTTGGTGGCGTCATTATTGCATCTCGATAGCCAGTATTGTCCCTGTTCTCGACACTATGTTTTCCTGCTCGATCTTGAGTTCGAGGAGGGTGGTTTACCATTTCGTTTATTGACATGTACCGTTCGCCATCAATAAATAGTTTGTCTCTGGTCATGGTAGCCATTTTCCCATCCCATTTTGCCTGTTTCATAATTGGGTAGAGCTGTTTTCGTCGATTCTCAATTTCCGCTATGTAAAGTTTATAGTAAGCACGAGTATATCATCATGTTATCGTTTTGACTATTAAAAACATAATACAGATGATTATGTAGGGCACCTATAAAGTGCGAAACGAAATAGAAGCGAAACGAAACGAAATCAACAAAAACGAAACGAAACGAAACGAAATCAACGAAATGAAAACGAAATAAAACGAAACCAACGAAAGCAAAACGAAATCAACGAAAACAAAACGAAATAGACTGATATGAAGAAAATGGAAGGAAAAAAATAAAAGACAAAACGAAATAAATAAAAAAAAAGAAAAAGAAAAGATAATTCGATTTTTTAAATACAATACTTTTGATTAAATATAACCGGGAAACCCATCTTGCATGTCTGTCCGTTACAGTACTCCTCACGTACATTACCAGCAACTCTATTCAAGCAGGGTTTGCTTGCTGACAAACTTTCAGAAGTTCAAATATCATATTTTTATTTGTGTTTGAGCTTGTGTCAGTATTTATGAATTATAAAGTTTCTGGAGTGGGCATATAGAAAAAAGGGGGATATGAGGGAGTATTTTCATAGATTGAGATATTGAGGGTTCATTTTTCGTCTGATTTTATTACGTTTTTCGTTTGTATTCTTCATAAATTTACCTATTCGCAAATCATTCAGGAAGGTCTTCAGTTTCAGATTCTGGGCACTATTTGACTACTGGATTTTCCCGACTTGTTACGTTTAGTCCCCATGCCCCCCCCCCCCCCCCCCCCCATTTGTCAATATGACGGAACTATTAACGACTGTCATACAAGTGGGAGGTTAGACCCACCATGTTCTTGGGAAATGCATGTACCAAGTCGGGAATATGATAGTTGTTTTCTTGTTTCACATTTGGTCATGTCTTAGGATTAGAGAATTTACATGTACCGATTGTTTTTATACTTGGTAACGTCTTAGGGTTAGACGAGAGGCATCTGCCTATCTGCTATCAGAACCCACCATTTTCCTGGGAAAATACCTGTACCAAGTCAGGAATGTGTTGTTTTTCAGTTGTTCCGTTGATTGAAAACTCAGATGGTTGAGCTTCTTATCGGTTTTGTCTGTTTTTTGTGGACTTTCCCTTTTGAATGCGCCTTGGAGTACGGTACCATTGTTATTACCTTTATTCGGTAGTGTGCCAACAGATCTGACGTAATGTCTTACCGTTGTTCTTTGCGAGATATACAGGGGTCAAAAAAACCCAACACTATAAACTTTTTATTTCAAATCCTGTTGTTCTATTTTGAAGAACTAGAAAAAACCAACAGCAACATAACAGGACGTACAGTGAGCGCCCTCCTTACAGAAGAACTTCTGGAAAAAATAATGCTTGCAAAAACTAAACATAAGAAATTCTGGAAGTTTTATTGAAATCCATTCTGTTGTTTAGGAAGAGTTATGGATAACGCAACAGTATCCTGTCTCTATTGTATAGCCTTGTATGGCAATTACATAACCTTAAATGACAAGGTCCAAAAGTGAAGAAATTTTAGCAAGAAATGTTAAAATGGGAAAGCAAAAAATAGAAGGTGCACAATGCCATTTGGTACTAAAGAATTCATGAAATTAATGAACCTTGCCATATGGTATTAAAGATTTCCTGTAAGATTCATTCAATTCCATCAAATTGTTAAGGAGGAATTGCATAGGCAGTGAGGGAAGCACTCACAGACAAACGGACATATACTATATACCCCCTCCCGCTGGATAGCGGGGAATAAAAATATGTGCCGTATCAAATTTTATTAATACCGGAATTTTTTTTGGAGGGAGGGTGATTTGGGTTTTTTTTTAATATGAAAAGGGATCAAAGGGATAAAAGGTACTTTTACAAGATATGTAGATTTTTTTTAAATTTCTAAAGTAATTTTTTAATAGGATTTGTATACCTCCGCCAAAAAAAGATTGGGGTATATAGGACTTCTGCTGTCCGTTCGTTCGTTTGTCCGACCGGTCGTCACACTTTTTCGTCTCTCCGACACACTTTTAAATTTTGCTCGGACGGGGATATTTATTAGTCAACTTTAACTACTGTACTTCTGTTATTTTAATTCCTCTCATTTTAACAGACTTGACGTTGCTCCTATGGTTCCGAAATTTAAAAGAAGCCACTAAGTGAAAAGGGCAGACTCCCGCTGGATAAATGCATAGTATTCTTGTTCAATGGTGATCAAATCCTGTCCTCTCCTGATGAAAGACACTGAGACATGTGTGGGAAGTAGTCTAGCATCGTAATTGTGAAAATAGGTTTGATTTCTTTTAGGCCCCTATTATTTTTTCTTCCTTTTTCTATTTCGTTTTGTTTTCGTTTTATTTCGTTTTCATTTCGTTGATTTCGTTTCGTTTCGTTTCGTTTTTGTTGATTTCGTTTCGTTTCGTTTCGTTTTCGTTGATTTCGTTTCGTTTCGTTTCGTTTCGCTTCTATTTCGTTTCGCACTTTATAGGTGTCCTCGCAGCAAAAAACATTCCTCTATAAAACTACCTGATTTTTTCAAAACTTGTTCATGTTCATTAGTAAATAGCCAGACAAATTTTGATGGTGTGTCCATGTATCTAAAAATTGGACATAAGTCAATAACTTCATCAAAAAATGTTACTCTAATATTTTCATATAAGGGACAGTCGACAATAAAATGTTTCTCATCTTCAATATCTCCCTTAGAACAATTTGTGCATTTTCTTTCTGATCTTATAATGTTCTTATATCTGCCAGTTTCAATATTTAATGAATGAGCACTGACTCTTATCTTACATATAGACTGTCGAATTTTTAAATTATTAATTTGTAAATATTTCTCTTTCCCAAAATGGGTCTTTATGCAAAAGTATGTATCTAATTTACCTCTGTTGCTGCCAATGGCATCTACCCTTTCTCCGTTCCAAAAATCAAGAAAACTGTTACACAAATTATCTTTTACTTGTATACACAACTGACCTAATTTGATATTTAAACTATATGTTGGGGACGAACCATTTAACTTGAAAGGGGGAGGGGGGAGGGAAGGGGGGTTATGTTTTTTCTAAAAAAATATTCTGATTCCCAATGTTGCTGAAAAAAATATTCTGATTTTGGTGGAGGAAAAGAAATAATCTGATTCAGCGTTTTTGTCATATAACCTAATGTTAAATTCTGGAAAAAAAACCGCGCTTTGCGCAACAAAAAAAAAAAAATATTATAACTCTTGGGTTGGCCGAAAAATTTTTTTTGAACAAAACAAAAAACCATAAACCCCCCTGCAAGTTAAATGGTCGGTCCCTTACAGAGACAATTATTTTATACTTAAAACTTTTCTAAACCTCAGTTTTATGTTTTAACTTTTTTTAAATGTTGAAATTAACAAATATTAACTACCAAAACCCTGTTAGACAGACAGACCCACTTATGGGATTTCATTTTAAAATTCCAAATTTGGATTTTATATCAATAATCTTTTGTAGGGTGATTGTAAAACAAGAAACAAAACATGAAGACTGTGTACATTGTATGTTATTTGTGTTAAGAATAATTAAATAATATTTTGTACACAATACGAAAAAAAATTTAAAGTCAAGATCATGCTCATTCAATTACTAGTAAATACTATTCTGCAAGAGACAACATTCATTAATATTTATGCAAATAATCCTTTTATTTTATAACAGAATTGTAGAATTGATGAAGATATTATACATTGTCAATATTTGTTTTTCAGACAAAATTGTAGAACTCTGTCCAAAATGATGAAGGATCCAGGATGAAGACTAGCATTGATATGACAATGTTAGATGGATTTTAATATCAAAACATTCCATTATGGAAAGCTGGAAAGTACATGTACCATTCACTGGTTGTTGGGAAAATTGAAGAATTTATTTGTGATAATGCATTTATATCCTATTAGCTGGTACACTTTACAATATTATGAAAATTTTCATTTACCCTGAAAACATTCATGGGAATAATATATGTGTATTTCAAAGAGCTGTGAAAACAAACATTTTATTGACTAAAATCTGATAAAAGATAATTTTAGCTTAAATTGTTTGGTTTTTTTTACCATTCTCCCTGGAATTGCTACAAACAAGAACTATTATATCTAAATGTACCCTGTCAAGTGTACTCCATGTATATTTTTAATGGGATAGTGTCTATAATTTGAGGCAGTTTTTTTTTTTATTATTTTGTTTACAGAAAAAAATTAATCTGTATCTGTTGAAAATTGTACGACATTGTAATATCAATAATTAAGGTTAGTTTTATGGTGTTTAACACCACTTTCAACAATAGTTCAGTAATATCGAGGCAGACAGTTTTATTGGTGGAGGAATCCTCAGAAAACAACCTGTCGGAATTCATTGACAATCTTTATCACATAATGCTGTATAAATTATTTATGTAAACAAGAACCATTTCTGAACCATTTAGTTGTGACATCATTTAAATGGTACCATTTGAAGGACTGTTTATAAACCATTAATTTATGACATCATTAAAATGGTCATGCCCATTAGCATATTTTGCCAAATAAATGGAAATTCAAGTAAAAGCCAATGGTTTTTAAATTGAAATACAATGGTTTTACATATGGAATCTAAATTAAAGACAAAAGGTTTATCAATGGATATTGATTTTTAAATGGGTTTTCTATGGAGTTTCAATTGAAAAAAAATCCTAGAAGGCAACCACCACAAGGCAAACTTCTTTTTTGTTCTTTTCTTTTTAAACATTTGACAGAAATTATAACTGGAATGTTCCTCTGATGGTCCTTTACAAAATGTGTGTGTTTTTGTGTCAATCAGAAATCCAAGATGGACCACAGGACATAACTTTAACATAGGACCATATTGGAATATTAAATAAATTATTATTTTCATATACTGGAAAGATTCAATCTAAATAGTGTTGATCTGAAATCGAAGTTGGCTTACTCCACATGATATTGCCTAACTTTACTAGGAATATGAATGTAAAGGTTATTCTAAAAAACTTAAAACTTGCTTGAACACAAACAGTGCATGTATAACCAAGTAAAAGAGAAAGGTGTAAAGATGGTCGTCTTGTCAGGATATATTAAATAGCAAATAATTGTTTTTAGATATTACTGAAATAGAGAGACTTAACCCACCCTTGAGACAATAAATAAGTTAGCTATTTCTTAAGTAGAAAAACTTCATCCACCCTTGAGACAATCAATAAGTTTGCTATTACTTAAATAGAAAGACTTAATCCACCATTTACAGTAAATATGATAATACCACAGACCCTCAATTTCAAGGTAAACAGTTAAAAAAAAGTGCATTTGTCTGTAATTTATTAGTTACATTTTATGGTGAGTGATTGTTGTTTATGCTTATATTGCAAATGACAATTTGGTACAAATACATAGCTATATCCAACAAAAATTCGTTAGAAACTGATGATATCAACTAAATTATGATTTCTTTTATACTTTGAAAGATGATACAGCTTATTTTGTGCAGCTTGTACATGTTTAAAACAATGTGTGAAATCTTATACACACGCAAACATTTGATGTCATTGAAATGCTTGCTTGTGTTGTGTAGTATTTTGTATTACATCATGGCATACGAATATTTCTTTGAATCAATTATAAAGAAAATAATAATTCAATTAAGATATGCTTAAAGTATTGTACATCAAAGATTAATTGTTATTTTTAATGCAAACACTCATAATTTATAGCTTCATATCTTTATTGATGTACGACCGTTGTTAGCTTGGGTCTTTAATTGGGTGTTTAATTGGAATTAAACTTTATAATGATTTCCTAAATAACCTCTTAAGTTATTAATTAAACTTTAATACATTGCAAAATTAAGGATTCTATCTATCGAAATGAATATTATTTCTTTATTATTAATTTATGCCGATATATCCTTAATTTAAACAGCTAATAACAAAAATGTGATGTACTTAATTTCCGTTACAACTTTCATTTGATCTGTTAAAAAAGGGGGATCATAATTTTTTTTATTAACATTATTAATATCGTATATCTTTTTATATTTTATATTTTAATAAAAATATATTTTTTTTTTACCAACAAATAGCATCGTGTTATCGGTTTTCGTGCTATTATCGATTTTCAGATATAGCGATTAACAGTGTTAACCCTTCATTCATATGACGATTGGAATTTTCAAAGAATGGCTAGTTAAATATTTCATTGTACACAAGATTGTTATCGGTTTTCGTGCTATTATCGATTTTCAGATATAGCGATTAACAGTGTTAACCCTTCATTCATATGACGATTGGAATTTTCAAAGAATGGCTAGTTAAATATTTCATTGTACACAAGATTGTTTTTAAAGCCATTCTTGTATTTTAATATACTCTTGATTATCTGGCAACTTTTGTAATCAGTAAAATGGCGTCATCTGTTTTCGTGTGAAGTAAAAACAAGGCCGATATACGGGATGGAAACGAATATATAATCCGGAAATGGCTGGTTTTAAAATTTCATGGTTCTGGCCATCTACCAAATCATACTACATCTAAATGAAATAACAGAATGTTTGAAAATTACCACTTTCAAAATTGTGTTTACTTTTGATGTTTTTTTTAGTGCTGAAACCAGAATGCACTGCAAAGTGACATGTAATTTATATAAGAAACAGGCACATTTCAGTCAGCTCTTTTGTTTACAAGTACGATCAGTGACCTCATGACTGTTACATGACAGGAAGGGCCGGTGTCTGAGAGGCAGAAGACATAGTTAAATTTTATATAGCCTTTCTGGATTTTTTTCCAGCTACTTTATAAATGAAGTAAATTTTTAGCATTACAAAAAGTATGGTTCAGTAGGTAGGTTCACTTTTCTTGGTACTTACGTTTTTAAAAGCAAACTTTAGCATCTTTTACAGATGTCACGCTGCAGTCTTGTTTATGTTCCATAAATAGAAACCGGAAAACACGTCAAAAATAATGCGTGCGCTGTGGAAATCAAAATAAAATGGATAAAACGAAAACAGATGACGCACGAAAACACATACCGTGACGATATTTCTACGACATTATTAAATAAGGATTTATTGATTTTTGTACCAGGGCCCGGGTTACAACTTTTATTAGTTTTCATCATGAATAGTGCCAAAAGCGTCATTAAAAATATTTTTTCTGCAAAAAAAATTATATTTTACAATACGTTATATATTTCTACAAAATATACCCAAGTTTCAGGAAAAAAGCTTCATAAATAAATATTTAATCACGAATTATTGATTTTGAACCCAGTGTTTTTGGCCCGGACCCTGGCCCTGCATGGTTACAACTTTTATTAGCAACCGCTATGAGTACGACGAACTAACACAGTTCTCTCCATGTTTCAACTTTTATTCACCTTTGTCACGTATCAAAACTCCCACATACCCGTGCATTATATATTTTATTTTTGACTAACAAAAGTATTGACCTCTGACGGGTCACAAATCAGGTTAACATGCATACGAAATATTTGTTAAACATATTAATCACATGATCAATATATTAATAACGACCAATCGCAATATACAGGAAGTACGGAAAGTCTCTTAGGTATGATCTTTGTGACAACAGACAAGCATAGAAACATTCCGAAAAGAAAGACGCCATGCTATCACCATCTCTCTACTACACGTTAAGCTCTCCTCTCTATGACGGCAGTCAACTGGTCAGTCATTTGAATGATACGAACATGTTTTACAATGAATAACACAAAGGTAACTGAATTTACTTATCATAAACATCATTTATTGATGATAAATTGTGTTTTGTCAACTTTTACAAGATGTTGAATTTTCACAACATTGTACGCAATGGAAAACGAAAGTGAAAAAAATTATAATTTTGTTTAAAACTGTTGCACATAATATTTCAGATTATTTCCGTCTTAAGTCAGTATATTTTAAAATTTATATAATAACATCTTAAGACAAGAAGAGAAAGTACAAATAACCTTGATCAATATTTTGTCCTAGATATAAGACATATGATACTATTTACGGTTCAATAATCGGAATATCGCTGTGGGGATTTTCCCATAATAAATTGAAGAATGCGGGTCGTTTCGTAACCTGGTCGTTTCTTTCCGGGTCGTTTCGACCTAGGTCGGAACGTTTCGTACCGTATAGTGAGACGCTTCGTACCTATATATTTATCATGGTGAGATGTTTCATACCTATACAATTATTTTTTGTGGGAATTTGTTTGTATCCATTCAGATATAATTAGAAATGTTACCACAAAGGAGGTAGATGAGTTAAAAATATATAAATAGTATGTATATAAAACAAGGTACGATATAGTTTAATTATGTCCCCCAACCGAAGTTTGGGAGACATAATACTTTTGCTCCGTTATTTATTATTATTATTATTATTATTATATAAAATTCTTTATTTGCATAATAATACATTTTTATTATTTTTCTTCCTTCCGCATCAATTTTGTCCGTCCCTTTTCTCAGAGTTGCCTTGATCAAACTATATGAAACCTTGTAAAAGTTGTAGGAATATCATATGCCATGTGAAGTTGTTCTCCATTGCTGGTTATAGCCGGCTTCGCCGACCAGTTATAATTCTCTTCCGACCGGCATTCATTTTTCAAAGCTGGTCGGAAAATTAACATTGTTTTCCCAACTTGCGTTTTGATCCCAATTAAAATCCTGTGTTGCATTTCATGTGGCTCTTATGTTACAATCGTCAGAATGTCTTTAAAAAAACGTATATTGATTCAGGGGTCAGTTAGCAATTTTAATGACGAATTAAGTACAAGCATACCTTTTAATGGGTTATAATCCACATGCAAATGTTTTTGAATTATTTGACTTTGTAAAACGACAGAAATATTTATCTGTGAGAAGATTTTAACAACTTCCGGTAAAAAAAATACTTCCAAACTACACTAACGGTGACACACTTTTACATGTAATTAGTGCTGTATAAACATTTCTCTTTTAAATTATAACACCCTTCGACTAACACATTTGATCATCGTTCTTTTTAAACAATTAAGTACAAGTTAACTGTACATTTGCCCCTGGGTCAGAACTAATTTTGTGACACAAATGCGAGCGGTTTCAATCCGAGACAAGGGTAATGAAAGATCGAGCATGTTGAAGTAATTTTACAAGTACAACCTGTCATAACCTAATGAGAGAAAAAAAACAACCTTTTTGTTCTTTTTTTTAAGTTGTGAAAAACAAAAAATGAAAATAAAATGGAGATTAAATATTTGTAAAACATAAAAAAAATATTGTTACATGTATCGACGGAAATTGCTAATATACATGCTCATAAAGTAATTTCAGATGCTTTTTTTAATTTTCAAATTCCATGAAATAACACTGATCTATAATTATGAAATTCAAAAACTGATTTTGTTCCTATTCTAAGTTGATATACAGTGTTCGCCAAAAACTTTTTTAACCACTAGACATCTGGGCCAGTGACTTGCTAAAGTTACTAGACCGAATCAGTGCACACTAGACCGAAGATATTTTTTGCCAGAAAAAGAAGAAACAAATTTTCATTGTTTAATTTTATACAGGCATTTGGATGATGTCTATTCTAAAATTGTTACATCCTGTAACAAACTTCCCAGCCCCAGTTGTATCCTTACTGTTTTTCGCAGTATGTACAATACATCATTTGTTCATGTTCGTGTAAATGGTCATGTAAATGATGGATAAGACTAATGGCTCTTTGAGGTTGATTTTAGGATTGTAAATTTTGTAAATAATTTTATTTTGCAAATATCTTTTCTTTTTAATACCTAAAAGTAATACCTTTTTAATTCTAATGACCCTGTTAGTAAATGCCAAGTTAGTAAACAGTAACTTTGTTTTACCTTTCAAAAGTATATTTTTATTAGTTTATTGATAATTAATATCAAACTTAATAAAATAATATTGATACAGATTATACTAATGAAGCCAACCCCTTTAAAATATACTTAAGTGGAATAGATTGAAGGCACTAAGCTATTGTAAGATGTGTAGATATATATATATCTGAGCTAAAATTAATGGCTCTTTCGTCTTTGATTTTAGGATTGTAAATTTTGTAAATAACTTTATTGTGCAAACATCTTTTACTTTTTAATACTTTAATACCTAAAAGTAATAGCCTTTTAATACTAAGAGTAAATGAAAATATTCAATTGGTTCCAATATGTTTTTAGTTTTAAATCCTAAGAAAAAATAATTACGTGTGACACGGGTTGCTCCACAGTGGAGGAAACTACGAAGAGAAGAATTTCGTCGTAGCGTAGCCAAGGGCGATCGGTGGTCCAGTGGAGCTTAAAAAACCGTGATCTTTACTGTTCATATTGTCTTTTAGCCTGTGACCCCTCCTCTGCAGGTTCTGGTGTTCTAGAGGTTTTTTTTTCAATTTCTTCCCCGGAATAGCACCGTCTTGCCACTTCAAGTCCAAGTTAATTGATCAAAACCATAAACAACTAAAAACCAACACAAGTCATAATGACAGAGCACTATGCGTAACGATTCATACTGGGGAAAGTGGTAAACAATATTGATTTTCTTAAATTTTACTCAAAACAGGGATTGGGAAGATTTTTTTGTCAAAGAGACTATGGCCCCTTACTTGACCACATCAAGAGGCCATTTTAGAGAATAATGTGCCATTTCAAATTTGCAATGGGCCATTTCAAATTAGCAACGGACCACAACCTTAGTTAGTTAAATTACGTGCTAGCCTATGCATTGATAAATACCATTTTTTAGACTTGTATGGATTGTGTAACAGGAAAAAACAAATAGTCAAACCAAGACATCCAAAGTAAGAAGATGTTTTGTACATGTTGTATAGGTTAGATCTGAAACAAGCAAACCTAGCAATCATACAGTTGTACAATGTATCTTCTTAATTTGGATGTCTTTGTAAAACAACATTATCAAGAAAAAACTGTTGGAACGTGCTAATCTGGGTCACCGGTCACTGTAATCGGGGGGCTGTATCGAGAAACAGATACGGTGTTCAACAAAATGTTGGTACTCATAAAATATTGATAAATGCAATAAAATTTTATGTTTGTCTTCAAGAAATATGATAGACCAAACCATATGTGAAGTTTTATGACGAAATATCTCCAATTTCTATGTAAATTTACGAGTTGAAGTTGCGGCTGTATCGAGAAACTGTGTTTTATGTTAAGCACTACTTTTGATCCATCATTTGTCCATTGGAGGTTAGGTGTTTAACACCACTTTCAACAATATTTCAGTCACTACTTTTGTGGCGGAAATTGGAGTACCCAGAGAAATCCAGATCTGTCGCTAGTCACTGACAAACTTTATCACATAATGTTTTATCGAGTACATCTCGCCATGAATGGGGTTCAAACCCACAACTTAAGTGGTGATAGGCAACAATTGCACAGGTAGCTGTAAATTCAACTACCATACGACCACGACGGCTCAAGTTCAGTTAAGATGAAAGGTAATTGTTTTATTGATATTGATGGAATTTATGATTATCACTGTTTATAAACTTTCTTTTCATATCAATCAATGAACATAATTGGTTTGCTGAAAGTATGTTTTTTGTTGGGGTTCATTCGATGGACTTTGTATCTCATGTGAAGTTCCGTCGATTGCAGACACTGCACTAGGCATATTAGAACAATATCTTTTCTTTTGCCACCAGACTGGGATGGTTGGCCACTGAATTTTACGATTACACACTTTCTATAAGTCTACCCATGTTGAATTTAAAAATCTGTAAACAGTTGAAACACTGACACCAAAGCATAAATAAATAAATAAATAAATAGATATTGCACAGACCGTGCTATTTATCTTAGTGAATCTCATGATCATCGATGAGCTAAAACAATTGACGAAGGTGGTCCGTTGCTGAGCATAAGCAGTATAAAGCTGGGGCTCTTAAAAGAAAACGACAAGTAAAATCAAGTGGAAATATTTTAAAATAACATTACTATCATTTGAAATAACGGGTATACATATGTATAATATGTAGAAAAGTGTAGAAAAGTAGATGAGTGGATTTTAATCTGATGATCCCTAAAATTCACATCACATTTTCATAAATTATATAAAGTTTCCCCTTTTGCGCCCAAATTAAACGTTTTAACTTCTATCAGTTCCATTCTCTTAAATCAACCTCCAATGGACAAATGATGGATCAAAATTTTGAGTTTGTAGTGCATTGAAAATGCGTTCTGTCATGTGCAGAAGTTATTGTTTGCATGATTGACAGACAATATTCATCATATTGTTTTCTAGCTTCTGAACTGTCGATTGAGAACAAAATAATATATTCTAGACAGGCAGCAAATAGCCAGTCAATGGGGCTTGCAATTAATATTTCGCTTGCACAATAGCGACCCCACATCACAAGGTCTGGAAAATAGAAATATTCTTCTGTGGTTTAAATGCGTATTAACTGCATTACATGTAAACTGTATGATTTTGTTTGATAAAGTCCTTTAACTAGAACAGGAAAAAAAGTTCACTTGAGCGAAAGAGTGTTCTAATAAAAGATCGTGAACGTGATGTAAAAGTTTGAAAGAATGTCAAGGTATATTATAGATGTGGTTGAAACAAGTCACCATTTGATATTAATTCGGTTGTATTTCATTTTGACGATTTTAATTACGGAAGACGATCACAACCATGTTTTTTTTTAACAATTGCAACTCAGCTGGGTTTTTTTCATAACCTATAATAAAATGAACAAATATATAGCACACTGTCGGAACAGTTGCAGCATTCAATAGTGGTGATAGGCAACGATTGCACAGGTAGTTGCAAATTCAACTATCATACGACCACGGCGGCTCAAGTTCGGTTAAGATGAAAGGTAATTAAGTCTACCCATGTTGAATTTAAAACTCTGTCAACAGTTGAAACACTGACACCAAAGCATAAATAAATAAATAAATAAATAAATAAATAAATAGATATTGCACGAACCGTGCTATTTATCTTAGTGAAACTCTTGATCATCGATGAGCTAAAACAAGTGACGAAGGTGGTCCGTTGCTGAGCATAAGCAGTATAAAGCTGGGGCTCTTAAAAGAAAACGACAAGTCAAACCAAGTGGAAATATTTTAAAATAACATTACTATCATTTGAAATAACGGGTATACATATGTATAATATGTATAAAAGTGTAGAAAAGTAGATGAGTGGATTTTAATCTGAGGATCCCTAAAATTCACATCACATTTTCATAAATTATATAAAGTTTCCCCTTTTGCGCCCAAATTAAGCGTTTTAACTTCTATCAGTTCCATTCTCTTAAATCAACCTCCAAATGGACAAATGATGGATCAACATTTTGTGTTTGTAGTGCATTGAAGATGCGTTCTGTCATGTGCATAAGTTATTGTTTGCATGATTGCTCTTAAATGCGTATTAACTGCATTACATGTAAACTGTATGATTCTGTTTGATAAAGTCCTTTAACTAGAACAGGAAAAAATGTTCACTTGAGTGAAATAATATTGTAATAAAAGATCGCGAACGTGATGTAAAAGTATGAAAGAATGTCAAGGTATATTTTAAATGAGGTTGAAACAAGTCACCAAATGATTCGGTTGTATTTCATTTTGACGATTTTAATTACGGAAGACGATCACAACCATATTTTTATTTAACAATTGCAACATAGCTGGGTTTTTTTCATAACCTATAATAAAATGAACAAATATATAGCACACTGTCGGAACAGTTCCAGCATTCAATAGAAAAATCGTAGAGATATGTAAATTCGATATCCCTAATACACATATAAGTGACCCCTCCTGGCTTAGTTCAGGTAATTCAATAAAAAGTGACGGGGTTAAACTAGTATACAGTAGATTTTTTTAAGACATATCTCTTATTTAATAAAAATAATAGAAAGCGAAAATCGCACGATTTTAGCACGACAATCGGTCAATGGTCGGGCGACCGTCGCCGATAATGTATAAATAAGCCTAAAAGGGGCTATTGCTTTACCATGGGGCAGACAAGTTTTGGGAGAATGGAATAATTGATTTTTCTTTACATATGAAATCAGAAATGTTCCATTCAATATCCAGTTTTACATAACTATTATACTGCTTGATGTTCCTTAGTCAGATTATTTTTCTCTCCCAGGTCTGACAAAATTATTTATTTGTGCGAAAATTTAAATCAGAAATATTTAAAAAAAAAATGTTCTGTATCAATACAGATCTCGTAAGCTCTAAAAAATAATTAAAAACAGCAAAATAACTGATCAACAATTATTCTAAACAACTTTCTTTTCCCTCAAAGTGTTTAATTTGATTGTAGATTACAATTAAAAATAATTTACTAGCAGAAGACAAAAACCAACGAGTTACTTCCCTTACATAATGTACCATACGAAAAAAAACCGTCTTGGATGTCCAATACGGAAAAATGGGTGTTTTTGATTGGATTACAATTATAGCTGTGTCATAATGTATAATAACCTATTATTATTAGAATCCTAACATGACTGCGAATTTGGCATCAATAAAATAACAAATGGCTTCCTCTAGGAAAACACCGACTTTATGTGAAAGGGACACCAGACAGCTATGAGGAACAAATTTAATACATCCCTTAGCGCGGGATGTAAAGTACACACTCATTACACGTATAATACAACTTACAGCAGATTCTGATAGCAACAGTTTATTAGGAATGTTGTTGTTGGTTTGTCACAAAGCAAAATAATATCTACTATCTCCTCTTTTTCTAGTGACAATCAAAACAATCATACATAGACTCATGGCAGCGACACACATCTTACCTACACGATTAATCATATTGTTGTAAATTTGTTCTCATCATAAATATATATGAAATACTTGATTGTAAAACAATTATCTATCGACAACCACTATCGATGGGATATCTGATTCCAAGGCTTGTTATCAGTTTATCAAAAAAAACAAAAATAATTCTCACAGGTTCCTAGATAAAATCGTTACACATTAAACATTTTGCTTCACACCATTTCCCAAAATATTTCCATATTATAAAAAAAAGCGATCTTTAAATATTGGACTTCTCTCAACCCGCACCTTGGCATTTTTTTTTATTGATTTGTGATGGTGGTCCTTAAAAATGTACTGGAATATGTCATCTCATTGGCTGTCGCTAAGAAGAAAGTACGGTTAAAAAAGTGTTTAAAACAATTAAAATATGACAAAGTTCTATTGTCCAAATAAACCTATCTATTACTTCTTTTTAGATTAATACCAACATTTCGACCAGTTTTCGACGATCAATGTTAATAAGTTTCTGAATCGATATGACCTCAATATGTACATTATCAATGTCATAGCAGACGATGAAACCAAAATTGGTCTGTATGAGATATATTTTTTAAATGATTAAAGCTTTGCTAAGGTGACGAAAAAATGAAATACGAAAAACTACAATTTGAACGTGAAATAATAGATGTGGTACGTAGTTCTTTCATTTAAAGATGACATTTTTAGATCATTCGTGGAATTTCAGCATCATAATATAACCTCTGACAAATGAAGCGATCAAAATAATGAGAGATTTTATCACGTGAAGCAAACCGTCGAAAACAGAAGACCGTCGAAAATGGGTGACGTTGCGACATTACTATTCGTTCACTTTATTTTCATAATACAACTTCGGAACATAGTGTTATTCCTGAAATCAATCCACATTGCATATTAAGTCAAATTTATGCTTTGTTTATTGAGTTTGATTATGCTTTGTTTTTGTTTTCGTTTTTTAAAGATATGCATTATACTACAATGATACGTACGTTCTGTATTCTGAAAAAGTGACGTTCAGTGCTTTTCATTACCTGACTTTGTCAATCCGCTGTGAGGAATTAGATACACATATTAACTAACTGTATTTATTTCTGAAAAGCACATATTGTGAACACATTTTGGAGAAAATTTTATCGACATCTGAGGTGGGGCCGATTTTGGCCCTTATAGCTCCCAGTCCTTTAAAGAGGGAAAGGCGTTAAGGTGCACAATTGGCCCCACATTTTATAAAAAAAATAATGCCTGACATTGAATAAAAACAATTTACAAATTTTCAAAAAATATATCTTTCCGTGAGATTGGGTGCGCTATGACGTCATACTGACATCATAATTAGACGGATAATGCTAAAAATGGACTATAAACCACATATTCAATGTACATTTTAGCTATTTTATATACCTCCACAGTCTTCCACCAACACCAAATTTAGCAGTTGTTTTGAGCATAGAGGGTTAATTATTGTATCAAAATATTTTGTTGGTGGAGGATTGTGGAGGTTGTTAAATATTAATTTATTTATAACCTCGGCCAGACCCTTAAAATCAATATGTTCACTCTTCTGATTGTATATATGATACCATTATGTATATATACACAATCTCTGTACATTTTATGATTCATTTCAAGTAATGAAATTCATCAGTAAATAACTTGTTTCTGTAAATAATTGTATTTATTTTAAATACAGTTTGTATTCATTGAAACCAGGAGAAAAACTCAGTGCATGCAGTCCGGCGTCAATGCGATAAAAAGAACTGGGGACTATAAGTGCCATATATGGCCCCATATTTAATGAATCATTATCTTAGAAAATACTTAATCAAAATTTGATTTGTTTTATTTTATAGACGACATCATACTTTTGATGTTAAAACTTGTTTCCAACAAAATCGATACGTATTTGACGTCATTGTGACGTCATGAGCGTTATTTGTTTTCTGTATTTCGTGGAATTTTGCCCGCGATATTTCGACGGTTTTCGAAGAAATTAAGCACCTCCGTAGTCGTGTACTAGACAATATTTTACCAGATTATTAAAATAAATAAAATATAACTACTGTTAACGTATTTTTTTGGTGCACGAGGTGTTAAATTTCTTGAAAAACGACGGGAAAATGTTCAAATATTACATGCGCTTAGATGACGTTTCGATGTTTGAGAAGCAATATTTTCCGTAAAAAACTATGTTATGTCGGCACGTAACAGTTATATAACATAAAAATAAAATAAACACCACTTCATCCAAAATAGTTTTTTTTCATCAGCCCCTAATTATTGATTATATATTTTCTTCAGGGATACTGAAATAGTTATTACTACCGGGATACTGAGGTAGGTTTAATGGTCTATCGAAGAGTTTGAAGATACCAAAGGGGCATTCAGAATCCGTATATGCGTTCTGCTATGTGCATAAGTTATTGTTTGCATGATTGACAGACAATATTCATCATATTGTTTTCTAGCTTCTGAACTGTCGATCGAGAAAAAAATAAAATATTCTAGACAGGCAGCATATAGCCAGTCAATGGGGTTTGCAATTAATATTTCGCATGCACAATAGCGACTCAACACCACAAGGTGTGAACATTAGAAATATTCTTCTGTGGATTAAATGCGTATTAACTGCATTTCATGTAAACTGTATTATTCTGTTTGATAAAGTCCTTTAACTAGAACAGAAAAAAATGTACCCTTGAGTGAAATAGTGTTGTAATAAAATATCGTGAACGTGATGTGATGTACAAGTTTAAGAATGAAAGCATTTCAAGGTATATTTTAAATGAGGTTGAAACATTTCGCCATTTGATATTAATTCGGTTGTATTTCATTTTGACGATTTTAATTACGGAAGACGATCACAACCATATTTTTTTTTAAACAATTGCAACTCAGCTGTTTTTTTTCCATACCATATAATAAAATGAGAAAGTATATATCACACTGTCGGAACAGTTCCAACATTCAATAGAAAAATCGTAGAAATAATATCATTTAGTGTCCGTCGTCTGTTATCCATAACTTTTCATATTAATATTTAATCTTTTTCTTAGAAACGGCAAAACCAAATGCTTTATTTTACGCTATCAAGTTTTAGGACAATTTTGTAGCGCGTGCATATATAGTACATGTTAATACAAAACGCACATGCATAAATGCTTACCTCACCATGACCAGACCCAAAGGGTCTAAGGTATTATCATCACATTGTGTCCAGCGTGGTATGTAAGTCTTTAACATTAACATTGGAGGGATGTAGGAGAGGTGTGTATTCAGTGCCGTCTTAACGCATGGGCACGCAGGGCAGTTGCCCGGGGGCCGATGAGCATAGGGGCCCCATGCTTATCTATGTATGTTGTGTACTGTATGTTTTTCTAAGGTTTAAACACTGACTTTGTTGGAAATACCAATACAATATATATATGTTTAATTTTATATACATTTACAGTTTTATTCCAATGAGTGGTTGTGTAGATATGGGCCCCAGTGTACTGATTGTCCCGGTCTTTAAATATTGGACTTCTCTCAACCCGCACCTTGGCATTTTTTTTAAATAGATTTATGATGGTTGTCCGTAAAAATGTACTGGAATATATTATAGCATTGGTTGTCGTTAAGAATAAAGTACGGTTAAAAAAGTGTTTAAAAAAATTTCAAATATGACAAAGTTCTATTCCCCAAATAATTCTATCTATTACTTCTTTAAGGTTAATACCAAAATTTCGACCAGTTTTCGACAATCAGTGTTAATAAGTTTCTGAATTGATATGATCTCAATATGTACATTATCAATGTCATAGCAGACGATGAAACCAAAATTGATCTGTATGAGATATATTTTTAGCTCACCTGACCCAAAGTGAGCTATTGCCATCACTTGGCGTCCGTCGTCGTTGTCCGTCGTACGTCGTAAACGTTTTCAAAATCTTCTCCTCTGAAAGTACTAGACCAATGGAAACCAAACTTGGTCTGAATCATCACTAGGGTTTCTAGTCTCAAAATTGTGTCCGGTGATGCCGTGCACCAGCCAACATGGCCGCTGTTACAAAAAATAGAACATATGGTAAAATTGCAGGTTTTGGGTAATAACTCAAAAACCGTTAATAATATCAAAAATCTGACATGGGATAAAAAATTATCAGCACATCAAGATCTACCTACCCTGTACTTTTGAAGTAAATCTGATTACCCATCTTGGAGTTATTGCCCTTTTTTCATCAAATTTGTAAAAGTTTAATACTTTTCGTCTTATATTTCAAAAACTATAAGAGATAAATGTTAATTTTAATTCCAAAAATGTGCGGCATATCAAGATCTACCCACCTTGCAATTTTGAAGTAAATCCCATTACCCATTTTCGAGTTATTTCCCTTTTTTCATCAAATTTTCTAAATTTTAATACTTTTCGTCCTTTATTTCAAAAACTATTTAGAGATAGATGTTAAGTTTAAATTGCAAAAATGTGCAGCATTTCAAGATCTACCTGCCCTGCAATTTTGAAGTAAATCCCATTACCAATTTTGACCGATTATGCAAATTGGAAAAAAGGGGGGATGATATTAAAAAAAAATCTTCTCCTCTGAAACTACTGAGCCAATCTCAACCAAACTTTGCTGTAATGATCCTTAGGTGGTCCCCTTTCAAAATTGTGTCCGTCAGCGCCGTCCTGTATCCAAGATGACCGCCATTACCAAAAATAGAAATTTCTTCAAATGGCCAAAACTGCTCTATTTTAAGCCAGAAAGTGCCCAAATTTGAACTGTATCATGATAATGATGAGCTTTTTAACATATATTACGGGATTTTTTATGAACTTTGAACTTTTGACGATTTTGACCGATTATGCAAATTAGAAAAAAGGGGGATGAAATTTAAAAAAAATCTTCTCCTCTGAAACTACTGAGCCAATCTCAACCAAACTTTGTTGAAATCATTCTTGGGTGGTCTTCTTCCAAAATTGTGTCCGGCATTTCAGAACACCGACCAGAAGGCCGCCACAGCCGAACTTAATTTAACATAGGACCCTATAGGAAATTCCCATAAAAATCTTCTTGTCTGAAACCATTTGCTCAATAACAACAAAATTTTGATCAAATAGTCATTGGATGGTTCTCTTCCAAAAATGTGTCCGGTGGTTCGGCCTAGTGTATGACATTACTTTTCTAATTGATACACATTGTTCAAAAGAAAAAGAAAAGCAATGGAAAACCGAATGGGGACACAGTGTCTTCTTTGCCTCTCTAAACAGCACAAGTCGTGGGGTGGCTATAATGCTTAAAAATAGTTTTCAATACACTTTACACAGTGAAACCAGAGATCCGAAAGGAAATTTTATTATACTAGATGTCTCTACCCAGGAACAGCGTCTCTCCTTAGTGGCACTCTATGGACCAAATGAGGACTCGCCTGATTTCTTTTGAAAAGTTAAAAAGTAAACTGGTGTCACTAATCAACACTTCTATAATAATTGGGGGAGATTGGAATGTGGTTCAGGACTTCAGTTTTGACACTGATAATTATTTACATAAAAAAAACTTAAAATCTCATGACAAAGTTCTTGAAATAAATAGCTATCTAGATCTAATTGATGTATGGCGAAAAAATGAACACAGAGGAGAGACGCTTTACTTGGCATGGTCCAAACAGAAAACAGAGTCGATTAGACTATTTTCTTATCTCTAGTGATCTTGAAGGTTTTATTAAACGCAGTGAAATTGGACTGAGTTATAGATAAGACCATTCCCCAGTGTCTGTCTCATTCCAATTTCATAATCAAGAAAGAGGTCGTGGAACTTGGAAGTTTAATAACAGTCTACTTTATGACCCGGATTATGTTACACTAGTGAAAAATTGTATACTGTAAACCAACTTTTGTTCGCGTGCTATAAACCTTCGCGACTTTCGCAGTAGAGTACAAAATCGCAATTGATTTTTTTTATATATATATATATATATATAGCGTAATATATTTCTGGTATAGATCGATATCCGTTAGACAACACAAAGTTATGTATACGTAGTTAAATTTGGGGGTCATGTAAATTAACATAATTAATTTCTCCACAGAACCAGCTCTACAAATACATTTTTGTATAAATGTAGGCTAGTTGAAACTGAATTGTGTGCTTTTTGTGGAGAGACTAGGGAGACCATTCTGCACCTCTTCTGTGATTGCAACATAGTAAAAAACATCTGGCTTAGAATATATGAGCAATTGCAAAAGCGGAGTTTTTTTATGTTTTTTGTTTATTACATATATTGTACCACATTGTTGGTATATGGTATGGTTAAAAGAAAAAAGAAAAACTCTTTTGCATGATCAAACTGTATACATTTATGATTATTATGTAGACATGTATGTAAATTATTAATTAGGCAACAATAAAAAGTAAAATTACAAAAAAAAACTTTGCTGAAATTATCCTTGGGTGGTCCCCTTCCAAAAGTGTGTCCAGCATTTCAGACCTTCGACCAAGATGGCCGCCACAGCCGAACTTAATTTAACATAGGACCCTATGGGAAATTCCCATAAAAATCTTTTTGTCTGAAACCATTTGCTCAATAAGAACTAAATTGTGATGAAATAGTCATTGGATGGTTCTCTTCCAAAAATATGTCGGCCCGTGCGGCCCTTCGACCAAGATGGCCCCCACAGCCGAACTTAGCTTAACATAGAACCCTATGGGAAATTCACATAAAAATCTTCTCTTCAGAAACCATTGGGTTAATTCCAACCAAACTTTGGTGGAATGGTCCATGGATGGCCCCCTTCCCAAAATTTGTCCGGTGATCCCGACATCTAACCAGGAAGTCCGTCAAGTTAAAAATAGAAAAAAGGGGATGAAATTTAAAAAAAAAATCTTCTCTGAAACTACCGAGCCAATCTCAACCAAACTTTACTGAAATGATCATTGGGTGGTTCCCTTCCAAAATTGTGTCCGGCATTTCAGACCTCCGACCAAGATGGCCGCCACAGCCGAACTTAATTTAACATAGGACCCTATGGGAAATTCCCATAAAAATCTTCTTGTCTAAAACCATTTGCTCAATAAGAACTAAATGTTGATGAAATAGTCATTGGATGGTTCTTTTCCAAAAATGTGTCCAGCGGTTCGGCCCTTCGACCAAGATGGCTCCCACAGCCGAAGTTAGCTTAACATAGAACCCTATGGGAAATTCACATAAAAATCTTCTCTTCAGAAACCATTGGGTTAATTCCAACCAAACTTTGGTGGAATGGTCCATGGATAGCCCCCTTCCAAAATTGTGTCCGGTGATCCCGACTCTCAACCAAGATGGCCGCCAAGCTAGAAATAGAAAAAAGGGGGGATGAAGTTTAAAAAAAAAATTCTCCTCTGAAACTACTGAGCCAATCTCAACCAAACTTTGCTGAGATGATCGTTGGGTGGTCCCCTTCCAAAATTGAATCCGGCATTGCAGACCTCCGACCGGGATAGCCGCCACAGCCGAACTTATTTTTACATAGGACCCTATGGGAAATTCCCATAACAATATTCTTGTCTGAAACCATTTGCTCAATAAGAACTAAATTTGATGAAATAGTCATTGGATGGTTCACGTCCAAATATGTGTCCGCTGGTTCGACCGTTCGACCAAGATGGACCACACAGCCGAACTTAGCTTAACATAGGACCCTATGGGAAATTTACATAAAAATATTCTTGTCTGGAACCAGTTGCTCAATTGGAACCAAACCTTGATAACATAGTCATTGGATGGTCCTCTTCCAAAATTGTGTCTGGTGGCCCCGCCCACTGACCAAGATGGCTGCACAGTTGAACTTAGTTTAACATAGGACCCTATGGGAAATTCACATAAAAAACATCCTGTCTGGAACCAGTAGCTCATTTAGAACCAAACTTTGATGGAATAGTCACTGGATGGTCCTTTTACAAAATTGTGTCCGGCAGTTACGCTCTCCCACCAAGATGGCCACCACAGTGCAGTTGCGTTGTTATTGAAAGCAGCTTTGATCCAGGTGAGCGATTACAGGCTCCTGGGAGCCTCTGGTTGTATTAGCACCTGTGTAGTAGTCTCAGTAATCTTGTGTCAAGGAACATTTTGATTAATTAGTCATGGGAAATAGTGATGAATAATTTGTAATGTACATAATAATTACTTCAAGGACTGGCTTGAGAACAAAACAAAACACCATTAGCAGATTTAACATTTATATTAATAAAAGAATAACATTTTTGAATTGATATTATTATCCCTGTATTATTTTGTATACTGAAAAACATATGAAAATTCAGGGTAAACAATTATATGTATTCATACAGTGTACTTGTATAGACATAAACATGGCTGAACTCAGAGAGTTTGGCGAAAGCATGCAGTTCCTGAATGTTATAGAGCATGCTAACACTAGACCAACAATAAACCACCAACCTTTGGCAGGTAACTGACCAATCCTATAATTACATGCACTCGAGTACACATTTTTGCTATGCACAAAGCAGGGATTGAATTATTACCATAGAGGCTATTGATTGATGGTCAACAGCAGCCGTATTTAAACTAGCAACTTAAACTACTCCGTCACCTAGGCCCCCACTAGCCATTTATATGCACAATTTCATTACAATTCTTGAACACAGCATAGTTTTATAGGAATTAGCTTACACAGTACATGGGTGCATTTTTTTTATTCAAATGCTTTTGAAAAAAAAACAATGGTTTCAGGCATTTATTTCATATTCCAATCCGGTAAGAATAAGTTTCAAATGTACACACATAAAATTGAAATTCAACCAAATAATGTTTGCATAAATTATTGCATAAACAAGACTTGATTCTCAAAATCCGTGTCCCCCCAAAAAGTTGCAGATAATTGTTTCTTATGACAAAAATAGTCTAATCCTCACCAGCTTCACATTCTTTTTTTTTCAAATCTGAAAATTTTCTGCTCATCATAAGCTAGTTATTTCATTAAAAACAAGAATTAATTCTCAAAATCCGGCCATAATTTTCAGAGAAAACTAGAATTGTTTCATACAACTCTCAAGTAAAATATTTGACCTCAAGGTCAAAGGTCAAGGTCAAACTGTGATCATGATGGTACGTGAGATACTGTCTCATCATTATACAACCACATACCAAATATCATTAACCTATCTAAAAAGGCAAAAAGTTATTGCCCAGACACAAACACACTTAAAAATATCAATTATTTGACCTTAAAGTCAAAGGTCAAACTGAGGTCACGATGGAACACGACACACCGTCTCATGATTATACACGGTACACCTAGATACCAAATATCATTAATCTATCGTAAAAGACAAAAAAGGTTATGACTCGGACACCATAACACTTAAAAAATATCAATTATTTGACCTAAAGGTAAAAGGTCAAAGACAAAATGTGGTCATGTTGGTACATGACACACCCTCTCATGATTATACACCTATATACCAAATATCATTGACCTATCTGAAGAGACAAAAAAGGTTATGGCCAGACAGTAAATTTGCAAATCCATTCAGATTGAACAAAGAGTTAATTCCCTCTTTTGTCTATTTTCTTGTATAATTTTACTTATATCTTTTTTATTTGGAATGTGACCCACCAATTTTTGAATTTTATCTTTTTAAGAAACATTTGAACCATTCAATGGAGAACATTCACCTAAATTTACTCAACAGGTGTCGCTCGAGACGTTGGTACCGGGCTATGTAAACTATTATTTCAAACACAATTTCTATCTAATTATCCAACAATAATTATTTTGTATTTGTATAACAATATTCCTCAAGTTAACAACAAATGCATCATAAGTTGTAACCATCTTACTAAATTACTAAAGTGATCACGTCATTACGTTGAAATAAGACAAGGACAACGTTGCAAGCATATCTGGGTCACGGGCACCTGTTACTAACTGTGAATGCGAATATAAAATAAAATTGAAAATATTCTTATTATTTTTTTCTTATGTTCTCCATGAGCAAAAAGCAATATTTTCAATAATTTTATAATTAGTAAATACGCATAGCATACGTACGATAAATGTAGAATGAGGAAACTATAGTACACGTGTACGTACGTTGTTAAACAAAGTTTTATATTTGTTCACATTGATTGTTTGTATTTCCCTTTTTAAAAGATTTTCATGTTGGTTTCCTAGTTTTGTTGTATCTGATTTTCTACTTTCATGGTAAATAATCGTTTATTAATGGTTAGAATCAAATAATTTCGATCAATTTCACATACATTAATTATTCTTGGCGAATTGTCTGTACTGTTCTGTTCCGGATTCCAACCACAGTGGCTTGTCTTTAAGATATATAACTTTATTAATAAAAAGAATATGCACCCCCTATATCATTTTTAAGATATATATATTATTAAAAAAAACAACTAAGCGTGTTGGGACCTCGTCTTCATCTCATTGAAAATTAACTTGTTCTCGTCGTGATATAGCTGAAAAATTGCCGTAAACAACAATTACTCACTGATCCCCAACATGATGTTAAAAACATATTCTGTCTCAAACATAAATATCTACATTTATTAATCTACTATTTAAGTGGTTATTTTCGAAGGGGTGTTAATTTTGACGTTTTCAGCTTTATCTTAAGCCATTCAAATAAAGGCATCAAACATTCTGAAGGTTTTGATAAAAAACAATTCAAACGTGAATACCTGGGTCGTATTATAGATAATGTTTCATATTATCCCATTTTATTTTCATCAACAGTTATGTGTGGATTTTATTTTTCATCAACAGTCGCTTGACTATTATTAATTGTTAATAATACTAATGTGATTTCTATGTGATAATGTTTGTCAGTGACTTGCGGCAGGTCGGTGCTTTTTTCAGGGAACTCCGGTTTCCTCCACCACGGGCCGAATAAAACTGACAGTCACGAAACAAGAAGTGTACTGTTTCATTTCAACGGTAATACAAGCTATTTAACAACCTCTACACTCAATGCAAAATATATTTGGGCGGTGTTGATTAAATTACATGATAGTGCTACATATGATGATAGAAGAAAATCATATGAATGGTTAAAGCACCAAGCATTAAAATGCAAGTTATCTCTTTGAAGGTTTACTTTTTAAGGAATCAATCTTATCGGGACAAATCCGAGAATCAGAAGCAATAATTAAACTGTTGAACTTTCTTGCATAACTTAGGTTCTTGAAATCCGGACACGTATTATACGAGTGATTGTTGTTTAACGCCAATTCAGCAATTTTTCAGCTATATCATGGTGAGAACAAGTTAATTTTCAATGAGATGATGATGAGGTCCGCTTTGTACTAGAACAACACGCTGAGTTGGATTTTTATAGCGCTAGATCACTAAAACAACAGTCCGCGGATAGACATGTCGCCCCACTCGGACACATTATCCTGATTCCGAGTCGACCCGTCTTTGCTCTTTCTCCTTAATGCTGCGTGCTTACCAGAGAAGCAACAAATATAAATTTGTATAGTCTTTGGTATGACCCGATCGGGGCTCGAACCCACGATCTACCGCAATCGAGGCGAGCACTCTAACCATTACGCCTCCGATGCGGTTCGCATTATACGAAGCTGCATGAACGCGGACGAGACACACATTCATGTCATTAAGGGGACGACCATTTAACTTTTAGGATGTTTTTTTCTGAAGAATTGTTTTTATTAATTATGTGGTGAATCTTAAAGAAACAAAATAAATTTACACGACGAAAGATGCAAAAATATCATTAATCCGGCCCTACAGTTCTCAACGAGAAATTTATGATAAAAATTACTGATTTTTTATTATGTCCAAAAAATAAAAATCTGATTTTTGTTTCCTGTGAAAAAATATATCGCTGTGTGGGAAATGTTTTGTAGATCAGTGATTGTCCTTTTTCTTTTGGCCATTGTATTGCCTGCCCTTGCGCGTGGGGATCTTAAAACTCTTCTTGCATTGTTTTTGAAGCAAAAGCGAGTACGCACATTTACATGGTTAGACCCTATACATTGAATAAAATATGTGTACAATTTTCAATCAGGTTCAATTTAGTCTGAAAACTCGTGTGCAATTTTATGTCATTAGACAACAAATGAAGTTAAAAAAAAACTCGTGTGCAATTTTACGTCATTAGACACCAAAATGAAGCTTAAAAAAACCACGTACATGCAATTTTACATTGCCATTGCAAACATTGGGCCCTATAGGCTATGGTTGTTACCGGTCACTGTGAAATAAACTAGAAGAAAAGGTATTGGGAATATCAAATTAAAATCTATTGTGTTCACTTTCGTCCTCTCTATAGGCTGTGCCTACCGTCATATTACGCAACGTGTCAGATCAAGGACACCACGTAGGTAATGATATTGCCATTTGATTACATTGGTTACAAGCGTTTATCGGAAAACAAACGTTTCCTAACCATCGTCGGTACAGCAACGCCACCTGGGGGGAAGATGGCTGAATGTTCTCCATTACAAAAAAAATCAGAAAATTCTATGCATTAGAAATTTATATGTTCATCAGATAAATGCATCCAATAACGTTTTTTCCTTCATTGTCTATAAATGTTGCCCCAAAATGCCATTTTCCCTTCAATTTTCAAATTAAAATTTTGATCTTGGAATGCCGATGACCCTCATTTTTTTTTCTTTTTCATTTGGAAGGGCATATTACAAGGTAGTTTACTTTAAAAAAAAAAATCTATGGATAAAAAATTAGACACCTTAAAGGAATACGATACAGTAGCAAGGGCAGGTAATTATTTGGCCGAATACCGCATGTTGTTTTCGCGACGTCACAGTAACGAGCGCGACATTTTCCGCGGAAGTTGCATCGACGTCATTAAAAAGCCGATTGCGTAAAAATTTTGAAAGCACCTGCTTCAAGTCGAATAATGTCGTTTTTAAAAGAAGGAGAAATACGCCGTCGGAAAAATTGTTCAGAGCACCTGAAAGAGTTGGATAGGAATGTTGGTGAGACATAGGTAGACCAGACAGACGCAGACCAGACGGACGCAAACCCTGGAACAGATTATAAAGATATATGCTGGCAGGATGGGAGACGAATAGTTGAACTAAAAACACTAGCAGAGCAATTAAACGCGTGTGACGGTTGTGATTCACCGTTAAATCTAATTCCGTCTCGGGCTATTACATAGAGGATAATTGTAAAAGAGGAAAATATTTTATAGGGACACTATTTATTGTTACAGATGCCCCTTTTTAGTAAACATTCAAAGCGAAGCACAAAAGTCCCCTGTCTTGCAACATTATTGTCTTGGTTCCCATTACGTAGAGATGTAGGGATCGTAAACCTATTGTGTGCCAATTTTCAAAAAGATCTATCAAAGCATCTCTCTGCGTAATCTTTTGGACAATAGTAAATGGAAAGGAGAGAAAAAAAATACATGTATAAGAAATGGTGCAAATACAATTAACTTCCTACTCTTCATGCAGGGATTTAATGGATAAAAGAAAACAGTTTAACAAATGTCGACGACTAAATATTGATATAAACACAGGCACGAGTAACACGGTACCCCAAATTCAGACAAAAAACAAACAAACAAACAAACAAAACTAAACCGAGACAAAACATGTGGTGTTCATTTGCTGAACAACTCTGTTTCATATCTGTGAAGGTAATAATTGGTACACGAGTTATGTGCATATTTTGAATAATTTATTCTCGTCAGTAGTTCTTGAAATCTACATGTAAATGATTGAATATCCAAATAGATACACAAAAACACACACAATGATGTGAAGCACAAACAACCGAAAAGAGGACGTGATTAACGCCGGGTATTCGGATACTCGAAACCGGTGGGGACGCTATGAATTCGGTGCAATCTAATAATTTTGAATGTTTTCATTGGTCAATTTAGAATTTTTGTACACTACATACCGCGGAACATTCTTCTCCGTGTTCCATTGTAGAATGCTCCGCCCTCTGTAGTGTCCAAACATTCAAATTATAATTATGGGCCTACCATTTAACTTGAAGGAGGGGGGGGGGGCATGGTTTTTTCCTAAATGTCCCCCCCCTTTTTTTTGTGTCCTTACTCCGGCAATTTTGATTTGTATACAAATACCTGAAAATATTGCCTTTTACTTTTCAAGTAAAGATCAGTAAAAATACGCGTTGGTATATTGTACATTAAAATACAAAAGTAACATATTAATAAAAAAAAAATTAGCGGCAATTTATTTGTAACAATCTCTGCATCTGTCCGAGGTATCTGCACAAGAAAGTGTGAACAAATCCTTTATCCGGGTATGTTTATATTATTTATATCTACCAATAGATGTCTGTACAATTTTTTTACACATATTTAACAAAAAATTCTGACTACAATTTATTTGTAATAAATTAATATCTACAACTGCATATGAAAGTGCGAAAATAATCTCGAGAAAATGGTTTATGCATATCTCACACCTGATTTCCGTAAGCATATTTCTCGAGAACTTTGATACATTTTTTTTGTTTGATCTTTGAGTGTAATGAGGTTTTAATGCCCGTTGCTCAAACACTTGATGTCCGTCCGTCTGTACGATTTCTGCTATCTGCAACTCCCCTGACTGTAACCACGCAATTGATTGACGTTAAACTATATATTGTACTTGAAATACATTGTAGTTGTGCACAATGGTTTTTAGATTTTTCATTGAAGGCCGATGGAGGGGGTAGTAGGATGATTCTGCAACCCGCAACTCCTAAATAACCACTCAATGGATTGAAGTGCAACTTAAACTACAAATTTGACATACAATGTAGTTTGCTCACCACGGTTTTATTTTTAGAATTGGAGGTTAGAGGTAGGAGGGAGATTCTGTAATCTGCAGTTCCTCAATAATGCACTGAATGGTTTGAAGAGAAATTTGTACAATAGACATGACATACATTGTACTTGTGCATCGTGTTTTTTTAGGTCCTTCCACTGAATGGAGGAAATACGAGAGGTTGTGGGTATTAGTTAGCCCTACGCTCACTTAAATTTGTGATAGATTAGCATCATACTAAAAGTAATGATTTTTAATTAGAAAAACGAAACTTCGCAATTAGTTTTATTCCGTAAAAGATAATCGGAAATTCCAAACAGGAGTTTTGTACAAAATTTGGGGACCTATCTTAATTTATGAAATTAATGCACCTAGTCCAAAGGATTATTCGACGTTTTTTCATCATCCTGCGTCCGACGTCACGGTTGTTCCAAAAAAAAGTTTTACTTCAGGTTCTTATAATCTGACAAAAACATACTGCTAACAATTATCCGACAAAATTAAGACTCAAAGTCAAGTTGTTTTGGTCTGATAAAAATGGTGTGGTTGGTTCAAATAAATGTCTGTAATTCCTCAAACCCCCAGAGCTTACGGGGCTGGGGGTTCGTC
Source organism: Bathymodiolus septemdierum (assembly GCA_963383655.1). Lineage (NCBI taxonomy): Eukaryota > Metazoa > Mollusca > Bivalvia > Mytilida > Modiolidae > Bathymodiolus > Bathymodiolus septemdierum. The sequence goes on from OY726525.1 coordinate 61,005,371, forward strand.
CCCCTGGACCCCCTACTAGGGCTCTGCCCTGGACCCGCTGGGGACCTTAAGAGGTCCCCAGATCCCTCTCCTACTCACGCCCCCCCCCATCCCAAATCCTGGATCCGCCCCTGAGAATATTATATAATTTTTCGTTCTCTTTCGTTTATTTCATTCTCCGGTTGCGTTGCCCTTTCATCCAATCCAAGGAAAACGGCGGGAAAGACTCCACGACGTTTTACCTATTAAAATACATTGTAGGGTAATTTGGCGCCGAAATTAACGATGTCTAGGTTTGTCATGAAAAATGCACGGTTTTTGTTCTGTAGCTTAAAAACAAGCACATGTACCCCCTTACTTTTTGTAAAAATTCTAAATAAAATCATTGCGAGAATATCATGACAAAATATTAAGAAAATATCAATTGTCATTTTTTTTCTACATGCAAATTTATTCATGAAGAAACCACTAAAAAATCCATATTCCACAAATAAGTAGAATTTTTGGACTACTTACTCTATTATTGGCAATGTACATGTTCATCATCTTTGAACGAAATTATCATAGGAAGCTATTGCAAAAAACCGGATGCAATTAGCTTTTACCGTTTTGAAATTGTGATATTTTCTTTACCGCTATAAAAATCCGTATTTTAAAAATGGTCGAAATTCGATCGTAAATATCTCGAAAACTAAGTCACGAAGGTATATTTTTCTTTGCATATTTGGAAAGAGCATGTCGAAATTGACCAAATCACGAATTTTCATGAAAAAATCAATTGGCAATCCCTACTGTATCGTATTACCTTAAGGCATGGTCTACCTGACCAAAATCACTTTTGCACACGTCTGAGACGTGACGTCTCGCAATTATCGATTAACGCTTCCTTTTTCAAATTTCCATTAACCAGAACTTGGGAGAAGCAGGCGTGAAATATGAATTGGTAAAATTTTGTTAAATTTTCTTCATTTTATATGCAATTAACGACATTTTGCTGAAAACAGTTAAGAATAACATTGTTGCGTGTTTGTGCAATGCATTTTATACGAATTTATCTCTCTGTATCACAACAATATAATACAATACAATACAATACAATACAATACCAATATTTTTATTTCGGGCAGAACAATTAACAAAGAATTTAATACAATGATTATGGATTGATTACATTGATTGGAAGATGACAACATTTTATGAAGCAAGACATCATTTGACTTGTGTAGTCCTATCACATAGTACCGCGGGTGGCGATATTTACTGTTTATTTGCTGCCTCCGCATAAAATAAAAAAAAGATTGATTGATTTGATTATTGGTGCTTAACGCCACCTTCAGCAATATTTCAGCTATATCATGGCGACCAGTCTTAGTGGTGGAAGAAGCCGGAGAGAACCACTGACCATGGGCAAGCAACTGGTAAGCTTTATCACTTGCGACTGCGAGTAATAAACAATGAAAAAATCCCAATGAAAACGTAAAATATGAACATGTACATGTGAAGTCGTATGTTATATAGGACTATTGACTTTGTGTTGTTCGCATGCAAACGTCCACGTGGATCACAGGGACTTGCTCCCGGCCTTTCGTTATCAATAATTTTAACCCTACTATCAATGATTATTGATAACGAAAAGGCCGGGAGCAAGTACACACATAATCTTGATAATTAATGTAATGATATGTATTTACTTTGTATTGATTTGAACACTGACTCACTCTGTAACCTGTGTAACATTTATTAGTTTAGAGAATAAAGTTATATACACAAACACAGTCATCTGTCAAAAGTATTCGGAAATGTAAAAAAAAAAATCCCTATATAATCAACCAAAACCATATTTTTTCAAAAACATATTGTGAAGTCATTTCTGGATAAATTTAACCAATGTTACACCAAAACATTCGGAATTGTCTAAATTTTTTTTTTTGCGTATTATGTTTATATGAGTGGTTTTTATTTGTACATAATTTTTCCATGATTTTTTATTTTTAGGATTTATTTTTAGTTGAAATATATAGGAAAATCAAAGTCAATTTGTATTTGTTTTATTTAAATTATGTACAAATAAAAATCACTCATAACTCAAACGCCATTTTGTTAGCGCTCAAAATGATGAACGAATGAACTCCGACTTTTTTTTTAAATATTTTTACGCAGGAATTGTTCAATCGAATCTCTGTTGGGAAATACACAATAAATATGTTTTTCGTGTTAACATCCATATCTTTGTTTTAAAATATCTCGTTCAAATACAAATAATTCAAAATCAAAATCAAAATTTCCGAAGGAGGTAAATGGAACAGCCACCAAATGCCGTGTGTATACAGTTCACGAATGGTTAAAAATTACCGTATTTTTCCTATTAGAATCGAAATAATTCATGGCAGGCATAGAGTTGTGCAAATTTACACATGGGCTGGGCCTTTATATTCTTAGATTTTACCACCCGCTATCGCTCTAGGTAAATTTTGAATATAAAGTCCCAGACCATGTGTAAATTTGCACTTTTAAAATTCGAATATAAAGACCCAGCCCATGTGTAAATTTGCAGAACTCTATGCCTGCCATGAATTATTTCTTAAATATAGTATTAAATTATTTTTTTCCCGAGAGAGGTAAGAGACAAGAATAAAGAGTGATCAATTTATACACAAAATTCCTGAATTGTGGACATTTGTTTGATCCTTTTGTACTTGACAAAATGTGGTTACTGTTCAAAGAAGAGTTTGAAGATACCAAAGGGGTAATCAGAATCCGTATATCGAAGAAGAACAGACAACACAATGGCCAAAAGAAAAAGGACAAACAACGATCTATAAAACATACCCATAAACGTGCAAATAAAATATATGTATTGCTTTTTATTGCACATTTTCATTAGCTTCAACCCCAGGACTACACACCAAACCTCGCAATCCCAAGCAATGCAAGTTTGAACCCATTTGAGACCCTGAAGCCCATTGCACACCTGCATTTAAATCATGGACATAGTAGGGCATCCCCAACACTTTGATAAGTGGGTGAGGAAAAAGGGGGGGGGGGACTACTTCACTTGTTATGGCCGAAATTTAATTAGCAACTGGATTTTCAGCATGAAAGCAAAAACAAATTGCTAAGTTGCCAGCCTCTGTGTTTGTTTGTTTTTTTTGTTTTTATTTATTTACGTGTTATTTTTGCAAGCTTTCACCCCTCGTGTCAGCTCCAAATGAGACCTCCCCTCCCCCACCTTCCGATTCATTACTAAAGCTTGATCTTCGCATCTGTAACCCTTTGCTACTCCACTGCATATGCATAATGCACAGAAAACATCGGATTGGACGAATAGCAGTCGAGCTATTAGAGATTTATGAAGTCGTTATTTCAAGATATTATAATGTTGATTTTTTTTTTATTAAAAATGTTAAGATTTTTTTTTATAAATAATCAATGTCATAATATTTCTACTTGTAGATCCATCATGGAAGCAATTTGTGATCCATGTTCAGAAAAAAACAAAAGACTTGTTGCTGAAAAATATTGTTCGGACTGTGAAAGAAAGCTATGCACAGAATGCACTGAATTGCATCTGAGGTGTGAGAAATTTAGATCTCATCATGTAATTGATTTGTCGTCGGTGGGATCAAGAATACCATCATCTTCTAAAACAAACTGTGAAATACACACAGACGTCCAGATTGATTATTTCTGTATTCAACATGATGTTGTATGCTGTAGAGCTTGTCTCTCGGATAGTCATAGGTTTTGTGAGTCTGTTTTACCTTTAGACTCTGCTTCAAAGGACGTCAAAAATTCATCTTTACTTTCCGATACGTTAGAAGAACAAGATTATATGACTGAAACATTGCAGATAATGGAAGAAAATAGAGACGAAAATAAAAAATTACTGAAACAGAAGAAGTCTCTGATAATAAAACAAATCAGTGCAGCTAAATCAATAGTTCCAAAATATCTATATGACATTAAAAAAAGATTAATTACTGAAGTAGAGTCTGTACAGGAAAAAAATGAGGAGAAAATAAACAGAGAAAAACATGAAATTTGTCAATTAAAATCGATTTTAAAAGACAATAAACAAGAACTAGAATTCATAAAAGAACACGGCTCTAATAATCAGCTATTTTTAACTTTACGAAAACAAATAACAATCATCCAGAAAACAGACCAGAAGATTCATGACATGTCGTCTGCTATTAATGAAATTGACATGGAGTTTAAAGAAAGTAAGAATGTCAACATTAAAACAATCGGATCACTGTCACAAATTACCCGACCTTGTCCTATTAAATATAAATCAATGAAAGCACACCATCAACAGGTAAAACTATATAGAAGACAAACACTGACCGAATTCATCACAGAAGGTGAAATTAATTTAAAACATGGCGTACAATACAATTTAACAGACATGGCTGTCACTTCTGACAACAAATTACTACTTTGTAATGTTGATTATTATCATCCGAAGGTATATATATACAAGGATTGCAAAACCTATGAAGATGAAATATCGTTTACTAGTACACCTTATCGTATTACTGTAGTACCATGTACAGATAAAGCAGTAGTTACTCTTCCACGTGAGGACTCCATACAATTTATCAACACTACTAACAATACAAAGGACAAGAAGATAAAGATAGGAGGATGGTGTGGAGGTGTCACTGCTGTAAAGGACCAAATTTACATCGGTGGAAGAGATAAAGTTATAATTTTAAATACAGATGGATCTCGTGTAAGAGAGATAACAACTGATGGTCGTAATAATTACGACTTATTGTATAATGAAAGGAATGATCAGTTGTTGTTAAGACAGATGGAGAGATTGTGTTGTATCAATTTAGATGACTACGTTATATATAGATACGACATATCAGGATTCCTAGGACTGGCTGTGGATCAACAAGGTCATGTATACATAAGTGGAGGTGATTCAGACGACATACACAGGATGTCACCAGATGGAACATTACGTGATATAGTATTGAGTAAACATGATGGTGTTGACCGACCAGGTGGTATAACATTTAACAATGACTTTACAAAACTGTTCATTATAAATGGAGGCTTCATAGGAGGTAAGACTGTATTAGTTTATAGATGTAAATGAAGGATTTTTATATTTTATAAATGAAGGATTTTATATTTTATAAATGAAGGATTTTTATATTTTGTAAATGAAGGATTTTTATATTTGTTGATGAAGGATTTTTATATTTTGTTGATGAAGAATTTTTATATTTTAAGGACATCAATGGTATTGACAAGTCACAAACCACGTGATATGACATTTAACAATAACTTACTAAACTGTTAATTATAAGTAGAAATAAGACTATTATGAATTAATTTATATTGTGTAGATGAAAGATTTTTATATTTTGTAAATAAAATATTTTTTGGTTTATTTTGTGGACAAGATGATATTGACAAGTCACAAGCCACATGATATAATATTTAACAATGGGTTGGTTTTTTTTTTTTGGGGGGGGGGGTATTTCAAAATATGTAATTAGCAAGTGGTTTACAATTAATTTATATTTTATTTATTTGGCCTAAGTCCTATTGGTGTGATCTGTTCAGTTACCGGTTTTTTCCGGTAAGGTAGATACATTTACTGACTATTGACACTACCTTATTCTTATTGGTTTGATTGTTACTATTGTTCTTTACACTTAAAAAACCAGTGTTTTATACACTGATCATTATTTTGATTTAATTTGATGCGTGTAAGGGACCGACCATTTAACTTGAAGGGGGGGTTATGGTTTTTTGTTTTGTTCAGAATATTTTTTTCGGAGTTAGAATATTTATTTTTTTTGTTGCGCAAAGCGCCATTTTTTTTCCATAATTTAACATTAGGTTATATGACAAAAACTCTGAATCAGATTATAATCAGATTATTTTTTTTTTGCTCCACCAAAATCAGAATATTTTTTTCAGCAACATTGGGAATCGCAATATTTTTTTTATTAAAAAAACATAACCCCCCTCTTCAAGTTATTTGGTCGTTCCCTAAAGTAGAACACGTTTGATAAAAAAAAAAAAAAAAAATACCCACCCACTTGCATACCTAAAATTTTTAGTAAATTTATTAAAACCACAAGCAATATATAGTATATGTATATATTAAATTTTTAATCGTATAAAACGAACTGTTTATTGCATTATATGATTAGTGGAATTTATGGACAGGGATTGTGTGATCAATATTCATGGACAATGATAATATAATAGTGACCAGCAGTTAACATTGAATTTCATGGACAGTGACAATTAATGTGATAATGGTGGACAGTTAATAGCCAAAAATGATATTTATTTTTGTATTTTTATTTATTGTGATATAAAAATAATATATATATATAAATGGCAATACACATATTCTCTTTTGCTTGTTTTCTTGTAGCCATAATTGCTAATTACTTACAAAACTGTTCATTATATGAAGTAGAAATAATTATATATTAATTAGTTGATAGCTTTAAATGAAGATTGTTTTTTCCTTTGTGATAACAATATGTTTCCTCATGAGTATGTACTGTAGATAAAAGTAGTAAAATATAGATCTAATTAATTTTACTGGATAATAATTTTAATTTGATTTGTGTTAATTATTGGAGTATACAGGATGCTAATTAAAGGATTATTGCTAACATTGTACATTTTGAGGTGAAGCTTGGAACTTTTGCTCATTTACATTGAAGTACCTGTACCAAGCCACTAAAATACTAGTAGTTGATTTTAGAATTGTTCCCAAAGTGTGGTGATTGTTTTTTTTTACATGTTATCGCAACAATTGGATCACTTACAACAGTTGGACAATTTAGAATATTCTGCTCATTTATATGGACAATTAACAACCGTTGGATGTTTTACAACATTTGGACAATTTACAACAATTTGGCCATTTACAATATTTGAACTATTAAGAATATTGTGATCATTTACAACATTTGGACAATTTAGAACATTCCGCTCATTTTTATGGACAATTAACAACCGTTGGATGTTTTACAACAGTTGAACTATTAACAATATTGTGATCATTTAAAACATTTGGATCATTCATAATATTTGGACAATGTATAACATGTTTTTATAGAATATTTCATACATACAATTTATATAAAGTATAACCTGTACAATGTGTCTATTTATAGCATATCAAATACACATTTATTACATAACAGATATATCCTGGGAATCGGAAACACACACATTTCTTTTTGGCCTTAAATTAGATAAAAATAAAAATCTAGATAATGTATATTAAGGTTTTATGGTTTATGGCATTTAACGTCACTTGCAACAATATTTTAATTATATCGTAGCGATCAGTTTTATTGCTGACAGAGTTCCCAGAGAAAACTACAGACCTGTCGCAAGTCACTGACCAACTTTATCACATAATGTTGTATCGAGTACACTTCGACATAAAGTATTTGCTGTTCCATATAATGTTCATCCTTAACAGTTTAACCTCATATTTTGCCTTATTAATAAAATGAGGGAAATTGCATTTTACAAGACATTATCAATACTGAGATCACTATGATAGTTTGATATTAAATCAGTGCCTATCACCACTAACGTTGTGCGTTCGATTCCCGCTTATGGCGAGGTGTACTCTATACATCTTTATCATGTTTGTGTTATCAAGTTTTAAAGATTTATTGCAGGTTAGTGGTTTTATCGATATTCCGGTTTCCTTCACCATAAACCACCAACCACCATCTCGTAGGTAAAATATTGCTACAAGTGATGTTAAGCACTAATTTATCTAGCGATTTTAAATTAATAATGATCTTATGTGTATAAATTTTTAATGGTGGTTGTTAGTTAAACCTGATCATTCAGAAACAACACACACACAAATTTTACAATTTGTACACACATAGAGAAAAAAACATAGCAATTTTCTTAATCACCTGGCGTCTGTTGTCCGTTTGTCATTTTTGTCAACACTTTATCTAACCTAATTATAAAGAATCGTGGAAGTTGTCGCTCACATTAACCTCTCTTTGTCATTGATGGCCTTTTTCAAATTTTTATTTTCTAATAAAAATCGCTGACACAGAATGAACCACACTAGTATATTTACATTCTCACTTATTCAAATGTCTGGTTTGATGCGAATCAACACTGAAATAAGATCCTGATTGGCTTCCATGTCAAATATAAACTTTAGTACATCGTAAGAATATTTCTTCTTGCATCAAGTTTTTAGCTCACCTTGCCAATGAAAATGTGAGCTTTTGCCATCACTTGGCGTCCGTCTTCCGTTAAATTTTCACATTTTAATGTTCTCCTCCAAAACCGCTTGTCCAAATGAATAGAAACTTGGTAGCTATAGGAATCATCTATGGAAGGTCTTCAATTAAAATTGTTCATTTTGACTTGATCAGTTAAAAATCATGGCCACCTCAGACAATTCTTGCTTCAGATTGGTTAATTTCTTAAAATTCTTCTCCTCTGAAACTCAGTTGCCAAATGAACAAAAATTTGGTAGGAAGCACCTATGGAAAGTTCTGTATAAGGTTTCCTCAAAACAGAATAAAAGGTGAGCAACAAAGTGTTTTAGCTCCCTGCCACGTGGCAGTTTTTAACATACAATTGTAGGAGCCTATTGGGAAATGAATAGCAGCTTTTCTTAAGAAGAGTTTCAAGATACCAAAGCCGAAAGAGGTAATAAGAATCGTAAATCGAAGGACGGACAACACGATGGCAAAACAGGACAAAAAATGATCTACAAAACATACATATAAAACTAAAGATAGGGTAACACAAGCCCCACTAAAAACCGGAACTGAACTCGGGTGTTCGGGAAAGGTAAGCTGTTCTTGCTCCACTAGTAGTACTCGTCGTATTAATCTGATAGGTCATGAATGAAGAAAGGACCGGTATCATATGGTATTTTGACCCTTACGGTATATTGACCCACCTTATTGAAAACAGACCCCCTGTATGGTAAATTGAAACCCCCATGGTATTTTGACCCCCTCATTTCTAATCAAGAGATAGGCAGGGGGTCAAAATACCATGGATGGGGGGTCGATATACCATGGGTATGGGGCTCCATATTCCATTACTAGGGGGCAAAATACCATGGCCGCTCATTGTCCTGGCTTTGTACAGGTAGTGTAATGGTAACAATACACATGACCGCTCATTGTCCTCATTTTGTACAGGAAGTGTAATGGTAACAATACACATGACCGCTGATTGTACTTGCTTTGTACAGGTAGTGTAATGGTAACAATACACATGACCGCTCATTGTCCTGATTTTGTACAGGTAGTGTAATGGTAACAATACACATCACCGCTCATTTACCTGGCTTTGTACAGGTAGTGTAATGGTAACAATCCACATGACCGCTAATTTTCCTGGCTTTGTACAGGTAGTGTAATGGAAAAAATACACATGACACCTCATTTACCTGGCTTTGTACAGGTAGTGTAATGGTAACAATACACATGACCGCTCATTAACCTTTCTTTGTACAGGTAGTGTAATGGTAATTATACACATGACCGCTCATTTTCCTGGCTTTGTACAGGTAGTGTAATGGTAACAATACACATGACCGCTCATTTTCATGGCTTTGTACAGGTAGTGTAATGGTAACAATACACATGATATCTCATTTTCATGGCTTTGCATAGGTAGTGTAATGGTAACAATACGCATGACTCTCAATTCTCCTGGCTTTGTCCAAGTAGTGTAAAGGTAACAATAGACATTACCGCTCATTGTCCTGGCTTTGTACAGGTGGTGTAATGGTAACAATACACATGATCGCTCATTTATCTGGCTTTGTAGAGGTAGTGTAATGGTAACAATATACATGACGCTCATTTACCTTGCTTTGTACAGATAGTGTAATGGTAACAATACACATGACCGCTCATTGTCCTGGCTTTGTACAGGTAGTGTAATGGTAACAATACACATGACGCTCATTTACCTGGCTTTCCACAGGTAGTGTAATAGTAAAAATACACATGACCGCTTATTTTCATGGCTTTGTACAGAGAGTGTAATGGGAACAATACACATAACCGCTCATTGTCCTGGCTTTGCACAGGTAGTGTAATGGTAACAATACACATGACCGCTCATTTACCTGGCTTTGTACAGGTAGTGTAATGGTAACAATACACATGACGGCTCATTGTCCTGGCTTTGTACAGGTAGTGTAATGGTAACAATACACATGACCGCTCATTTACCTGGCTTTGTACAGGTAGTGTAATGGTAACAATGCACAATACCGCTCATTTACCTGTCTTTGTACAGGTAGTGTAATAGTAACAATACACATGACAGCTCATTTACCTGGCTTTGTACAGGTAGTGTAATGGTAACAATACAGATGACCACTCATTGTCCTGGCTTTGTACAGGTATTGTAATGGTAACAATACACATGACGGCTCATTTACCTGGCTTTGTACAGGTGCTGTAATGGTAACAATACACATGAAAGCTCATTCTCCTGGTTTTGTACAGGTAGTGTAATGGTAACAATACACATGACCTCTCATTTACCTGGCTTTGTACAGGTAGTGTAATGGTAACAATACGCATGACCGCTCATTGTCCTTGTTTTGTACAAATAGTGTAATGTTAACAATACACATGGTCGCTCATTTTCCTGCCTTTGCAGAGGTAGTGTAATGGTAACAATACACATGACTGCTCATTTACCTGGCTTTGTACAGGTAGTGTAATGGTAACAGTACACATGACGGCTCATTTACCTGGCGTTGTACAGGTAGTGTAATGGTAACAATACACATGAACGCTCATTGTCCTGGCTTTGTACAGGTAGTGTAATGGTAACAATACACATGACCGCTCATTTACCTGGCTTTGTACAGGTAGTGTAATGGTAACAATACACACGACCGCTCATTTACCTTGCTTTGTACAGGTAGTGTAATGGTAACATTACACATGTAAGCTCATTCTCCTAGTTTTGTACAGGTAGTGTAATGGTAACTATACACATGACCGCTCATGTACCTGGCTTTGTACAGGTAGTGTAATGGTAACAATACACATCACGGCTCATTGTCCTGGCTTTGTACAGGTAGTGTAATGGTAACAATACACATGACCACTCATTGTCCTGGCTTTGTACAGGTATTGTAATGGTAACAATACACATGACGGCTCATTTACCTGGCTTTGTACAGGTGGTGTAATGGTAACAATACACATGAAAGCTCATTCTCCTGGTTTTGTACAGGTAGTGTAATGGTAACAATACACATGACCTCTCATTTGCCTGGCTTTGTACAGGTAGTGTAATGGTAACAATACGCATGACCGCTCATTGTCCTTGTTTTGTACAAATAGTGTAATGTTAACAATACACATGGTCGCTCATTTTCCTGGCTTTGCAGAGGTAGTGTAATGGTAACAATACACATGACTGCTCATTTACCTGGCTTTGTACAGGTAGTGTAATGGTAACAGTACACATGACGGCTCATTTACCTGGCGTTGTACAGGTAGTGTAATGGTAGCAATACACATGTAAGCTCATTCTCCTAGTTTTGTACAGGTAGTGTAATGGTAACTATACACATGACCGCTCATGTACCTGGCTTTGTACAGGTAGTGTAATGGTAACAATACACATCACGGCTCATTGTCCTGGCTTTGTACAGGTAGTGTAATGGTAACAATACACATGACCACTCATTGTCCTGGCTTTGTACAGGTATTGTAATGGTAACAATACACATGACGGCTCATTTACCTGGCTTTGTACAGGTGGTGTAATGGTAACAATACACATGAAAGCTCATTCTCCTGGTTTTGTACAGGTAGTGTAATGGTAACAATACACATGACCTCTCATTTGCCTGGCTTTGTACAGGTAGTGTAATGGTAACAATACGCATGACCGCTCATTGTCCTTGTTTTGTACAAATAGTGTAATGTTAACAATACACATGGTCGCTCATTTTCCTGGCTTTGCAGAGGTAGTGTAATGGTAACAATACACATGACTGCTCATTTACCTGGCTTTGTACAGGTAGTGTAATGGTAACAGTACACATGACGGCTCATTTACCTGGCGTTGTACAGGTAGTGTAATGGTAGCAATACACATGAACGCTCATTGTCCTGGCTTTTAACAGGTAGTGTAATGGTAACAATACACATGATCGCTCATGTACCTGGCTTTGTACAGGTAGTGTAATGGTAACAATACACATCACGGCTCATTGTCCTGACTTTGTACAGGTAGTGTAATGGTAACAATACACATGACCGCTCAATTTCCTGGCTTTGTAGAGGTAGTGTAATGGTAACAATACACATGACCGCTTATTTACCGGGCTTTGTACAGGTATTGTAATGGTAACAATGCACATGACCGCTCATTTACCTCTTTGTACAGGTAGTGTAATGGTAACAATGTTCATTGCCGCTCATTTACCTGTCTTTGTACAGGTAGTGTAATGGTAACAATACACATGACCGCTCATTTACCTGGCTTTGTACAGGTAGTGTAATGGTAACAATACACACGACCGCTCATTTACCTTGCTTTGTACAGGTAGTGTAATGGTAAAAATACACATGTAAGCTCATTCCCCTAGTTTTGTACAGGTAGTGTAATGGTAACAATACACATGACCGCTCATGTACCTGGCTTTGTACAGGTAGTGTAATGGTAACAATACACATGACGGCTCATTTATCTGGCTTTGTACAAGTGGTGTAATGGTAACAATACACATGAAAGCTCATTCTCCTGGTTTTGTACAGGTAGTGTAAAGGTAACAATACACATGACCTCTCATTTACCTGGCTTTGTACAGGTAGTGTAATGGTAACAATACACATGTAAGCTCATTCTCCTAGTTTTGTACAGGTAGTGTAATGGTAACAATACACATGACCGCTCATGTACCTGGCTTTGTACAGGTAGTGTAATGGTAACAATACACATCACGGCTCATTGTCCTGGCTTTGTACAGGTAGTGTAATGGTAACAATACACATGACCGCTCAATTTCCTGGCTTTGTAGAGGTAGTGTAATGGTAACAATACACATGACCGCTTATTTACCGGGCTTTGTACAGGTATTGTAATGGTAACAATACACATGATCGCTCATGTACCTGGCTTTGTACAGGTAGTGTAATGGTAACAATACACATCACGGCTCATTGTCCTGGCTTTGTACAGGTAGTGTAATGGTAACAATACACATGACCGCTCAATTTCCTGGCTTTGTAGAGGTAGTGTAATGGTAACAATACACATGACCGCACATTTACCTCTTTGTACAGGTAGTGTAATGGTAACAATGTTCATTGCCGCTCATTTACCTGTCTTTGCACAGGTAGTGTAATGGTAACAATACACATGACCGCTCATTTACCTGGCTTTGTACAGGTAGTGTAATGGTAACAATACACACGACCGCTCATTTACCTTGCTTTGTACAGGTAGAGTAATGGTAACAATACAGATGTAAGCTCATTCTCCTAGTTTTGTACAGGTAGTGTAATGGTAACAATACACATGACCGCTCATGTACCTGGCTTTCTACAGGTAGTGTAATGGTAACAATACACATCACGGCTCATTGTCCTGGCTTTGTACAGGTAGTGTAATGGTAACAATACAGATGACCACTCATTGTCCTGGCTTTGTACAGGTATTGTAATGGTAACAATACACATGACGGCTCATTTACCTGGCTTTGTACAGGTGGTGTAATGGTAACAATACACATGAAAGCTCATTCTCCTGGTTTTGTACAGGTAGTGTAATGGTAACAATACACATGACCTCTCATTTACCTGGCTTTGTACAGGTAGTGTAATGGTAACAATACGCATGACCGCTCATTGTCCTTGTTTTGTACAAATAGTGTAATGTTAACAATACACATGGTCGCTCATTTTCCTGGCTTTGCACAGGTAGTGTAATGGTAGCAATACACATGACTGCTCATTTACCTGGCTTTGTACAGGTAGTGTAATGGTAACAGTACACATGACGGCTTATTTACCGGGCTTTGTACAGGTATTGTAATGGTAACAATACACATGATCGCTCATGTACCTGGCTTTGCACAGGTAGTGTAATGGTAACAATACACATGATCGCTCATGTACCTGGCTTTGTACAGGTAGTGTAATGGTAACAATACACAAGACCGCTCATTGTCCTGGCTTTGTACAGGTAGTGTAATGGTAACAATACACATGACCGCTCAATTTCCTGGCTTTGTAGAGGTAGTGTAATGGTAACAATACACATGACCTCTTATTTACCGGGCTTTGTACAGGTATTGTAATGGTAACAATGCACATGACCGCTCATTTACCTCATTGTACAGGTAGTGTAATGGTAACAATGTACATTGGCGCTCATTTACCTGTCTTTGTACAGGTAGTGTAATGGTAACAATACACATGACCGCTCATTTACCTGTCTTTGTACAGGTAGTGTAATGGTAACAATACACATGACCGCTCATTGTCCTGTCTTTGTACAGGTAGTGTAATGGTAATAATACACATGACCGCTCATTTACCTGGCTTTGTACAGGTAGTATAATGGTAACAATCCACAAAACCGCTCATTTTCCTGGCTTTGTACAAGTAGTGTAATGGACACAATACACATGACGCTCATTTACGTGGCTTTGTACAGGTAGTGTAATGGTAACAATGCACATGACCGGTCATTTACCTGTCTTTGTACAGGTAGTGTAATGGTAACAATACAAATGACGGCTCATTTACCTGGCGTTTTACAGGTAGTGTAATGGTAGCAATACACATGAACGCTCATTGTCCTGGCTTTGTACAGGTAGTGTAGTGGTAACAATACACATGACCGCTCATTTACCTGGCTTTGTACAGGTAGCGTAATGGTAACAATACACATGACCGCTCATTTTCCTGGCTTTGTACAGGTAATGTAATGGTAACAATACACATGACCGCTCATTTTCCTGGCTTTGTACAGGTAGTGTAATGGTAACAATACACATGACCGCTCATTTACCTGGCTTTGTACAGGTAGTTTAATGGTAATTACATGGCCGCTCATTTTCCTGGCTTTCTACAGGTAGTGTAATGGTAACAATACACATGAACGCTCATTGTCCTGGCTTTGTACAGGTAGTGTAATGGTAACAATACACATGACCGCTCATTTACCTGGCTTTGTACAGGTAGTGTAATGGTAACAATGCACATGACCGGTCATTTACCTGTCTTTGTACAGGTAGTGCAATGGTAAAAATACACATGACCGCTCGTTTACCTGGCTTTGTACAGGTAGTGTAATGGTAACAATACACATGACGGTCATTGTCCTGGTTTTGTACAAATAGTGTAATGTTAACAATGCACATGGTCGATCATTTTCCTGGCTTTGCAGAGGTAGTGTAATGGTAACAATACACATGACGCTTATTTACCTGGCTTTGTACACGTAGTGTAATGGTAACAATACACATGACGGCTCATTTACCTGGCGTTGTACAGGTAGTGTAATGGTAGCAATACACATGAACGCTCATTGTCCTGGTTTTGTACAGGTAGTGTAATGGTAGCAATACACATGACCGCTCATTTTCCTGGCTTTGTACAGGTAGTGTAATTGTAACAATACACATGACCGCTCATTTTCCTGGCTTTGTACAGGTAGTGTAATGGTAACAATACACATGACCACTCATTTTCCTGGCTTTGCACAGGTAGTGTAATGGTAACAATGCACATGACCGCTCATTGTCCTGCCTTTTTTCAGGTAGTGTAATGGTAACAATACACATGACCGCTCCTTAACCTGTCTTTGTACAGGTAGTGTATTGGTAATTACATGACCGCTCATTTTCATAGCTTTGTACAGGTAGTGTAATGGTAACAATACACATGCCGGCTCATTTACCTGGCGTTGTACAGGTAGTGTAATGGTAGCAATACACATGAACGCTCATTGTCCTGGCTTTGTACAGGTAGTGTAATGGTAACAATACGCATGACCGCTCATGTACCTGGCTTTGTACAGGTAGTGTAATGGTAAAAATATACATGACCGCTCATTTACCTGGCTTTGTACAGGTAGTGTAATGGTAACAATACACATGACCGCTCATTTACCTGGCTTTGCACAGGTAGTGTAATGGTAACAATACACATGACCGCTCATTTTCCTGGCTTTGTACAGGTAGTGTAATGGTAACAATACACATGACCGCTCATTTACCTGGCTTTGTACAGGTAGTGTAATGGTAACAATACGCATGACCGCTCATTTACCTGGCTTTGTACAGGTAGTGTAATGGTAACAATACACATGACCGTTCATTTTCCTGGCTTTGTACAGGTAGTGTAATGGTAACAATACACATGACCGCTCATTTTCCTGGCTTTGTACAGGTAGTGTAATGGTAATTACATGACCGCTCATTTTCCTGGCTTTGCACAGGTAGTGTAATGGTAACAATACACATGACCGCTCATTAACCTGACTTTGTACAGGTAGTGTAATGGTAATTACATGACCGCTCATTTTCCTGGCTTTGCACAGGTAGTGTAATGGTAACAATACACATCAACGCTCATTGTCCTGGCTTTGTACAGGTTGTGTAATGGTAGCAATACACATGACCGCTCATTTACCTGGCTTTGTACAGGTAGTGTAATGGTAATTACATGACCGCTCATTTTCCTGGCTTTGCACAGGTAGTGTAATGGTAACAATACACATCAACGCTCATTGTCCTGGCTTTGTACAGGTAGTGTAATGGTAACAATGCACATGACCGCTCATTTACCTGGCTTTGTACAGGTAGTGTAATGGTAACAATGCACATGACAGGTCATTTACCTGTCTTTGTACAGGTAGTGTAATGGTAACAATACACATGACCGCTCATTTAACTGGCTTTGTACAGGTAGTGTAATGGTAACAATACACATGACCGGTCATTGTCCTGGTTTTGTACAAATAGTGTAATGTTAACAATGCACATGGTCGATCATTTTCCTGGCTTTGCAGAGGTAGTGTAATGGTAACAATACACATGACGCTTATTTACCTGGCTTTGTACAGGTAGTGAAATGGTAACAATACACATGACGGCTCATTTACCTAGCGTGGTACAGGTAGTGTAATGGTAGCAATACACATGAACGCTCATTGTCCTGGCTTCGCACAGGTAGTGTAATGGTAACAATACACATGACCGCTCATTTACCTGGCTTTGTACAGGTAGTGTAATGGTAACAATACACATGACCGCTCATTTTCCTGGCTTTGTACAGGTAGTGTAATGGTAACAATACATATTACCGCTCATTTTCCTGGCTTTGTACAGGTAGTGTAATGGTAACAATACACATGAGCGCTCATTGTCCTGGCTTTGCACAGGTAGTGTAATGGTAACAATGCACATGACCGCTCATTGTCCTGCCTTTTTACAGGTACTGTAATGGTAACAATACACAAGACCGCTCATTAACCGGTCTTTGTACAGGTAGTGTAATGGTAATTACATGACCGCTCATTTTCCTTCCTTTGTACAGGTAGTGTAATGGTAACAATCCACAAAACAGCTAATTTTCCTGGCTTTGTACAGGTAGTGTAATGGAAACAATACACATGACCGCTCATTTACCTGGCTTTGTACAGGTAGTGTAATGGTAACAATACACAAGACCGCTCATTTTCATGGCTTTGTACAGGTAGTGTAATGGTAACAATGCACATGACCGCTCATTGTCCTGCCCTTTTAGAGGTAGTGTAATGGTAACAATACACATGAACGCTCATTAACCTGTCTTTGTACAGGTAGTGTAATGGTAATTACATGACCGCTCATTTTCCTGGCTTTGTACAGGTATTGTAATGGAAACAATACACATGACCGCTCATTGTCCTGCTTTTTTACAGGTAGTGTAATGGTAACAATATACAAGACCGCTCATTAACCTGTCTTTGTACAGGTAGTGTAATGGTAAAAATGCACATGACCGCTCATTTTCCTGGCTTTGCACAGGTAGTGTAATGGTAACAATACACATGACGCTCATTTTCCTGGCTTTGTACAGGTAGTGTAATGGTAACAATGCACATGACCGCTCATTTTCCTGGCTTTGTACAGGTAGTGTAATGGTAACAATACACATGACCGCTCATTTACCTGGCTTTGTACAGGTAGTGTAATGGTAACAATGCACATGACCGCTCATTTTCCTGGCTTTGTACAGGTAGTGTAATGGTAACAATACACATGGCCGCTCATTTACCTGTCTTTGTACAGGTAGTGTAATGGTAACAATGCACATGACCGCTCATTTACCTGTCTTTGTACAGGTAGTGTAATGGTAACAATACACATGGCCGCTCATTTAAATGGCTTTGTACAGGTAGTGTAATGGTAACAATGCACATGACCGCTCATTTACCTGTCTTTGTACAGGTAGTGTAATGGTAACAATACACATGGCCGCTCATTTAAATGGCTTTGTACAGGTAGTGTAATGGTAACAATGCACATGACCGCTCATTTACCTGTCTTTGTACAGGTAGTGTAATGGTAACAATAAACATGACCGCTCATTTACCTGGCTTTGTACCGGGAGTGTAATGGTAACCATACAGATGACCACTCATCTTCCTGGCTTTGAACAGGTATTGTAATGGTAACAATACACATGACGGCTCATTTACCTGGCTTTGTACAGGTGGTGTAATGGTAACAATACACATGGCAGCTCATTCTCCTGGTTTTGTACAGGGAGTGTAATGGTAACAATACACATGGCCGCTCATTGTCCTGTTTTTGTACAGGTAGAGTAATGGTAACAATACACATGACCTCTCATTTACTTGTCTTTGTACAGGTAATGTAATGGTAACAATACACATGACCGCTCATTTACCTGGCTTTGTACAGGTAGTGTAATGGTAACAATACAGGTGACCACTCATTGTCTTTGCTTTGCACAGATATTGTAATGGTAACAATACACATGACGGCTCATTTACCTGGCTATGTACAGGTATTGTAATGGTAACAATACACATGACAGCTCATTCTCCTGGTTTGGTACAGAGAGTGTAATGGTAACAATACACATGACCGCTTCTTGTCCTGGCTTTGTACAGAAGTGTAATGGTAACAATACACATGGCCGCTCATTTACCTGGCTTTGTACAGGTAGTGTAATGGAAACAACACACATGACCGCTCATTTACCTGGCTTTGTACAGGTAGTGTAATGGAAACAATACACATGACCTCTCATTTACATGGCTTTGTACAGGTAATGTAATGGTAACAATGCACATGACCGCTCATTTACCTGTCTTTGTACAGGTAGTGTAATTGTAACAATACACATGACCGCTCATTTACCTGCTTTGTACAGGTAGTGTAATGGTAATAATACAGATGACCACTCATTGTCCTGGCTTTGTACAGGTATTGTAATGGTAACAATACACATGACGGCTCATTTACCTGGCTTTGTACAGGTGGTGTAATGGTAACAATACACATGACAGCTCATTCTCCTGGTTTTGTACAAGAGAGTGTAATGGTAAGAATACACATGACAGCTCATTTACCTGGCTTTGTACAGGTGGTGTAATGGTAACAATACACATGACCGCTCATTGTCCTAGTTTTGTACAGATAGTGTAATGGTAACAATACACATGGCCGCTCATTGTCCTGCCTCTTAACAGGTATTGTATTGATAACAATACACATGATCGCTCATTAACCTATCTTTGTACAGGTAGAGTAATGGTAACTATACACATGACCGCTCATTGTCCTGGCTTTGTACAGGTAGTGTAATGGTAACAATTCACATGACCGCTCATTGTCCTGGCTTTGTACAGGTAGTGTAATGGTAACAATACACATGACCGCTCATTGTCCTGGCTTTGTACAGGTATTGTAATGGTAATAATACACATGACGGCTCATTTACCTGGCTATGTACAGGTGATGTAATGGTAACAATACACATGACAGCTCATTCTCCTAGTTTGTACAGGTAGTGTAATGGTAACAATACACATGACCGCTCAATTTCCTGGCTTTGTACAGGTAGTGTAATGGTAACAATATACATGACCGCTCATTTTTTTTGGCTTTGTATAGGTAGTGTAATGGTAACAATACACATGAGGCTCATTTACCTGGCTTTGTACAGGTAGTGTAATGGTAACAATGCACATTACCGCTCATTTACCTGTCTTTGTACAGGTAGTGTAATGGTAACAATACACATGACCGCTCATTTACCTGGCTTTGCACAGGTAGTGTAATGGTAACAATACACATGACCGCTCATTTTCCTGTCTTTGTACAGGTAGTGTAATGGTAACAATACACATGGCCGCTCATTTACCTGGGTTTGTACAGGTAGTGTAATGGAAACAATACACATGACCGCTCATTTACCTGCCTTTGTACAGGTAGTGTAATGGTAACAATGCACATGACCGCTCATTTACCTGTCTTTGTACAGGTTGTGTAATGGTAACAATACACATGACCGCTCATTTACCTGGCTTTGAACAGGTAGTGTAATGGTAACAATACACATGACCGCTAATTTACCTGGCTTTGTACAGGTAGTGTAATGGTAACAATACAGATGACCACTCATTGTCCTGGCTTTGTACAGATATTGTAATGGTAACAATGCACATGACGGCTCATTTATCTGGCTTTGTACAGGTAGTGTAATGGTAACAATACACATGACCGCTCATTGTTATGGCTTTGTACAGGTAGTGTAATGGTAACAATACACATAACCGCTCATTTTCCTGGCTTTGTACAGGCAGTGTAATGGTAACAATGCACATGACCGCTCATTTACCTGTCTTTGTACAGGTATTGTAATGGTAACAATACACATGACAGCTCATTTACCTGGCTTTGTACAGGGAGTGTAATGGTAACAATACAGATGACCACTCATTTTCCTGGCTTTGTACAGGTATTGTAATGGTAACAATACACATGACGGCTCATTTACCTGGCTTTGTACAGGTGGTGTAATGGTAACAATACACATGACAGCTCATTCTCCTGGTTTTGTACAGATAGCGTAATGGTAACAATACACATGACAGCTCATTCTCCTTGTTTTGTACAGAGAGTGTAATGGTAACAATACACATGACGGCTCATTGTCCTGTCTTTGTACAGATAATATAATGGTTACAATACACATGACCGCTCATTTACCTGGCTTTGTACAGGTAGTGTAATGGTAACAATGCACATGACCGCTCATTTACCTGGCTTTGTACAGGTATTGTAATGGTAACAATGCACATTACCGCTCATTTACCTGTCTTTGTACAGGTAGTGTAATGGTATAAATGCACATCACCGCTCATTTACCTGTCTTTGTACAGGTAGTGTAATGGTAACAATACACATGACCGCTCATTTACCTGGCTTTGTACAGGTAGTGTAATGGTAACAATGCACATGACCGCTGATTTACCTGTCTTTTTACAGGTAGTGTAATGGTAAAAATGCACATAACCGCTCATTTACCTGTCTTTGTACAGGTAGTGTAATGGTAAAAATGCACATGACCGCTCATTTTCCTGGCTTTGTACAGGTAGTGTAATGGTAACAATACACATGACCGCTCATTTTCCTGTCTTTGTACAGGTAGTGTAATGGTAACAATACACATGGCCGCTCATTTACCTGGCTTTGTACAGGTAGTGTAAGGGAAACAATTCACATGACCGCTCATTTACCTGCCTTTGTACAGGTAGTGTAATGGTAACAATGCACATGACCGCTCATTTACCTGTCTTTGTACAGGTAGTGAAATGGTAATAATACACATGACCGCTCATTTACCTGGCTTTGCACAGGTAGTGTAATGGTAACAATACACATGACCGCTCATTTACCTGGCTTTGTACAGGTAGTGTAATGGTAACAATACAGATGACCACTCATTGTCCTGGCTTTGTACAGGTAGTATAATGGAAACAATCCACAAAACAGCTAATTTTCCTGGCTTTGTACAGGTAGTGTAATGGAAACAATACACATGACGCTCATTTACCTGGCTTTGTACAGGTAGTGTAATGGTAAAAATACACATGACCGCTCATTTTCCTGGCTTTATACTGGTAGTGTAATGGTAACAATGCACATGACCGCTCATTGTCCTGCCCTTTTACAGGTAGTGTAATGGTAACAATACACATGACCGCTCATTAACCTGTCTTTGTACAGGTAGTGTAATGGTAATTACATGACGCTCATTTTCCTGGCTTTGTACAGGTAGTGTAATGGTAACAATACACATGCACCCTCATTGTCCTGGCTTTGTACAGGTAGTGTAATGGTAACAATACACATGACCGCTCATTTACCTGGCTTTGCACAGGTAGTGTAATGGTAACAATACACATGACCGCTCATTTTCCTGGCTTTGTATAGGTAGTGTAATGGTAACAATGCACATGACCACTCATTTTCCTGGCTTTGTACAGGTAGTGTAATGGTAACAATACACATGACCGCTCATTTACCTGGCTTTGTACAGGTAGTGTAATGGTAAAAATACACAAGACCGCTCATTTTCCTGGCTTTGTACTGGTAGTGTAATGGTAACAATGCACATGACCGCTCATTATCCTGCCCTTTAACAGGTAGTGTAATGGTAACAATACACATGACCGCTCATTAACCTGTCTTTTTACAGGTAGTGTAATGGTAATTACATGACCGCTCATTTTCCTGGCTTTGTACAGGTAGTGAAATAGTAAAAATACACATGCACGCTCATTGTCCTGGCTTTGTACAGGTAGTGTAATGGTAACAATACACATGACCGCTCATTTACCTGGCTTTGCACAGGTAGTGTAATGGTAAAAATGCACATGACCGCTCATTTTCCTGGCTTTGTACAGGTAGTGTAATGGTAACAATACACATGACCGCTCATTTTCCTGTCTTTGTACAGGTAGTGTAATGGTAACAATACACATGGCCGCTCATTTACCTGGCTTTGTACAGGTAGTGTAAGGGAAACAATTCACATGACCGCTCATTTACCTGTCTTTGTACAGGTAGTGAAATGGTAATAATACACATGACCGCTCATTTACCTGGCTTTGCACAGGTAGTGTAATGGTAACAATACACATGACCGCTCATTTACCTGGCTTTGTACAGGTAGTGTAATGGTAACAATACAGATGACCACTCATTGTCCTGGCTTTGTACAGGTAGTATAATGGAAACAATCCACAAAACAGCTAATTTTCCTGGCTTTGTACAGGTAGTGTAATGGAAACAATACACATGACCGCTCATTTACCTGGCTTTGTACAGGTAGTGTAATGGTAAAAATACACATGACCGCTCATTTTCCTGGCTTTGTACTGGTAGTGTAATGGTAACAATGCACATGACCGCTCATTGTCCTGCCCTTTTACAGGTAGTGTAATGGTAACAATACACATGCACGCTCATTGTCCTGGCTTTGTACAGGTAGTGTAATGGTACAATACACATGACCGCTCATTTACCTGGCTTTGCACAGGTAGTGTAATGGTAACAATACACATGACCGCTCATTTTCCTGGCTTTGTACAGGTAGTGTAATGGTAACAATGCACATGACCACTCATTTTCCTGGCTTTGTACAGGTAGTGTAATGGTAACAATACACATGACCGCTCATTTACCTGGCTTTGTACAGGTAGTGTAATGGTAAAAATACACAAGACCGCTCATTTTCCTGGCTTTGTACAGGTAGTGTAATGGTAACAATGCACATGACCGCTCATTGTCCTGCCCTTTTACAGGTAGTGTAATGGTAACAATACACATGCACGCTCATTGTCCTGGCTTTGCACAGGTAGTGTAATGGTAACAATACACATGACCGCTCATTTACCTGGCTTTGCACAGGTAGTGTAATGGTAACAATACACATGACCGCTCATATTTCTGGCTTTGTACAGGTAGTGTAATGGTAACAATGCACATGACCACTCATTTTCCTGGCTTTGTACAGGTAGTGTAATGGTAACAATACACATGACCGCTCATTGTCCTGCCTTTTTACAGGTAGTGTAATGGTAAAAGTATACATGACCGCTCATTAACCTGTCTTTGTACAGGTAGTGTAATGGTAAAAATGCACATGACCGCTCATTTACCTGGCTTTGCACAGGTAGTGTAATGGTAACAATACACATGACCGCTCATTTTCCTTGCTTTGTACAGGTAGTGTAATGGTAACAATGCACATGACCACTCATTTTCCTGGCTTTGTATAGGTAGTGTAATGGTAACAATACACATGACCGCTCATTTACCTGGCTTTGTACAGGTAGTGTAATGGTAAAAATACACAAGACCGCTCATTTTCCTGGCTTTGTACAGGTATTGTAATGGTAACAATACACATGACGGCTCATTTACCTGGCTTTGTACAGGTGGTGTAATGGTAACAATACACATGACAGCTCATTCTCCTGGTTTTGTACAGATAGCGTAATGGTAACAATACACATGACAGCTCATTCTCCTGGCTTTGTACAGCTAGTGTAATGGTAACAATACACATGACCGCTCATTCTCCTTGTTTTGTACAGAGAGTGTAATGGTAACAATACATATGACGGCTCATTTTCCTGTCTTTGTACAGATAATATAATGGTTACAATACACATGACCGCTCATTTACCTGGCTTTGTACAGGTAGTGTAATGGTAACAATACACATGACGGCTCATTTTCCTGTCTTTGTACAGATAATATAATGGTTACAATACACATGACCGCTCATTTACCTGGCTTTGTACAGGTAGTTTAATGGTAACAATGCACATGACCGCTCATTTACCTGGCTTTGTACAGGTAGTGTAATGGTAACAATGCACATTACCGCTCATTTACCTGTCTTTGTACAGGTAGTGTAATGGTATAAATGCACATGACCGCTCATTTACCTGTCTTTGTACAGGTAGTGTAATGGTAACAATACACATGACCGCTCATTTACCTGGCTTTGTACAGGTAGTGTAATGGTAACAATGCACATGACCGCTGATTTACCTGTCTTTTTACAGGTAGTGTAATGGTAAGAATGCACATAACCGCTCATTTACCTGTCTTTGTACAGGTAGTGTAATGGTAAAAATGCACATGACCGCTCATTTTCCTGGCTTTGTACAGGTATTGTAATGGTAACAATACACATGACCGCTCATTTTCCTGTCTTTGTACAGGTAGTGTAATGGTAAAAATACACATGACCGCTCATTTTCCTGTCTTTGTACAGGTAGTGTAATGGTAACAATACACATGGCCGCTCATTTACCTGGCTTTGTACAGGTAGTGAAATGGTAATAATACACATGTCCGCTCATTTACCTGGCTTTGCACAGGTAGTGTAATGGTAACAATACACATGACCGCTCATTTACCTGGCTTTGTACAGGTAGTGTAATGGTAACAATACAGATGACCACTCATTGTCCTGGCTTTGTACAGGTAGTATAATGGAAACAATCCACAAAACAGCTAATTTTCCTGGCTTTGTACAGGTAGTGTAATGGAAACAATACACATGACCGCTCATTTACCTGGCTTTGTACAGGTAGTGTAATGGTAAAAATACACATGACCGCTCATTTTCCTGGCTTTGTACTGGTAGTGTAATGGTAACAATGCACATGACCGCTCATTTACCTGGCTTTGTACAGGTAGTGTAATGGTAACAATGCACATTACCGCTCATTTACCTGTCTTTGTACAGGTAGTGTAATGGTATAAATGCACATGACCGCTCATTTACCTGTCTTTGTACAGGGAGTGTAATGGTAACAATACACATGACCGCTCATTTACCTGGCTTTGTACAGGTAGTGTAATGGTAACAATGCACATTACCGCTGATTTACCTGTCTTTTTACAAGTAGTGTAATGGTAAAAATGCACATGACCGGTCATTTACCTGTCTTTGTACAGGTAGTGTAATGGTAAAAATACACATGACCGCTCGTTTACCTGGCTTTGTACAGGTAGTGTAATGGTAACAATACACATGACGGTCATTGTCCTGGTTTTGTACAAATAGTGTAATGTTAACAATGCACATGGTCGATCATTTTCCTGGCTTTGCAGAGGTAGTGTAATGGTAACAATACACATGACGCTTATTTACCTGGCTTTGTACACGTAGTGTAATGGTAACAATACACATGACGGCTCATTTACCTGGCGTTGTACAGGTAGTGTAATGGTAGCAATACACATGAACGCTCATTGTCCTGGCTTTGTACAGGTAGTGTAATGGTAGCAATACACATGACCGCTCATTTTCCTGGCTTTGTACAGGTAGTGTAATTGTAACAATACACATGACCGCTCATTTTCCTGGCTTTGTACAGGTAGTGTAATGGTAACAATACACATGACCGCTCATTTTCCTGGCTTTGCACAGGTAGTGTAATGGTAACAATGCACATGACCGCTCATTGTCCTGCCTTTTTTCAGGTAGTGTAATGGTAACAATACACATGACCGCTCCTTAACCTGTCTTTGTACAGGTAGTGTATTGGTAATTACATGGCCGCTCATTTTCATAGCTTTGTACAGGTAGTGTAATGGTAACAATACACATGCCGGCTCATTTACCTGGCGTTGCACAGGTAGTGTAATGGTAGCAATACACATGAACGCTCATTGTCCTGGCTTTGTACAGGTAGTGTAATGGTAACAATATAAATGACCGCTCATTTACCTGGCTTTGCACAGGTAGTGTAATGGTAACAATACACATGACCGCTCATTTTCCTGGCTTTGTACAGGTAGTGTAATGGTAACAATACACATGACCGCTCATTTACCTGGCTTTGTACAGGTAGTGTAATGGTAACAATACGCATGACCGCTCATTTACCTGGCTTTGTACAGGTAGTGTAATGGTAACAATACACATGACCGTTCATTTTCCTGGCTTTGTACAGGTAGTGTAATGGTAACAATACACATGACCGCTCATTTTCCTGGCTTTGTACAGGTAGTGTAATGGTAACAATGCACATGGTCGATCATTTTCCTGGCTTTGCAGAGGTAGTGTAATGGTAACAATGCACATGACCGCTCATTGTCCTGCCTTTTTACAGGTAGTGTAATGGTAACAATACACATGACCGCTCATTAACCTGACTTTGTACAGGTAGTGTAATGGTAATTACATGACCGCTCATTTTCCTGGCTTTGCACAGGTAGTGTAATGGTAACAATACACATCAACGCTCATTGTCCTGGCTTTGTACAGGTTGTGTAATGGTAACAATACACATGACCGCTCATTTACCTGGCTTTGTACAGGTAGTGTAATGGTAATTACATGACCGCTCATTTTCCTGGCTTTGCACAGGTAGTGTAATGGTAACAATACACATCAACGCTCATTGTCCTGGCTTTGTACAGGTAGTGTAATGGTAACAATGCACATGACCGCTCATTTACCTGGCTTTGTACAGGTAGTGTAATGGTAACAATGCACATGACAGGTCATTTACCTGTCTTTGTACAGGTAGTGTAATGGTAACAATACACATGACCGCTCATTTAACTGGCTTTGTACAGGTAGTGTAATGGTAACAATACACATGACCGGTCATTGTCCTGGTTTTGTACAAATAGTGTAATGTTAACAATGCACATGGTCGATCATTTTCCTGGCTTTGCAGAGGTAGTGTAATGGTAACAATACACATGACGCTTATTTACCTGGCTTTGTACAGGTAGTGAAATGGTAACAATACACATGACGGCTCATTTACCTAGCGTGGTACAGGTAGTGTAATGGTAGCAATACACATGAACGCTCATTGTCCTGGCTTCGCACAGGTAGTGTAATGGTAACAATACACATGATCGCTCATTTACCTGGCTTTGTACAGGTAGTGTAATGGTAACAATACACATGACCGCTCATTTTCCTGGCTTTGTACAGGTAGTGTAATGGTAACAATACATATTACCGCTCATTTTCCTGGCTTTGTACAGGTAGTGTAATGGTAACAATACATATTACCGCTCATTTTCCTGGCTTTGTACAGGTAGTGTAATGGTAACAATACATATTACCGCTCATTTACCTGGCTTTGTACAGGTAGTGTAATGGTAACAATACACAAGACCGCTCATTGTCCTGCCTTTTTACAGGTAGTGTAATGGTAACAATACACAAGACCGCTCATTTTCCTGGCTTTGCACAGGTAGTGTAATGGTAACAATGCACATGACCGCTCATTGTCCTGCCTTTTTACAGGTAGTGTAATGGTAACAATACACAAGACCGCTCATTAACCGGTCTTTGTACAGGTAGTGTATTGGTAATTACATGACCGCTCATTTTCCTTCCTTTGTACAGGTAGTGTAATGGTAACAATCCACAAAACAGCTAATTTTCCTGGCTTTGTACAGGTAGTGTAATGGAAACAATACACATGACCGCTCATTTACCTGGCTTTGTACAGGTAGTGTAATGGTAAAAATACACAAGACCGCTCATTTTCATGGCTTTGTACAGGTAGTGTAATGGTAACAATGCACATGACCGCTCATTGTCCTGCCCTTTTAGAGGTAGTGTAATGGTAACAATACACATGAACGCTCATTAACCTGTCTTTGTACAGGTAGTGTAATGGTAATTACATGACCGCTCATTTTCCTGGCTTTGTACAGGTATTGTAATGGAAACAATACACATGACCGCTCATTGTCCTGCTTTTTTACAGGTAGTGTAATGGTAACAATATACAAGACCGCTCATTAACCTGTCTTTGTACAGGTAGTGTAATGGTAAAAATGCACATGACCGCTCATTTTCCTGGCTTTGCACAGGTAGTGTAATGGTAACAATACACATGACGCTCATTTTCCTGGCTTTGTACAGGTAGTGTAATGGTAACAATGCACATGACCGCTCATTTTCCTGGCTTTGTACAGGTAGTGTAATGGTAACAATAGACATGACCACTCATTTTCCTGGCTTTCTACAGGTAGTGTAATGGTAACAATGCACATGACCACTCATTTTCCTGGCTTTGTACAGGTAGTGTAATTGTAACAATACACATGGCCGCTCATTTAAATGGCTTTGTACATGTAGTGTAATGGTAACAATGCACATGACCGCTCATTTACCTGTCTTTGTACAGGTAGTGTAATGGTAACAATAAACATGACCGCTCATTTACCTGGCTTTGTACCGGGAGTGTAATGGTAACAATACAGATGACCACTCATCTTCCTGGCTTTGAACAGGTATTGTAATGGTAACAATACACATGACGGCTCATTTACCTGGCTTTGTACAGGTGGTGTAATGGTAACAATGCACATGGCAGCTCATTCTCCTGGTTTTGTACAGGGAGTGTAATGGAAACAATACACATGGCCGCTCATTGTCCTGTTTTTGTACCGGTAGAGTAATGGTAACAATACACATGACCACTCATTTACTTGTCTTTGTACAGGTAATGTAATGGTAACAATACACATGACCGCTCATTTACCTGGCTTTGTACAGGTAGTGTAATGGTAACAATACAGGTGACCACTCATTGTCTTGGCTTTGCACAGATATTGTAATGGTAACAATACACATGACGGCTCATTTACCTGGCTATGTACAGGTATTGTAATGGTAACAATACACATGACAGCTCATTCTCCTGGTTTGGTACAGAGAGTGTAATGGTAACAATACACATGACCGCTTCTTGTCCTGGCTTTGTACAGAAGTGTAATGGTAACAATACACATGGCCGCTCATTTACCTGGCTTTGTACAGGTAGTGTAATGGAAACAACACACATGACCGCTCATTTACCTGGCTTTGTACAGGTAGTGTAATGGAAACAATACACATGACCTCTCATTTACCTGGCTTTGTACAGGTAATGTAATGGTAACAATGCACATGACCGCTCATTTACCTGTCTTTGTACAGGTAGTGTAATGGTAACAATACACATGACCGCTCATTTACCTGCTTTGTACAGGTAGTGTAATGGTAATAATACAGATGACCACTCATTGTCCTGGCTTTGTACAGGTATTGTAATGGTAACAATACACATGACGGCTCATTTACCTGGCTTTGTACAGGTGGTGTAATGGTAACAATACACATGACAGCTCATTCTCCTGGTTTTGTACAAGAGAGTGTAATGGTAAGAATACACATGACAGCTCATTTACCTGGCTTTGTACAGGTGGTGTAATGGTAACAATACACATGACCGCTCATTGTCCTAGTTTTGTACAGATAGTGTAATGGTAACAATACACATGGCCGCTCATTGTCCTGCCTCTTAACAGGTATTGTATTGGTAACAATACACATGATCGCTCATTAACCTATCTTTGTACAGGTAGAGTAATGGTAACTATACACATGACCGCTCATTGTCCTGGCTTTGTACAGGTAGTGTAATGGTAACAATACACATGACCGCTCATTGTCCTGGCTTTGTACAGGTAGTGTAATGGTAACAATACACATGACCGCTCATTGTCCTGGCTTTGTACAGGTATTGTAATGGTAATAATACACATGACGGCTCATTTACCTGGCTATGTACAGGTGATGTAATGGTAACAATACACATGACAGCTCATTCTCCTAGTTTGTACAGGTAGTGTAATGGTAACAATACACATGACCGCTCAATTTCCTGGCTTTGTACAGGTAGTGTAATGGTAACAATATACATGACCGCTCATTTTTTTTGGCTTTGTATAGGTAGTGTAATGGTAACAATACACATGAGGCTCATTTACCTGGCTTTGTACAGGTAGTGTAATGGTAACAATGCACATTACCGCTCATTTACCTGTCTTTGTACAGGTAGTGTAATGGTAAAAATGCACATGACCGCTCATTTACCTGTCTTTGTACAGGTAGTGTAATGGTAACAATACACATGACCGCTCATTTACCTGGCTTTGCACAGGTAGTGTAATGGTAACAATACACATGACCGCTCATTTTCCTGTCTTTGTACAGGTAGTGTAATGGTAACAATACACATGGCCGCTCATTTACCTGGGTTTGTACAGGTAGTGTAATGGAAACAATACACATGACCGCTCATTTACCTGCCTTTGTACAGGTAGTGTAATGGTAACAATGCACATGACCGCTCATTTACCTGTCTTTGTACAGGTAGTGTAATGGTAACAATACACATGACCGCTCATTTACCTGGCTTTGAACAGGTAGTGTAATGGTAACAATACACATGACCGCTAATTTACCTGGCTTTGTACAGGTAGTGTAATGGTAACAATACAGATGACCACTCATTGTCCTGGCTTTGTACAGGTATTGTAATGGTAACAATGCACATGACGGCTCATTTATCTGGCTTTGTACAGGTAGTGTAATGGTAACAATACACATGACCGCTCATTGTTATGGCTTTGTACAGGTAGTGTAATGGTAAAAATACACATAACCGCTCATTTTCCTGGCTTTGTACAGGCAGTGTAATGGTAACAATGCACATGACCGCTCATTTACCTGTCTTTGTACAGGTATTGTAATGGTAACAATACACATGACAGCTCATTTACCTGGCTTTGTACAGGGAGTGTAATGGTAACAATACAGATGACCACTCATTTTCCTGGCTTTGTACAGGTATTGTAATGGTAACAATACACATGACGGCTCATTTACCTGGCTTTGTACAGGTGGTGTAATGGTAACAATACACATGACAGCTCATTCTCCTGGTTTTGTACAGATAGCGTAATGGTAACAATACACATGACAGCTCATTCTCCTGGCTTTGTACAGGTAGTGTAATGGTAACAATACACATGACCGCTCATTCTCCTTGTTTTGTACAGAGAGTGTAATGGTAACAATACATATGACCGCTCATTTACCTGGCTTTGTACAGGTGGTGTAATGGTATCAATACACATGACGGCTCATTGTCCTGTCTTTGTACAGATAATATAATGGTTACAATACACATGACCGCTCATTTACCTGGCTTTGTACAGGTAGTGTAATGGTAACAATGCACATGACCTCTCATTTACCTGGCTTTGTACAGGTAGTGTAATGGTAACAATGCACATTACCGCTCATTTACCTGTCTTTGTACAGGTAGTGTAATGGTATAAATGCACATGACCGCTCATTTACCTGTCTTTGTACAGGTAGTGTAATGGTAACAATACACATGACCGCTCATTTACCTGGCTTTGTACAGGTAGTGTAATGGTAACAATGCACATGACCGCTGATTTACCTGTCTTTTTACAGGTAGTGTAATGGTAAAAATGCACATAACCGCTCATTTACCTGTCTTTGTACAGGTAGTGTAATGGTAAAAATGCACATGACCGCTCATTTTCCTGGCTTTGTACAGGTAGTGTAATGGTAACAATACACATGACCGCTCATTTTCCTGTCTTTGTACAGGTAGTGTAATGGTAACAATACACATGGCCGCTCATTTACCTGGCTTTGTACAGGTAGTGTAAGGGAAACAATTCACATGACCGCTCATTTACCTACCTTTGTACAGGTAGTGTAATGGTAACAATGCACATGACCGCTCATTTACCTGGCTTTGTACAGGTAGTGAAATTGTAATAATACACATGACCGCTCATTTACCTGGCTTTGCACAGGTAGTGTAATGGTAACAATACACATGACCGCTCATTTACCTGGCTTTGTACAGGTAGTGTAATGGTAACAATACAGATGACCACTCATTGTCCTGGCTTTGTACAGGTATTGTAATGGTAACAATACACATGACGGCTCATTGTCCTGGCTTTGTACAGGTAGTATAATGGAAACAATCCACAAAACAGCTAATTTTCCTGGCTTTGTACAGGTAGTGTAATGGAAACAATACACATGACGCTCATTTACCTGGCTTTGTACAGGTAGTGTAATGGTAAAAATACACATGACCGCTCATTTTCCTGGCTTTATACTGGTAGTGTAATGGTAACAATGCACATGACCGCTCATTGTCCTGCCCTTTTACAGGTAGTGTAATGGTAACAATACACATGACCGCTCATTAACCTGTCTTTGTACAGGTAGTGTAATGGTAATTACATGACGCTCATTTTCCTGGCTTTGTACAGGTAGTGTAATGGTAACAATACACATGCACCCTCATTGTCCTGGCTTTGTACAGGTAGTGTAATGGTAACAATACACATGACCGCTCATTTACCTGGCTTTGCACAGGTAGTGTAATGGTAACAATACACATGACCGCTCATTTTCCTGGCTTTGTACAGGTAGTGTAATGGTAACAATGCACATGACCACTCATTTTCCTGGCTTTGTACAGGTAGTGTAATGGTAACAATACACATGACGGCTCATTTACCTGGCTTTCTACAGGTAGTGTAATGGTAACAATACACATGACCGCTCATTTTCCTGGCTTTGTACAGGTAGTGTAATGGTAACAATGCACATGACCGCTCATTTACCTGGCTTTGTACAGGTAGTGTAATGGTAAAAATACACAAGACCGCTCATTTTCCTGGCTTTGCACAGGTAGTGTAATGGTAACAATGCACATGACCGCTCATTGTCCTGCCCTTTTACAGGTATTGTAATGGTAACAATACACATGACCGCTCATTAACCTGTCTTTTTACAGGTAGTGTAATGGTAATTACATGACCGCTCATTTTCCTGGCTTTGTACAGGTAGTGAAATGGTAACAATACACATGCACGCTCATTGTCCTGGCTTTGTACAGGTAGTGTAATGGTAACAATACACATGACCGCTCATTTACCTGGCTTTGCACAGGTAGTGTAATGGTAAAAATGCACATGACCGCTCATTTTCCTGGCTTTGTACAGGTAGTGTAATGGTAACAATACACATGACCGCTCATTTTCCTGTCTTTGTACAGGTAGTGTAATGGTAACAATACACATGGCCGCTCATTTACCTGGCTTTGTACAGGTAGTGTAAGGGAAACAATTCACATGACCGCTCATTTACCTGTCTTTGTACAGGTAGTGAAATGGTAATAATACACATGACCGCTCATTTACCTGGCTTTGCACAGGTAGTGTAATGGTAACAATACACATGACCGCTCATTTACCTGGCTTTGTACAGGTAGTGTAATGGTAACAATACAGATGACCACTCATTGTCCTGGCTTTGTACAGGTAGTATAATGGAAACAATCCACAAAACAGCTAATTTTCCTGGCTTTGTACAGGTAGTGTAATGGAAACAATACACATGACCGCTCATTTACCTGGCTTTGTACAGGTAGTGTAATGGGAAAAATACACATGACCGCTCATTTTCCTGGCTTTGTACTGGTAGTGTAATGGTAACAATGCACATGACCGCTCATTGTCCTGCCCTTTTACAGGTAGTGTAATGGTAACAATACACATGACCGCTCATTAACCTGTCTTTGTACAGGTAGTGTAATGGTAATTACATGACGCTCATTTTCCTGGCTTTGTACAGGTAGTGTAATGGTAACAATACACATGCACGCTCATTGTCCTGGCTTTGTACAGGTAGTGTAATGGTACAATACACATGACCGCTCATTTACCTGGCTTTGCACAGGTAGTGTAATGGTAACAATACACATGACCGCTCATTTTCCTGGCTTTGTACAGGTAGTGTAATGGTAACAATGCACATGAGCACTCATTTTCCTGGCTTTGTACAGGTAGTGTAATGGTAACAATACACATGACCGCTCATTTACCTGGCTTTGTACAGGTAGTGTAATGGTAAAAATACACAAGACCGCTCATTTTCCTGGCTTTGTACAGGTAGTGTAATGGTAACAATGCACATGACCGCTCATTGTCCTGCCCTTTTACAGGTAGTGTAATGGTAACAATACACATGCACGCTCATTGTCCTGGCTTTGCACAGGTAGTGTAATGGTAACAATACACATGACCGCTCATTTACCTGGCTTTGCACAGGTAGTGTAATGGTAACAATACACATGACCGCTCATATTCCTGGCTTTGTACAGGTAGTGTAATGGTAACAATACACATGACCACTCATTTTCCTGGCTTTGTACAGGTAGTGTAATGGTAACAATACACATGACCGCTCATTGTCCTGCCTTTTTACAGGTAGTGTAATGGTAAAAGTATACATGACCGCTCATTAACCTGTCTTTGTACAGGTAGTGTAATGGTAAAAATGCACATGACCGCTCATTTACCTGGCTTTGCACAGGTAGTGTAATGGTAACAATACACATGACCGCTCATTTTCCTTGCTTTGTACAGGTAGTGTAATGGTAAAAATGCACATGACCGCTCATTTACCTGGCTTTGTACAGGTAGTGTAATGGTAAAAATACACAAGACCGCTCATTTTCCTGGCTTTGTACAGGTATTGTAATGGTAACAATACACATGACGGCTCATTTACCTGGCTTTGTACAGGTGGTGTAATGGTAACAATACACATGACAGCTCATTCTCCTGGTTTTGTACAGATAGCGTAATGGTAACAATACACATGACAGCTCATTCTCCTGGCTTTGTACAGGTAGTGTAATGGTAACAATACACATGACCGCTCATTCTCCTTGTTTTGTACAGAGAGTGTAATGGTAACAATACACATGACGGCTCATTGTCCTGTCTTTGTACAGATAATATAATGGTTACAATACACATAACCGCTCATTTAGCTGGCTTTGTACAGGTAGTGTAATGGTAACAATGCACATGACCGCTCATTTACCTGGCTTTGTACAGGTAGTGTAATGGTAACAATGCACATTACCGCTCATTTACTTGTCTTTGTACAGGTAGTGTAATGGTATAAATGCACATGACCGCTCATTTACCTGTCTTTGTACAGGTAGTGTAATGGTAACAATACACATGACCGCTCATTTACCTGGCTTTGTACAGGTAGTGTAATGGTAACAATGCACATGACCGCTGATTTACCTGTCTTTTTACAGGTAGTGTAATGGTAAGAAGGCACATAACCGCTCATTTACCTGTCTTTGTACAGGTAGTGTAATGGTAAAAATGCACATGACCGCTCATTTTCCTGGCTTTGTACAGGTAGTGTAATGGTAACAATACACATGACCGCTCATTTTCCTGTCTTTGTACAGGTAGTGTAATGGTAACAATACACATGGCCGCTCATTTACCTGGCTTTGTACAGGTAGTGAAATGGTAATAATACACATGACAGCTCATTTACCTGGCTTTGCACAGGTAGTGTAATGGTAACAATACACATGACCGCTCATTTACCTGGCTTTGTACAGGTAGTGTAATGGTAACAATACAGATGACCACTCATTGTCCTGGCTTTGTACAGGTAGTATAATGGAAACAATCCACAAAACAGCTAATTTTCCTGGCTTTGTACAGGTAGTGTAATGGAAACAATACACATGACCGCTCATTTACCTGGCTTTGTACAGGTAGTGTAATGGTAAAAATACACATGACCGCTCATTTTCCTGGCTTTGTACTGGTAGTGTAATGGTAACAATGCACATGACCGCTCATTGTCCTGCCCTTTTACAGGTAGTGTAATGGTAACAATACACATGACCGCTCATTAACCTGTCTTTGTACAGGTAGTGTAATGGTAATTACATGACGCTCATTTTCCTGGCTTTGTACAGGTAGTGTAATGGTAACAATGCACATGACCGCTCATTTACCTGGCTTTGTACAGGTAGTGTAATGGTAACAATGCACATTACCGCTCATTTACCTGTCTTTGTACAGGTAGTGTAATGGTATAAATGCACATGACCGCTCATTTACCTGTCTTTGTACAGGTAGTGTAATGGTAACAATACACATGACCGCTTATTTACCTGGCTTTGTACAGGTAGTGTAATGGTAACAATGCACATGACCGCTGATTTACCTGTCTTTTTACAGGTAGTGTAATGGTAAAAATGCACATAACCGCTCATTTACCTGTCTTTGTACAGGTAGTGTAATGGTAAAAATGCACATGACCGCTCATTTTCCTGGCTTTGTAGAGGTAGTGTAATGGTAACAATACACATGACCGCTCATTTTCCTGTCTTTGTACCGGTAGTGTAATGGTAACAATACACATGGCCGCTCATTTACCTGGCTTTGTACAGGTAGTGTAAGGGAAACAATTCACATGACCGCTCATTTACCTGCCTTTGTACAGGTAGTGTAATGGTAACAATGCACATGACCGCTCATTTACCTGTCTTTGTACAGGTAGTGAAATGGTAATAATACACATGACCGCTCATTTACCTGGCTTTGCACAGGTAGTGTAATGGTAACAATACACATGACCGCTCATTTACCTGGCTTTGTACAGGTAGTGTAATGGTAACAATACAGATGACCACTCATTGTCCTGGCTTTGTACAGGTAGTATAATGGAAACAATCCACAAAACAGCTAATTTTCCTGGCTTTGTACAGGTAGTGTAATGGAAACAATACACATGACCGCTCATTTACCTGGCTTTGTACAGGTAGTGTAATGGTAAAAATACACATGACCGCTCATTTTCCTTGCTTTATACTGGTAGTGTAATGGTAACAATGCACATGACCGCTCATTGTCCTGCCCTTTTACAGGTAGTGTAATGGTAACAATACACATGACCGCTCATTAACCTGTCTTTGTACAGGTAGTGTAATGGTAATTACATGACGCTCATTTTCCTGGCTTTGTACAGGTAGTGTAATGGTAACAATACACATGCACGCTCATTGTCCTGGCTTTGCACAGGTAGTGTAATGGTAACAATACACATGACCGCTCATTTACCTGGCTTTGCACAGGTAGTGTAATGGTAACAATACACATGACCGCTCATTTTCCTGGCTTTGTACAGGTAGTGTAATGGTAACAATGCACATGACCACTCATTTTCCTGGCTTTGTACAGGTAGTGTAATGGTAACAATACACATGACCGCTCCTTTACCTGGCTTTGTACAGGTAGTGTAATGGTAAAAATACACAAGACCGCTCATTTTCCTGGCTTTGTACAGGTAGTGTAATGGTAACAATGCACATGACCGCTCATTGTCCTGCCCTTTTACAGGTAGTGTAATGGTAACAATACACATGACCGCTCATTAACCTGTCTTTGTACAGGTAGTGTAATGGTAATTACATGACCGCTCATTTTCCTGGCTTTGTACAGGTAGTGTAATGGTAACAATACACATGCACGCTCATTGTCCTGGCTTTGCACAGGTAGTGTAATGGTAAAAATGCACATGACCGCTCATTTTCCTGGCTTTGTACAGGTAATGTAATGGTAACAATACACATGGCCGCTCATTTACCTGGCTTTGTACAGGTAGTGTAAGGGAAACAATTCACATGACCGCTCATTTACCTGCCTTTGTACAGGTAGTGTAATGGTAACAATGCACATGACCGCTCATTTACCTGTCTTTGAACAGGTAGTGAAATGGTAATAATACACATGACCGCTCATTTACCTGGCTTTGCACAGGTAGTGTAATGGTAACAATACACATGACCGCTCATTTACCTGGCTTTGTACAGGTAGTGTAATGGTAACAATACAGATGACCACTCATTGCCCTGGCTTTGTACAGGTAGTATAATGGAAACAATCCACAAAACAGCTAATTTTCCTGGCTTTGTACAGATAGTGTAATGGAAACAATACACATGACCGCTCATTTACCTGGCTTTGTACAGGTAGTGTAATGGTAAAAATACACATGACCGCTCATTTTCCAGGCTTTGCACTGGTAGTGTAATGGTAACAATGCACATGACCGCTCATTGTCCTGCCCTTTTACAGGTAGTGTAATGGTAACAATACACATGACCGCTCATTAACCTGTCTTTGTACAGGTAGTGTAATGGTAATTACATGACGCTCATTTTCCTGGCTTTGTACAGGTAGTGTAATGGTAACAATACACATGCACGCTCATTGTCCTGGCTTTGTACAGGTAGTGTAATGGTAACAATACACATGACCGCTCATCTACCTGGCTTTGCACAGGTAGTGTAATGGTAACAATACACATGACCGCTCATTTTCCTGGCTTTGTACAGGTAGTGTAATGGTAACAATGCACATGACCACTCATTTTCCTGGCTTTGTACCGGTAGTGTAATGGTAACAATACACATGACCGCTCATTTACCTCGCTTTGTACACGTAGTGTAATGGTAAAAATACACAAGACCGCTCATTTTCCTGGCTTTGTACAGGTAGTGTAATGGTAACAATGCACATGACCGCTCATTGCCTGCCCTTTTACAGGTAGTGTAATGGTAACAATACACATGACCGCTCATTTACCTGGCTTTGCACAGGTAGTGTAATGGTAACAATACACATGACCGCTCATTTTCCTGGCTTTGTACAGGTAGTGTAATGGTAACAATGCACATGACCACTCATTGTCCTGGCTTTGTACAGGTAGTGTAATGGTAACAATACACATGACCGCTCATTGTCCTGCCTTTTTACAGGTAGTGTAATGGTAACAGTATACATGACCGTTCATTAACCTGTCTTTGTACAGGTAGTGTAATGGTAAAAATGCACATGACCGCTCATTTACCTGGCTTTGCACAGTTAGTGTAATGGTAACAATACACATGACCGCTCATTTTCCTGGCTTTGTACAGGTAGTGTAATGGTAACAATGCACATGACCACTCATTTTCCTGGCTTTGTACAGGTAGTGTAATGGTAACAATACACATGACCGCTCATTTACCTGGCTTTGTACAGGTAGTGTAATGGTAAAAATACACAAGACCGCTCATTTTCCTGGCTTTGTACAGGTAGTGTAATGGTAACAATGCACATGACCGCTCATTGTCCTGCCCTTTTACAGGTAGTGTAATGGTAACAATACACATGACCGCTCATTAACCTGTCTCTGTACAGGTAGTGTAATGGTAATTACATGACCGCTCATTTTACTGGCTTTGCACAGGTAGTGTAATGGTAACAATACACATGCACGCTCATTGTCCTGGCTTTGTACAGGTAGTGTAATGGTAACATTACACATGACCGCTCATTTACCTGGCTTTGCACAGGTAGTGTAATGGTAACAATACACATGACCGCTCATTTTCCTGGCTTTGTACAGGTAGTGTAATGGTAACAATGCACATGACCACTCATTTTCCTGGCTTTGTACAGATAGTGTAATGGTAACAATACACATGACCGCTCATTGTCCTGGCTTTGTACAGGTAGTGTAATGGTAACAATACACATGACCGCTCATTTACCTGGCTTTGCACAGGTAGTGTAATGGTAACAATACACATGACCGCTCATTTTCCTGGCTTTGTACAGGTAGTGTAATGGTAACAATGCACATGACCACTCATTTTCCTGGCTTTTTACAGGTAGTGTAATGGTAACAATATACATGACCGCTCATTAACCTGTCTTTGTACAGGTAGTGTAATGGTAAAAATGCACATGACCGCTCATTTACCTTCTTTGTCCAGGTAGTGTAATGGTAACAATACACATGACCGCTCATTTACCTGGCTTTGTGCAGGTAGTGTAATGGTAACAATACACATGACGGCTCATTTTCCTGTCTTTGTACAGGTAGTGTAATGGTAACTATACACATGGCCGCTCATTTACCTGGGTTTGTACAGGTAGTGTAATGGAAACAATACACATGACCGCTCATTTACCTGCCTTTGTACAGGTAGTGTAATGGTAACAATGCACATGACCGCTCATTTACCTTTCTTTGTACAGGTAGTGTAATGGTAAAAATGCACATGACCGCTCATTTACCTGGCTTTGAACAGGTAGTGTAATGGTAACAATACACATGACCGCTCATTTACCTGGCTTTGTACAGGTAGTGTAATGGTAACAATACAGATGACCACTCATTGTCCTGGCTTTGTTCAGGTATTGTAATGGTAACAATACACATGACGCTCATTTACCTGGCTTTGTACAGAGAGTGTAATGGTAACAATACACATGACCGCTCATTGTCCTGGCTTTGTACAGGTAGTGTAATGGTAACAATACACATGGCCGCTCATTTAAATGGCTTTGTACAGGTAGTGTAATGGTAACAAAAAACATGACCGCTCATTTACCTGGCTTTGTACCGGGAGTGTAATGGTAACCATACAGATGACCACTCATTTTCCTGGCTTTGTACAGGTATTGTAATGGTAACAATACACATGACGGCTCATTTACCTGGCTTTGTACAGGTGGTGTAATGGTAACAATACACATTGCAGCTCATTTACCTGGTTTTGTACAGAGAGTGTAATGGTAACAATGCAAATGGCCGCTCATTTACCTGGCTTTGCACAGGTAGTGTAATGGTAAAAATGCACATGACCGCTCATTTTCCTGG
The DNA here is from genome assembly GCA_963383655.1 of Bathymodiolus septemdierum. Taxonomy (NCBI): domain Eukaryota; kingdom Metazoa; phylum Mollusca; class Bivalvia; order Mytilida; family Modiolidae; genus Bathymodiolus; species Bathymodiolus septemdierum. Next base: position 61,046,845 of record OY726525.1, read on the forward strand.
CTTTGTACAGGTAGTGTAATGGTAACAATACACATGACCGCTCATTTTCCTGTCTTTGTACAGGTAGTGTAATGGTAACAATACACATGGCCGCTCATTTACCTGGCTTTGTACAGGTAGTGTAATGGTAAGAATGCACATGACCGCTCATTTACCTGGCTTTGTACAGGTAGTGTAATGGTAATAATACACATGACCGCTCATTTACCTGGCTTTGCACAGGTAGTGTAATGGTAACAATACACATGACCGCTCATTTACCTGGCTTTGTACAGGTAGTGTAATGGTAACAATACAGATGACCACTCATTGTCCTGGCTTTGTACAGGTAGTATAATGGAAACAATCCACAAAACAGCTAATTTTCCTGGCTTTGTACAGGTAGTGTAATGGAAACAATACACATGACCGCTCATTTACCTGGCTTTGTACAGGTAGTGTAATGGTAAAAATACACATGACCGTTCATTTTCCTGGCTGTGTACTGGTAGTGTAATGGTAACAATGCACATGACCGCTCATTGTCCTGCCCTTTTACAGGTAGTGTAATGGTAACAATACACATGACCGCTCATTTACCTGGCTTTGTACAGGTAGTGTAATGGTAAAAATACACAAGACCGCTCATTTTCCTGGCTTTGTACAGGTAGTGTAATGGTAACAATACACATGCACGCTCATTGTCCTGGCTTTGTACAGGTAGTGTAATGGTAACAATACACATGACCGTTCATTTACCTGGCTTTGCACAGGTAGTGTAATGGTAACAATACACATGACCGCTCATTTTCCTGGCTTTGTACAGGTAGTGTAATGGTAACAATACACATGACCACTCATTTTCCTGTCTTTGTACAGGTAGTGTAATGGTAACAATACACATGACCGCTCATTGTCCTGCCTTTTTACAGGTAGTGTAATGGTAACAGTATACATGACCGTTCATTAACCTGTCTTTGTACAGGTAGTGTAATGGGAAAAATGCACATGACCGCTCATTTACCTGGCTTTGCACAGGTAGTGTAATGGTAACAATACACATGACCGCTCATTTTCCTTGCTTTGTACAGGTAGTGTAATGGTAACAATGCACATGACCACTCATTTTCCTGGCTTTGTACAGGTAGTGTAATGGTAAAAATGCACATGACAGCTCATTTTCCTGGCTTTGTACAGGTAGTGTAATGGTAACAATACACATGACCGCTCATTTAACTGGCTTTGTACATGTAGTGTAATGGTAACAATACACATGACCGCTCATTTACATGGCTTTGTACAGGTAGTGTAATGGTAAAAATACACAAGACCGCTCATTTTCCTGGCTTTGTACAGGTAGTGTAATGGTAACAATGCACATGACCGCTCATTGTCCTGCCCTTTTACAGGTAGTGTAATGGTAACAATACACATGACCGCTCATTAACCTGTCTTTGTACAGGTAGTGTAATGGTAATTACATGACCGCTCATTTTCCTGGCTTTGCACAGGTAGTGTAATGGTAACAATACACATGCACGCTCATTGCCCTGGCTTTGTACAGGTAGTGTAATGGTAACAATACACATGACCGCTCATTTACCTGGCTTTGCACAGGTAGTGTAATGGTAACAATACACATGACCGCTCATTTTTCTGGCTTTGCACAGGTAGTGTAATGGTAACAATGCACATGACCACTCATTTTCCTGGCTTTGTACAGGTAGTGTAATGGTAACAATATACATGACCGCTCATTAACCTGTCTTTGTACAGGTAGTGTAATGGAAAAAATGCACATGACCGCTCATTTACCTTCTTTGTCCAGGTAGTGTAATGGTAACAATACACATGACCGCTCATTTACCTGGCTTTGTGCAGGTAGTGTAATGGTAACAATACACATGACGGCTCATTTTCCTGTCTTTGTACAGGTAGTGTAATGGTAACAATACACATGACCGCTCATTAACCTGTCTTTGTACAGGTAGTGTAATGGTAATTACATGACCGCTCATTTTCCTGGCTTTGCACAGGTAGTGTAATGGTAACAATACACATGCACGCTCATTGCCCTGGCTTTGTACAGGTAGTGTAATGGTAACAATACACATGACCGCTCATTTACCTGGCTTTGCACAGGTAGTGTAATGGTAACAATACACATGACCGCTCATTTTTCTGGCTTTGTACAGGTAGTGTAATGGTAACAATGCACATGACCACTCATTTTCCTGGCTTTGTACAGGTAGTGTAATGGTAACAATATACATGACCGCTCATTAACCTGTCTTTGTACAGGTAGTGTAATGGAAAAAATGCACATGACCGCTCATTTACCTTCTTTGTCCAGGTAGTGTAATGGAAACAATACACATGACCGCTCATTTACCTGCCTTTGTACAGGTAGTGTAATGGTAACAATGCACATGACCGCTCATTTACCTTTCTTTGTACAGGTAGTGTAATGGTTAAAATGCACATGACCGCTCATTTACCTGGCTTTGAACAGGTAGTGTAATGGTAACAATACACATGACCGCTCATTTACCTGGCTTTGTACAGGTAGTGTAATGGTAACAATACAGATGACCACTCATTGTCCTGGCTTTGTTCAGGTATTGTAAAGGTAACAATACACATGACGCTCATTTACCTGGCTTTGTACAAAGAGGGTAATGGTAACAATACACATGACCGCTCATTGTCCTGGCTTTGTACAGGTAGTGTAATGGTAACAATACACATGGCCGCTCATTTAAATGGCTTTGTACAGGTAGTGTAATGGTAACAAAAAACATGACCGCTCATTTACCTGGCTTTGTACCGGGAGTGTAATGGTAACCATACAGATGACCACTCATTTTCCTGGCTTTGTACAGGTATTGTAATGGTAACAATACACATGACGGCTCATTTACCTGGCTTTGTACAGGTGGTGTAATGGTAACAATACACATGGCAGCTCATTCTCCTGGTTTTGTACAGAGAGTGTAATGGTAACAATACACATGGCCGCTCATTTACCTGGCTTTTTACAGGTAGTGTAATGGTAGCAATGCACATGACCGCTCATTGTCCTGTTTTTGTACAGGTAGAGTAATGGTAACAATACACATGACCTCTCTTTTAGGCCGCTCATTTACTTGTCTTTGTACAGGTAATGTAATGGTAACAATACACATGACGACTCATTTACCTGGCTATGTACAGGTATAGTAATGGTAACAATACACATGACAGCTCATTTACCTGGCTATGTACAGGTATTGTAATGGTAACAATACACATGACAGCTCATTTACCTGGCTATGTACAGGTATTGTAATGGTAACAATACACATGACAGCTCATTTACCTGGCTATGTACAGGTATTGTAATAGTAACAATACACATGACCGCTCATTTACCTGGCTATGTACAGGTATTGTAATGGTAACAATACACATGACAGCTCATTCTCCTGGTTTGGTACAGAGAGTGTAATGGTAACAATACACATGACCGTTCATTGTCCTGGCTTTGTACAGAAGTGTAATGGTAACAATACACATGGCCGCTCATTTACCTGGCTTTGTACAGGTAGTGTAATGGAAGCAACACACATGACCGCTCATTTACCTGGCTTTGTACAGGTAGTGTAATGGAAACAATACACATCACCGCTCATTTACCTGGCTTTGTACAGGTAATGTAATGGTAACAATGCACATGACCACTCATTTACCTGTCTTTGTACAGGTAGTGTAATGGTAACAATACACATGACCGCTCATTTACCTGGCTTTGTACAGGTAGTGTAATGGTAATAATACAGATGACCACTCATTGTCCTGGCTTTGTACAGGTATTGTAATGGTAACAATACACATGACGGCTCATTTACCTGGTTTGTACAGGTGGTGTAATGGTAACAATACACATGACAGCTTATTCTCCTGGTTTTGTACAGAGAGTGTAATGGTAAGAATACACATGACCGCTCATTTACCTGGCTTTGTACAGGTGGTGTAATGGTAACAATACACATGACCGCTCATTGTCCTAGTTTTGTACAGATAGTGTAATGGTAACAATACACATGGCCGCTCATTGTCCTGCCTTTTAACAGGTATTGTATTGGTAACAATACACATGACCGCTCACTAACCTATCTTTGTACAGGTAGAGTAATGGTAATTATACACATGACCGCTCATTGTCCTGGCTTTGTACAGGTAGTGTAATGGTAACAATACACATGACGGCTCATTTTCCTGGCTTTGTACAGGTAGTGTAATGGTAACAATACACATGACCGCTCATTGTCCTGGCTTTGTACAGGTATTGTAATGGTAATAATACACATGACGGCTCATTTACCTGGCTATGTACAGGTGATGTAATGGTAACAATACACATGACAGCTCATTCTCCTAGTTTGTACAGGTAGTGTAATGGTAACAATACACATGACCGCTCAATTTCCTGGCTTTGTAGAGGTAGTGTAATGGTAACAATATACATGACCGCTCATTTTCCTGGCTTTGTATAGGTAGTGTAATGGTAACAATACACATGAGGCTCATTTACCTGGCTTTGTACAGGTAGTGTAATGGTAACAATGCACATTACCGCTCATTTACCTGTCTATGTACAGGTAGTGTAATGGTAAAAATGCACATGACCGCTCATTTACCTGTCTTTGTACAGGTAGTGTAATGGTAACAATACACATGACGGCTCATTTACCTGGCTTTGTACAGGTAGTGTAATGGTAACAATACACATGACCGCTCATTGTTATGGCTTTGTACAGGTAGTGTAATGGTAACAATAAACATGGCCGCTCATTTTCCTGGCTTTGTACAGGCAGTGTAATGGTAACAATGCACATGACCGCTCATTTACCTGTCTTTGTGCAGGTATTGTAATGGTAACAATACACATGACAGCTCATTTACCTGGCTTTGTACAGGGAGTGTAATGGTAACAATACACATGACGGCTCATTTACCTGGCTTTGTACAGGTGGTGTAATGGTAACAATACACATGACAGCTCATTCTCCTGGTTTTGTACAGATAGTGTAATGGTAACAATACACATGACAGCTCATTCTCCTGGCTTTGTACAGGTAGTGTAATGGTAACAATACACATGACCGCTCATTTTCCTTGTTTTGTACAGAGAGTGTAATGGTAACAATACACATGACCGCTCATTTACCTGGCTTTGTACAGGTAGTGTAATGGTAACAATACACATGACGGCTCATTGTCCTGTCTTTGTACAGATAATGTAATGGTTACAATACACATGACCGCTCATTTACCTGGCTTTGTACAGGTAGTGTAATGGTAACAATGCACATGACCGCTCATTTACCTGGCTTTGTACAGGTAGTGTAATGGTAACAATGCACATTACCGCTCATTTACCTGTCTTTGTACAGGTAGTGTAATGGTATAAATGCACATGACGCTCATTTACCTGTCTTTGTACAGGTAGTGTAATGGTAACAATACACATGACCGCTCATTTACCTGGCTTTGTACAGGTAGTGTAATGGTAACAATGCACATGACCGCTGATTTACCTGTCTTTGTACAGGTAGTGTAATGGTAAAAATGCACATGACCGCTCATTTACCTGTCTTTGTACAGGTAGTGTAATGGTAAAAATGCACATGACCGCTCATTTTCCTGGCTTTGTACAGGTAGTGTAATGGTAACAATACACATGACCGCTCATTTTCCTGTCTTTGTACAGGTAGTGTAATGGTAACAATACACATGGCCGCTCATTTACCTGGCTTTGTACAGGTAGTGTAAGGGAAACAATACACATGACCGCTCATTTACCTGCCTTTGTACAGGTAGTGTAATGGTAACAATGCACATGACCGCTCATTTACCTGTCTTTGTACATGTAGTGAAATGGTAACAATACACATGACCGCTCATTTACCTGGCTTTGCACAGGTAGTGTAATGGTAACAATACACATGACCGCTCATTGTCCTGGCTTTGTACAGGTAGTGTAATGGTAACAATACAGATGACCACTCATTGTTCTGGCTTTGTACCGGTATTGTAATGGTAACAATACACATGACGGCTCATTTACCTGGCTTTGTACAGATAATGTAATGGTAACAATACAGATGACCGCCCATTGTCCTGGCTTTGTACAGGTAGTGTAATGGTAACAATACACATGGCGGCTCATTCTCCAGTTTTTGCACAGAGAGTGTAATGGTAACAATACACATAGCCGCTCATTGTCCTGTCTTTGTACAGGTAGTGTAATGGTAACAATACACATGACCGCTCAATTTCCTGGCTTTGTACAGGTAGTGTAATGGTAACAATATACATGACCGCTCATTTTCCTGGCTTTGTATAGGTAGTGTAATGGTAACAATACACATGAGGCTCATTTACCTGGCTTTGTACAGGTAGTGTAATGGTAACAATGCACATTACCGCTCATTTACCTGTCTTTGTACAGGTAGTGTAACGGTAAAAATGCACATGACCGCTCATTTACCTGTCTTTGTACAGGTAGTGTAATGGTAACAATACACATGACGGCTCATTTACATGGCTTTGTACAGGTAGTGTAATGGTAACAATACACATGACCGCTCATTGTTATGGCTTTGTACAGGTAGTGTAATGGTAACAATAAACATGGCCGCTCATTTTCCTGGCTTTGTACAGGCAGTGTAATGGTAACAATGCACATGACCGCTCATTTACCTGTCTTTGTGCAGGTATTGTAATGGTAACAATACACATGACAGCTCATTTACCTGGCTTTGTACAGGGAGTGTAATGGTAACAATACACATGACGGCTCATTTACCTGGCTTTGTACAGGTGGTGTAATGGTAACAATACACATGACAGCTCATTCTCCTGGTTTTGTACAGATAGTGTAATGGTAACAATACATATGACAGCTCATTCTCCTGGCTTTGTACAGGTAGTGTAATGGTAACAATACACATGACCGCTCATTTTCCTTGTTTTGTACAGAGAGTGTAATGATAACAATACACATGACCGCTCATTTACCTGGCTTTGTACAGGTAGTGTAATGGTAACAATACACATGACGGCTCATTGTCCTCTCTTTGTACAGATAATGTAATGGTTACAATACACATGACCGCTCATTTACCTGGCTTTGTACAGGTAGTGTAATGGTAACAATGCACATGACCGCTCATTTACCTGGCTTTGTACAGGTAGTGTAATGGTAACAATGCACATTACCGCTCATTTACCTGTCTTTGTACAGGTAGTGTAATGGTATAAATGCACATGACCGCTCATTTACCTGTCTTTGTACAGGTAGTGTAATGGTAACAATACACATGACCGCTCATTTACCTGGCTTTGTACAGGTAGTGTAATGGTAACAATGCACATGACCGCTGATTTACCTGTCTTTGTACAGGTAGTGTAATGGTAAAAATGCACATGACCGCTCATTTACCTGTCTTTGTACAGGTAGTGTAATGGTAAAAATGCACATGACCGCTCATTTTCCTGGCTTTGTACAGGTAGTGTAATGGTAACAATACACATGACCGCTCATTTTCCTGTCTTTGTACAGGTAGTGTAATGGTAACAATACACATGGCCGCTCATTTACCTGGCTTTGTACAGGTAGTGTAAGGGAAACAATACACATGACCGCTCATTTACCTGCCTTTGTACAGGTAGTGTAATGGTAACAATGCACATGACCGCTCATTTACCTGTCTTTGTACATGTAGTGAAATGGTAACAATACACATGACGCTCATTTACCTGGCTTTGCACAGGTAGTGTAATGGTAACAATACACATGACCGCTCATTGTCCTGGCTTTGTACAGGTAGTGTAATGGTAACAATACAGATGACCACTCATTGTTCTGGCTTTGTACAGGTATTGTAATGGTAACAATACACATGACGGCTCATTTACCTGGCTTTGTACAGATAATGTAATGGTAACAATACAGATGACCGCCCATTGTCCTGGCTTTGTACAGGTAGTGTAATGGTAACAATACACTTGGCGGCTCATTCTCCTGTTTTTGCACAGAGAGTGTAATGGTAACAATACACATAGCCGCTCATTTACCTGGCTTTGTACAGGTAGTGTAATGGAAACAACACACATGACCGCTCATTTACCTGGCTTTGTACAGGTAGTGTAATGGTAACAATACACATGACCGCTCATTGTCCTGGATTTGTACAGTTAGTGTAATGGTAACAATACACATGACGCTCATTTACCTGGCTTTGTACAGGTAGTGTAATGGTAACAATACATATGACCACTCATTGTCCTGGCTTTGCACAGGTATTGTAATGGTAACAATACACATGACGGCTCATTCTCCTGGTTTGCTACAGAGAGTGTAATGGTAACAATACACATGACCGCTCATTGTCCTGGCTTTGTACAGAAGTGTAATGGTAACAATACACATGGCCGCTCATTTACCTGGCTTTGTACAGGTAGTGTAATGGAAACAACACACATGACCGCTCATTTACCTGGCTTTGTACAGGTAGTGTAATGGTAACAATACACATGACCGCTCATTGTCATGGATTTGAACAGTTAGTGTAATGGTAACAATACACATGGCCACTCATTTACCTGGCTTTGTACAGGTAATGTAATGGTAACAATGCACATGACAGCTCATTTACCTGTCTTTGTACAGGTAGTGTAATGGTAACAATACACATGACCGCTCATTTACCTGGCTTTGTACAGGTAGTGTAATGGTAATAATACAGATGACCACTCATTGTCCTGGCTTTGTACAGGTATTGTAATGGTAACAATACACATGCCGGCTCATTTACCTGGCTTTGTACAGTTAGTTTAATGGTAACAATACACATAGCCGCTCATTTACCTGGCTTTGTACAGGTAGTGTAATGGTAACAATACACATGACCGCTCATTTACCTGGCTTTGTACAGGTAGTGTAATGGTAACAATACACATGACCGCTCATTGTCCTGCCTTTTAACAGGTATTGTATTGGTAACAATACACATGACCGCTCATCAACATGTCTTTGTACAGGTAGAGTAATGGTAATGATACACATGACCGCTCATTGTCCTGGCTTTGTACAGGTAGTGTAATGGTAACAATACACATGACCGCTCATTTTCATGGCTTTGTACAGGTAGTGTAATGGTAACAATACACATGACCGCTCATTGTCCTGACTTTGTATATGTATTGTAATGGTAACAATACACATGACAGCTCATTCTCCTGGTTTTGTACAGAGAGTGTAATGGTAAAAATACACATGACCACTCATTGTCCTGGCTTTGTACAGGTAGTGTAATGGTAACAATACACACGACCTCTCATTTACCTGGCTTTGTACAGGTAGTGTAATGGTAACAATACACATGACGGCTCATTGTCCTGGGTTTGTACAGGTAGTGTAATGGTAACAATACACATGACCGCTCAATTTCCTGGCTTTGTACAGGTAGTGTAATGGTAACAATATACATGACCGCTCATTTTCCTGGCTTTGTATAGGTAGTGTAATGGTAACAATACACATGATCGCTCATTTACCTGGCTTTGTACAGGTAGTGTAATGGTAACAATGCACATTACCGCTCATTTACCTGTCTTTGTACAGGTAGTGTAATGGTAAAAATGCACATGACCGCTCATTTACCTGTCTTTGTACAGGTAGTGTAATGGTAACAATACACATGACCGCTCATTTACCTGGCTTTGTACAGGTAGTGTAATGGTAACAATGCACATTACCGCTCATTTACCAGTCTTTGTACAGGTAGTGTAATGGTATAAATGCACATGACCGCTCATTTACCTGTCTTTGTACAGGTAGTGTAATGGTAAAAATGCACATGACCGCTCATTTACCTGGCTTTGTACAGGTAGTGTAATGGTAACAATGCACATGACCGCTCATTGTCCTGTCTTTGCACAGGTAGTGTAATGGTAACAATGCACATGACCGCTCATTGTCCTGTTTTTGTACAGGTAGAGTAATGGTAACAATACACATGACCGCTCATTTACCTGGCTTTGTACAGGTAGTGTAATGGTAACAATACAGGTGACCACTCATTGTCCTGGCTTTGCACAGGTATTGTAATGGTAACAATACACATGACGGCTCATTTACCTGGCTATGTACAGGTATTGTACTGGTAACAATACACATGACAGCTCTTTCTCCTGGTTTGGTACAGAGAGTGTAATGGTAACAATACACATGGCCGTTCATTGTCCAGGCTTTATACAGAAGTGTAATGGTAACAATACACATGACCGCTCATTTACCTGGCTTTGTACAGGTAGTGTAATGGAAACAACACATATTAACCGCTCATTTACCTGGCTTTGTACAGGTAGTGTAATGGTAACAATACACATGACCGCTCATTGTCCTGGATTTGTACGGTTAGTGTAATGGTAACAATACACATGGCAGCTCATCTACCTGGCTTTGTACAGGTAATGTAATGGTAACAATGCACATGACCGCTCATTTACCTGTCTTTGTACAGGTAGTGTAATGGTAACAATACACATGACCGCTCATTTACCTGGCTTTATACAGGTAGTGTAATGGTAATAATACAGATGACCACTCATTGTCCTGGCTTTGTAAAGGTATTGTAATGGTAACAATACACATGACGGCTCATTTACCTGGCTTTGTACAGATAGTGTAATGGTAACAATACACATGACCGCTCATTCTCCTGGTTTTGTACAGAGAGTGTATTGGTAACAATACACATGACCGCTCATTGTCCTGTCTTTGTACAGGTAGTGTAATGGTAACAATACACATGACCGCTAATTGTCCTGGTTTTACAGAGGTAGTGTAATGGTAACAATACACATGACGCTCATTCTCCTGGTTTTGTACAAAGAGTGTAATGGTAACAATACACATGACCGCTCATTGTCCTGGCTTTGTACAGGTAGTGTAATGGTAACAATACACACGACCTCTCATTTACCTGGCTTTGTACAGGTAGTGTAATGGTAACAATACACATGACGGCTCATTTTCCTGGCTTTGTACAGGTAGTGTAATGGTAACAATACACATGACCGCTCAATTTCCTGGCTTTGTACAGGTAGTGTAATGGTAACAATATACATGACCGCTCATTTACCTGGCTTTGTACAGGTAGTGTAATGGTAACAATACACATGACCGCTCATTGTCCTGCCTTTTTACAGGTATTGTATTGGTAACAATACACATGACCGCTCATTGTCCTCGCTTTGTTCAGGTAGTGTAATGGTAACAATACACATGACCGCTCATTTTCATGGCTTTGTACAGGTAGTGTAATGGTAAAAATATACATGACTGCTCATTTTCCTGGCTTTGCATAGGTGGTGTAATGGTAACAATACACATGACCGCTCATTATCTTGGCTTTGTACAGGTAGTGTAATGGCAACAATACACATGGCAGCTCATTCTCCTGGTTTTGTACAAAGAGTGTAATGGTAACAATACACATGACCGCTCATTGTCCTGGCTTTGTACAGGTAGTGTAATGGTAACAATACACACGACCTCTCATTTACCTGGCTTTGTACAGGTAGTGTAATGGTAACAATACACATGACGGCTCATTTTCCTGGCTTTGTACAGGTAGTGTAATGGTAACAATACACATGACGGCTCATTTTCCTGGCTTTGTACAGGTAGTGTAATGGTAACAATACACATGACCGCTCATTTTCCTGGCTTTGCATAGGTAGTGTAATGGTAACAATACACATGACCGCTCATTTTTCTGGCTTTGCATAGGTAGTGTAATGGTAACAATACACATGACGGCTCAATTTCCTGGCTTTGTACAGGTAGTGTAATGGTAACAATATACATGACCGCTCATTTTCCTGGCTTTGCATAGGTAGTGTAATGGTAACAATACACATGACCGCTCATTTACCTGGCTTTGTACAGGTAGTGTAATGGTAACAATGCACATTACCGCTCATTTACCTGTCTTTGTACAGGTAGTGTAATGGTAAAAATGCACATGACCGCTCATTTACTTGTCTTTGTACAGGTAGTGTAATGGTAACAATATACATGGCCGCTCATTTACCTTGCTTTGTACAGGTAGTGCAATGGTAACAATGCACATTACCGCTCATTTACCTGTCTTTGTACAGGTAGTGTAATGGTATAAATGCACATGACCGCTCATTTACCTGTCTTTGTACAGGTAGTGTAATGGTAACAATACACATGGCAGCTCATTTACCTGGCTTTGTACAGGTAATGTAATGGTAACAATGCACATGACCGCTCATTTACCTGTCTTTGTACAGGTAGTGTAATGGTAACAATACACATGACCGCTCATTTACCTGGCTTTGTACAGGTAGTGTAATGGTAATAATACAGATGACCACTCATTGTCCTGGCTTTGTACAGGTATTGTAATGGTAACAATACACATGACGGCTCATTTACCTGGCTTTGTACAGATAGTGTAATGGTAACAATACACATGACCGCTCATTCTCCTGGGTTTGTACAGAGAGTGTAATGGTAACAATACACATGACCGCTCATTGTCCTGTCTTTGGACAGGTAGTGTAATGGTAACAATACACATGACCGCTCATTGTCCTGGTTTTACAGAGGTAGTGTAATGGTAACAATACACATGACGCTCATTTACCTGGCTTTGTACAGGTAGTGTAATGGTAACAATACACATGACCGCTCATTTACCTGGCTTTGTACAGGTAGTGTAATGGTAACAATACACATGACCGCTCATTGTCCTGCCTTTTTACAGGTATTGTATTGGTAACAATACACATGACCGCTCATTGTCCTGGCTTTGTACAGGTAGTGTAATGGTAACAATACACATGACCGCTCATTTTCATGGCTTTGTACAGGTAGTGTAATGGTAACAATATACATGACCGCTCATTTTCCTGGCTTTGTATAGGTGGTGTAATGGTAACAATACACATGACCGCTCATTATCCTGGGTTTGTACAGGTAGTGTAATGGTAACAATACACATGACAGCTCATTCTCCTGGTTTTGTAAAAAGAGTGTAATGGTAACAATACAAATGACCGCTCATTGTCCTGGCTTTGTACAGGTAGTGTAATGGTAACAATACACACGACCTCTCATTTACCTGGCTTTGTACAGGTAGTGTAATGGTAACAATACACATGACGGCTCATTTTCCTGGCTTTGTACAAGTAGTGTAATGGTAACAATACACATGACCGCTTAATTTCCTGGATTTGTACAGGTAGTGTAATGGTAACAATATACATGACCGCTCATTTCCCTGGCTTTGTACAGGTAGTGTAATGGTAACAATACACATGACCGCTCATTGTCCTGCCTTTTTTCAGGTATTGTATTGGTAACAATACACATGACCGTTCATTGTTCTGGCTTTGTACAGGTAGTGTAATGGTAACAATACACATGACCGCTCATTTTCATGGCTTTGTACAGGTAGTGTAATGGTAACAATACACATGACAGCTCATTCTCCTGGTTTTGTACAAAGAGTGTAATGGTAACAATACACATGACCGCTCATTGTCCTGGCTTTGTACAGGTAGTGTAATGGTAACAATACACACGACCTCTCATTTACCTGGCTTTGTACAGGTAGTGTAATGGTAACAATACACATGACGGCTCATTGTCCTGGCTTTGTACAGGTAGTGTAATGGTAACAATACACATGACCGCTCAATTTCCTGGCTTTGTACAGGTAGTGTAATGGTAACAATATACATGACCGCTCATTTTCCTGGCTTTGCATAGGTAGTGTAATGGTAACAATACACATGACCGCTCATTTACCTGGCTTTGTACAGGTAGTGTAATGGTAACAATGCATATTACCGCTCATTTACCTGTCTTTGTACAGGTAGTGTAATGGTAACAATACACATGACCGCACATTTACCTGGCATTGTACAGGTAGTTTAATGGTAACAATGCACATTACCGCTCATTTACCTGTCTTTGTACAGGTAGTTTAATGGTATAAATGCACATGACCGCTCATTTACCTGTCTTTGTACAGGTAGTGTAATGGTAAAAATGCACATGACCGCTCATTTACCTGGCTTTGTACAGGTAGTGTAATGGTAACAATGCACATGACCGCTCATTGTCCTGTCTTTGTACAGGTAGTGTAATGGTAACAATACACATGACCGCTCATTTACCTGGCTTTGTACAGGTAGTGTAATGGTAACAATGCACATGACCGCTCATTGTCCTGTTTTTGTACAGGTAGAGTAATGGTAACAATACACATGACCGCTCATTTACCTGGCTTTGTACAGGTAGTGTAATGGTAACAATGCACATGACCGCTCATTTTCTTGTCTTTGTACAGGTAAAGTAATGGTAACAATACACATCACCGCTCATTTACCTGGCTTTGTACAGGTAGTGTAATGGTAACAATAAAGATGACCACTCTTTGTCCTGGCTTTGCACAGGTATTGTAATGGTAACAATACACATGACGACTCATTTACCTGGCTATGTACAGGTATTGTAATGGTAACAATACACATGACAGCTCATTCTCCTGGTTTGGTACAGAGAGTGTAATGGTAACAATACACATGGCGCTCATTGTCCAGGCTTTATACAGAAGTGTAATGGTAACAATACACATGGCCGCTCATTTACCTGGCTTTGTACAGGTAGTGTAATGGAAACAACACATATTAACCGCTCATTTACCTGGCTTTGTACAGGTAGTGTAATGGTAACAATACACATGACCGCTCATTGTCCTGGATTTGTACGGTTAGTGTAATGGTAACAATACACATGGCCGCTCATTTACCTGGCTTTGTACAGGTAATGTAATGGTAACAATGCACATGACCGCTCATTTACCTGTCTTTGTACAGGTAGTGTAATGGTAACAATACACATGACCGCTCATTTACCTGGCTTTGTACAGGTAGTGTAATGGTAATAATACAGATGACCACTCATTGTCCTGGCTTTGTAAAGGTATTGTAATGGTAGCAATACACATGACGGCTCATTTACCTGGCTTTGTACAGATAGTGTAGTGGTAACAATACACATGACCGCTCATTCTCCTGGTTTTGTACATAGAGTTTAATGGTAACAATACACATGACCGCTCATTGTCCTGGTTTTACAGAGGTAGTGTAATGGTAACAATACACATGACGCTCATTTACCTGGCTTTGCACAGGTAGTGTAATGGTAACAATACACATGACCGCTCATATACCTGGCTTTGTACAGGTAGTGTAATGGAAACAATACACATGACAGCTCATTCTCCTGGTTTTGTACAAAGAGTGTAATGGTAACAATACACATGACCGCTCATTGTCCTGCTTTGTACAAGTAGTGTAATGGTAACAATACACACGACCTCAAATTTACCTGGCTTTGTACAGGTAGTGTAATGGTAACAATGCACATGACCGCTCATTTTCCTGGCTGTGTACAGGTAGTGTAATGGTAACAATACACATGACCGCTCATTTTCCTGGCTTTGTACAGGTAGTGTAATGGTAACAATACACACGACCTCTCATTTACCTGGCTTTGTACAGGTAGTGTAATGGTAACAATACACATGACGGCTCATTTTCCTGGCTTTGTACAGGTAGTGTAATGGTAACAATACACATGACCGCTCAATTTCCTGGCTTTGTACAGGTAGTGTAATGGTAACAATATACATGACCGCTCATTTACCTGGCTTTGTACAGGTAGTGTAATGGTAACAATACACATGACCGCTCATTGTCCTGCCTTTTTACAGGTATTGTATTGGTAACAATACACATGACCGCTCATTGTCCTCGCTTTGTTCAGGTAGTGTAATGGTAACAATACACATGACCGCTCATTTTCATGGCTTTGTACAGGTAGTGTAATGGTAAAAATATACATGACTGCTCATTTTCCTGGCTTTGCATAGGTGGTGTAATGGTAACAATACACATGACCGCTCATTATCTTGGCTTTGTACAGGTAGTGTAATGGCAACAATACACATGACAGCTCATTCTCCTGGTTTTGTACAAAGAGTGTAATGGTAACAATACACATGACCGCTCATTGTCCTGGCTTTGTACAGGTAGTGTAATGGTAACAATACACACGACCTCTCATTTACCTGGCTTTGTACAGGTAGTGTAATGGTAACAATACACATGACGGCTCATTTTCCTGGCTTTGTACATGTAGTGTAATGGTAACAATACACATGACGGCTCATTTTCCTGGCTTTGTACAGGTAGTGTAATGGTAACAATACACATGACCGCTCATTTTCCTGGCTTTGCATAGGTAGTGTAATGGTAACAATACACATGACCGCTCATTTTCCTGGCTTTGCATAGGTAGTGTAATGGTAACAATACACATGACGGCTCAATTTCCTGGCTTTGTACAGGTAATGTAATGGTAACAATATACATGACCGCTCATTTTCCTGGCTTTGCATAGGTAGTGTAATGGTAACAATACACATGACCGCTCATTTACCTGGCTTTGTACAGGTAGTGTAATGGTAACAATGCACATTACCGCTCATTTACCTGTCTTTGTACAGGTAGTGTAATGGTAAAAATGCACATGACCGCTCATTTACTTGTCTTTGTACAGGTAGTGTAATGGTAACAATACACATGGCCGCTCATTTACCTTGCTTTGTACAGGTAGTGCAATGGTAACAATGCACATTACCGCTCATTTACCTGTCTTTGTACAGGTAGTGTAATGGTATAAATGCACATGACCGCTCATTTACCTGTCTTTGTACAGGTAGTGTAATGGTAACAATACACATGGCAGCTCATTTACCTGGCTTTGTACAGGTAATGTAATGGTAACAATGCACATGACCGCTCATTTACCTGTCTTTGTACAGGTAGTGTAATGGTAACAATACACATGACCGCTCATTTACCTGGCTTTGTACAGGTAGTGTAATGGTAATAATACAGATGACCACTCATTGTCCTGGCTTTGTACAGGTATTGTAATGGTAACAATACACATGACGGCTCATTTACCTGGCTTTGTACAGATAGTGTAATGGTAACAATACACATGACCGCTCATTCTCCTGGGTTTGTACAGAGAGTGTAATGGTAACAATACACATGACCGCTCATTGTCCTGTCTTTGGACAGGTAGTGTAATGGTAACAATACACATGACCGCTCATTGTCCTGGTTTTACAGAGGTAGTGTAATGGTAACAATACACATGACGCTCATTTACCTGGCTTTGTACAGGTAGTGTAATGGTAACAATACACATGACCGCTCATTTACCTGGCTTTGTACAGGTAGTGTAATGGTAACAATACACATGACCGCTCATTGTCCTGCCTTTTTACAGGTATTGTATTGGTAACAATACACATGACCGCTCATTGTCCTGGCTTTGTACAGGTAGTGTAATGGTAACAATACACATGACCGCTCATTTTCATGGCTTTGTACAGGTAGTGTAATGGTAACAATATACATGACCGCTCATTTTCCTGGCTTTGCATAGGTGGTGTAATGGTAACAATACACATGACCGCTCATTATCCTGGGTTTGTACAGGTAGTGTAATGGTAACAATACACATGACAGCTCATTCTCCTGGTTTTGTAAAAAGAGTGTAATGGTAACAATACAAATGACCGCTCATTGTCCTGGCTTTGTACAGGTAGTGTAATGGTAACAATACACACGACCTCTCATTTACCTGGCTTTGTACAGGTAGTGTAATGGTAACAATACACATGACGGCTCATTTTCCTGGCTTTGTACAGGTAGTGTAATGGTAACAATACACATGACCGCTTAATTTCCTGGATTTGTACAGGTAGTGTAATGGTAACAATATACATGACCGCTCATTTCCCTGGCTTTGTACAGGTAGTGTAATGGTAACAATACACATGACCGCTCATTGTCCTGCCTTTTTTCAGGTATTGTATTGGTAACAATACACATGACCGCTCATTGTTCTGGCTTTGTACAGGTAGTGTAATGGTAACAATACACATGACCGCTCATTTTCATGGCTTTGTACAGGTAGTGTAATGGTAACAATACACATGACAGCTCATTCTCCTAGTTTTGTACAAAGAGTGTAATGGTAACAATACACGTGACCGCTCATTGTCCTGGCTTTGTACAGGTAGTGTAATGGTAACAATACACACGACCTCTCATTTACCTGGCTTTGTACAGGTAGTGTAATGGTAACAATACACATGACGGCTCATTGTCCTGGCTTTGTACAGGTAGTGTAATGGTAACAATACACATGACCGCTCAATTTCCTGGCTTTGTACAGGTAGTGTAATGGTAACAATATACATGACCGCTCATTTTCCTGGCTTTGCATAGGTAGTGTAATGGTAACAATACACATGACCGCTCATTTACCTGGCTTTGTACAGGTAGTGTAATGGTAACAATGCATATTACCGCTCATTTACCTGTCTTTGTACAGGTAGTGTAATGGTAACAATACACATGACCGCACATTTACCTGGCATTGTACAGGTAGTTTAATGGTAACAATGCACATTACCGCTCATTTACCTGTCTTTGTACAGGTAGTGTAATGGTATAAATGCACATGACCGCTCATTTACCTGTCTTTGTACAGGTAGTGTAATGGTAAAAATGCACATGACCGCTCATTTACCTGGCTTTGTACAGGTAGTGTAATGGTAACAATGCACATGACCGCTCATTGTCCTGTCTTTGTACAGGTAGTGTAATGGTAACAATACACATGACCGCTCATTTACCTGGCTTTGTACAGGTAGTGTAATGGTAACAATGCACATGACCGCTCATTGTCCTGTTTTTGTACAGGTAGAGTAATGGTAACAATACACATGACCGCTCATTTACCTGGCTTTGTACAGGTAGTGTAATGGTAACAATGCACATGACCGCTCATTTTCTTGTCTTTGTACAGGTAAAGTAATGGTAACAATACACATCACCGCTCATTTACCTGGCTTTGTACAGGTAGTGTAATGGTAACAATAAAGATGACCACTCTTTGTCCTGGCTTTGCACAGGTATTGTAATGGTAACAATACACATGACGACTCATTTACCTGGCTATGTACAGGTATTGTAATGGTAACAATACACATGACAGCTCATTCTCCTGGTTTGGTACAGAGAGTGTAATGGTAACAATACACATGGCGCTCATTGTCCAGGCTTTATACAGAAGTGTAATGGTAACAATACACATGGCCGCTCATTTACCTGGCTTTGTACAGGTAGTGTAATGGAAACAACACATATTAACCGCTCATTTACCTGGCTTTGTACAGGTAGTGTAATGGTAACAATACACATGACCGCTCATTGTCCTGGATTTGTACGGTTAGTGTAATGGTAACAATACACATGGCCGCTCATTTACCTGGCTTTGTACAGGTAATGTAATGGTAACAATGCACATGACCGCTCATTTACCTGTCTTTGTACAGGTAGTGTAATGGTAACAATACACATGACCGCTCATTTACCTGGCTTTGTACAGGTAGTGTAATGGTAATAATACAGAGGACCACTCATTGTCCTGGCTTTGTAAAGGTATTGTAATGGTAGCAATACACATGACGGCTCATTTACCTGGCTTTGTACAGATAGTGTAGTGGTAACAATACACATGACCGCTCATTCTCCTGGTTTTGTACATAGAGTTTAATGGTAACAATACACATGACCGCTCATTGTCCTGGTTTTACAGAGGTAGTGTAATGGTAACAATACACATGACGCTCATTTACCTGGCTTTGCACAGGTAGTGTAATGGTAACAATACACATGACCGCTCATATACCTGGCTTTGTACAGGTAGTGTAATGGAAACAATACACATGACAGCTCATTCTCCTGGTTTTGTACAAAGAGTGTAATGGTAACAATACACATGACCGCTCATTGTCCTGCTTTGTACAAGTAGTGTAATGGTAACAATACACACGACCTCAAATTTACCTGGCTTTGTACAGGTAGTGTAATGGTAACAATGCACATGACCGCTCATTTTCCTGGCTGTGTACAGGTAGTGTAATGGTAACAATACACATGACCGCTCATTTTCCTGGCTTTGTACAGGTAGTGTAATGGTAACAATGCACATGCACGCTCATTGTCCTGGCTTTGTACAGGTAGTGTAATGGTAACAATACACATGACCGCTCAATTTCCTGGCTTTGTACAGGTAGTGTAATGGTAACAATATGCATGACCGCTCATTTACCTGGCTTTGTACAGGTAGTGTAATGGTAACAATACACATGACCGCTCATTGTCCTGCCTTTTAACAGGTATTGTATTGGTAACAATACACATGACCGCTCATTGTCCTGGCTTTGTTCAGGTAGTGTAATGGTAATAATACACATGACCGCTCATTTTCATGGTTTTGTACAGGTAGTGTAATGGTAACAATATACTTCACCGCTCATTTTCCTGGCTTTGTATAGGTGGTGTAATGGTAACAATACACATGACCGCTCATTTTCATGGCTTTGTACAGGTAGTGTAATGGTAACAATACACATGACCGCTCATTCTCCTGGTTTTGTACAGAGAGTGTAATGGTAACAATACACATGACCGCTCATTGTCCTGTCTTTGTACAAGTAGTGTAATGGTAACAATACACATGACCGCTCATTGTCCTGGCTTTGTACAGGTAGTGTAATGGTAACAATACACATGACCGCTCATTTACCTGGCTTTGTACAGGTAGTGTAATGGTAACAATACACATGACCGCTCATTTACCTGGCTTTGTACAGGTAGTGTAATGGTAACAATATACATGACCGCTCATTTACCTGGCTTTGTACAGGTAGTGTAATGGTAACAATACACATGACCGCTCATTGTCCTGCCTTTTAACAGGTATTGTATTGGTAACAATACACATGACCGCTCATTTTCATGGCTTTGTACAGGTAGAGTAATGGTAACAATATACATGACCGCTCATTTTCCTGGCTTTGTATAGGTGGTGTAATGGTAACAATACACATGACCGCTCATTATCCTGGCTTTGTACAGGTAGTGTAATGGTAACAATACACATGACAGCTCATTCTCCTGGTTTTGTACAAAGAGTGTAATGGTAACAATACACATGACCGCTCATTGTCCTGGCTTTGTACAGGTAGTGTAATGGTAACAATACACACGACCTCTTATTTACCTGGCTTTGTACAGGTAGTGTAATGGTAACAATACACATGACGGCTCATTGTCCTGGCTTTGTACAGGTAGTGTAATGGTAACAATACACATGACCGCTCAATTTCCTGGCTTTGTACAGGTAGTGTAATGGTAACAATATACATGACCGCACATTTACCTGGCTTTGTACAGGTAGTGTAATGGTAACAATACACATGACCGCTCATTGTCCTGCCTTTTCACAGGTATTGTATTGGTAACAATACACATGACGGCTCATTGTCCTGGCTTTGTACAGGTAGTGTAATGGTAACAATACACATGACCGCTCATTTTCATGTCTTTGTACAGGTAGTGTAATGGTAACAATATACATGACCGCTCATTTTCCTGGCTTTGTACAGGTAGTGTAATGGTAACAATACACATGACCGCTCATTTACCTGGCTTTGTACATGTAGTGTAATGATAACAATGCACATTACGGCTCATTTACCTGTCTTTGTACAGGTAGTGTAATGGTAAAAATTCACATGACCGCTCATTTACTTGTCTTTGTACAGGTAGTGTAATGGTAACAATACACATGACCGCTCATTTACCTGGCTTTGTACAGGTAGTGTAATGGTAACAATGCACATGACCGCTCATTTACCTGTCTTTGCACAGGTAGTGTAATGGTAACAATACACATGACCGCTCATTTACATGGCTTTATACAGGTAGTGTAATAGTAACAATGCACATGACCGCTCATTTACCTGTCTTTGTACAGGTAGTGTAATGGTAAAAATGCACATGACCGCTCATTTACTTGTCTTTGTACAGGTAGTTTAATGGTAACAATACACATGACCGCTCATTTACCTGGCTTTGTACAGGTAGTGTAATGGTATAAATGCACATGACCGCTCATTTACCTGTCTTTGTACAGGTAGTGTAATGGTAACAATACACATGACGGCTCATTGTCCTGGCTTTGTACAGGTAGTGTAATGGTAACAATACACATGACCGCTGATTTACCTGGCTTTGTACAGGTAGTGTAATAGTAACAATGCACATGACCGCTCATTTACCTGTCTTTGTACAGGTAGTGTAATGGTAAAAATGCACATGACCTAATCACCAAATATTATACATATGACAATAAATACATAGATAATAAATTGATGGGAACGACTCGTTTCTGGAATAACTTCATCAGGTTCAACAACATTTGTGTCACCAATCTTTTCTTTAATATATTATGCATGCAGTTCAACATTAGTATTTGACGTTCTATACAACGACGCTGCTCACCCGGATATAGGTGTTGATTGTATTTTACTCAAAAAACGTCGAGTTTGTGAGCATAAAACTAGCTTAATACAGCCACGTTCTATTGTGGTGCCGGGGAATTAAGTGTTATTGGTGTCGATTTTGCAAATAAATTTACTATTTCTACGAACTGTTTTGACGATGTACATGATATTTCTACTTGTTTATTTTATTGATTGTATTAATATATATAATACATCATTCCCGCTTCTAAAATGATAAAAGTCTTGAATTTTATGAAAATTAATAATATGATTAAGCGAATTCATATTGCATTTGAAATAAGAAATATGTCAATATGTTTAGACATAATTTTGTAACTGATCCCTGCAGCGTGTGATGAGTGCTTCATATCATGAGAATGTGTGTTCCTATCATTGCTATCTGTGTGCATCATTTCACAACTGTAACTCTTTTATACTGTAAACTGATATAATGAATCGTAATGAATTAAACATTGATTAACACAGAAAACTATAGATTGAGCATCACGAACCAAACTAAATACGAGGTTTACTCAGGTACTCCGGAAGGGTTAGTAGTTAATGTTCCACAAGTCACACCCGTCGTGTTACTCTTGTTAGAAAGCCGGCGATAAGTAAATATTGTGGAAAAGATGACATTCTAATTACGACCAACGGAACATATTCGTCGTCATTTGTGACACAGATATTCCATAAAGATACCAAAGTCCCACTAGATATGGTATAATTGTGTATACTCTGTGCTTGTTGACGACACTGTGTTATCCATAGTATTGATTCTGTAATCGTTTTAATATACATTATTAAATAAATGTCAGAGTAAACCTAAGAGGGACAATCAAGAATATTGAGGGCCAATGGCAACATTTGGTACACATAGGACGAAGACAAACAAACCACAACATAACATAGAAAGGTAGAAAGACGAGCAACAATAACACCATCAATAACCGGTAGTGAACCCAGGTGCTCCGGAGGGGTAGGTAGTTCCTGTGTTACTCATATATAAGTAATAATCACTTTGTTGAATGTTTACCTTAACCTGAAGAAGATATATGGTAAAGAATTGTTGGCTCGGAATCAAGATTATATGTTTGAAGGGATCAACATATGTCTATCCGCAGACTGTTGTTTCAGTGAGCTATCACAATAAACAAAATATATAATTCTGCGAGTTGTTCCAGAACAAAGCAGACATCATCTTCATCTTATCAAATGTAACTTGTTTTCGCCATGATATTGCTGAAGCATTGCTCATTTGGTGTTTAACAACAACCACTAACTCACTCGTTCATGTCATTACAGAGAGTGAATAATTATTTTGCTTAGAAGCATATTTCAGTTTTATCATGGTGTAGTGGTTGACATCAATTCAACAGTATGAGTTATTTTATTTCATGTTGTAGGTAAAATAGGAATTTGCAGTTACTTCCCTTTGTACACTATCTAGCAAATGGAAACAATCAATAACACACGGAGTACTTATAAATATTGCTAGAGTACGTACATCTGTTTATTACATACTTAGTTCAAATAAAGGCATTTTTGTATGACCAATATGACCGGAAGTAAACTGTCGATATTTTCCGACACCGAGAAAATAACCGGTTATTGGATTATTACAAGATCCTTTCCTTATCGATGCCAATATGGGTGTCTCTTTTCTAGATGTCGGAAGTATGCAATAAATAGTTTAATACATGGGCATTTCCATATTGGCCTGGTTATCATCCTTCCACCCATATTGGCCAATATGGGGATCTCGGGATGATAACCAGGCCAATATGGAAATGCCCATGTATTAATCTGTAATTATTACTATATTTTTATACACGTGATTAATTAATAATATACGATTTCAAATTTCAAAGTATTTTATTCGAAATAACACATATCATATGCGAGATACAAGTAAACAATACACTACACAGTTTTGACAATGAAGTAGTATATAGTAGACATGCATTCTCAGTACAGGGGACCATTTGCATGTACGCACATACCGTTCTTAAATGAAGTTAGTTGGTGATTAAAACAATTCATTCGAAGTTTGGCAGTCATAAAGATTTCCTGCTCTTACAGATAAATCTATTGATATCATTTTATATGGTACAAACACCAGTCTTACAGTATTCCTGTGTCTAGTGAGTCTGGAAATCAAGATTAGAAGGATAAAGGATACTTTGAGCTGATGCCGGGAGAGGAAATAAACGTTAGAGAATACCGAAAAATTGGGACAATTCAGAGAAAAAGGCGAGGGGAAAAAACAAAGCACAATACAATATGTGTTGGACACCACTTTACGTAAGCAAACACAAATAACACAAATAAGACACGAGCACTGCTACACACAACTGGATGTAAAGACGAATCGAAGTATGCATAATCTCGTTTCCCCCTCCTGAAAAATAGGCATTAACTCTTTTTTCTGTCCTAATTTAGAATGGGGAAAACGAAATCATTCCCATCACGTTCATTCTCCCTAATCATATAGCGTTCGCGACATCCTCGATTAATGTAACACCATTTTTGAAGATCGAATATGACGTTGCAAAGACATCGATAGATATGTATGTTACTGTTTAGAGCAGCTGAAAGGGACAAATAGTACTCAAGCTAATAGTAAACTAATTGATGGGTTCCACATGTGGAGAATGAACTGCTTACCATTCCGGTGCAAACGAGTTCACCCTCGGTTTTTAGTGGGATTCGTGCTGCTCAATCTTGACCTTTCTGTGTAGTATTTTGCAGATAATCAATTGTCCTTTTTTTGTCCCACTGCATTGTATAACCTTCAATTCACGGCTTCTATCTATCTCCTTTGGTATCTTCAAACTTTTCTTAAGCTGGTTAGGCCTAGGGTTATTGGAATTTGTGGGCATATTCACCAATATCAGCAAACAACCAACCTTCTAGGTCTAACCTCAAACCTTTAAGCACAAAAAAACATATGGAAATCCAAATCCTAGCTTGGGACAAAAAATAAACATGTACAGAAATGTGGCATGGTTAATCAGTTAATGAAATCCAACTCCTCCCTCTCCCTCTGATAATTGCATGTGTGTTTTATGCACATACTTTCATCTTGCTTATTATATTTGATTGTCAACAAAACAACTATTGAAAGCTTATCGATTCTGTTTATTGGTGTTCAATTTGTCACTTAAGGTGCATGTACCAATATTTACATGCTTTTATGAAGATTTGCATCACTTTAAACATTTCATTATTTTTGATCGATTTTTTTAATCAGAATATCTACTTCAGGGGGTTCTATTTTTAGTTCTATATCAATATTTCGCTGTTTCCTTGGATCTGCTCTTCGTCTCGCACACACGATGGAAGAAAAAACATGATAAATGCCAGAACCCTTACTCCAAGATCCAAGCCATGTCGTTTATAATGGAAATCAACTATGTCAAACAAAGAGCATGTGCCAGTCTTCCCACAACTTTCACTCCATAAACGGCAACATGTGTCTATTACTTGACCAACAACAATCGGGCCTGGAAATCAACCGGACGTGAAAAATAAAACAAGAATGTGTATATAGATATACATATTTAGGTTTGGGCAAATAATACTAGTCATACCCCGCCACCTTTTATGAAGTAATGAGAGGGAGCAGTCGTGTATATATGCGTTATGGATGTACCGATTATGCCTTTGTTTTCACGATAGTTACTCGAACTTTAGTTTTATGTGCATGTTTTGTAGATTTTTGTTTGTCCTTTTTCTTTTGGCCATTGTGTTGTCTGCCCTTCTTCGACCTACGGATTCTGATTACCTGTTTGGTATCTTCAAACTCTTATTGACGGTCTGACATTCTGATTACCTGTTTGGTATCTTCAAACTCTTCTTGACGGTCTGACATTCTGATTACCTGTTTGGTATCTTCAAACTCTTCTTGACGGTCTGACATTCTGATTACCTGTTTGGTATCTTCAAACTCTTCATGACGGTCTGACATTCTGATTACCTGTTTGGTATCTTCAAACTCTTCTTGACGGTCTGACTTTCTGATTATCTGTTTGGTATCTTCAAACTCTTCTTGACGGTCTGACATTCTGATTACCTGTTTGGTATCTTCAAATTCTTCTTTGCGGTCTGACATTCTGATTACCTGTTTTGAATCTTCCCACGATCTACCACACTCAAGGCGAGCACTCTAACCATTATGCCACCGATGCGGTTCCTATTGTAATATGTTTGTTGGCATTTCTTGAATATGATATTTCATAAACCATGTTGATTTTTGAGAAATAAAGATATATAAATATACTCCTATTAAATGTTGAAATAGGATGAAGACACTGCCAAGAGGAATTACACCATCAAAGAACAAATGTCTGTCGCCAAATTTTATAGAAAAACATATATTTGACCTGAAAGATGCACAAATAATATAATACGACACTGCAGTTCTCAACTAGAAATTTTGTATATTTGAAAAAATAATAACCAACAGTTAAATGGTGGGTCAATAACTTAAATTGATCAACTTTTATTTATAAAACCTCACCATATGGAGATAATCCATGGCATCATATTCAATAAAAACGAAGAACAAAAATAGCACACTGTCGGGACAATGGGATAGATTGTTGTTCTGAAAACAAAGTACGAAGATGTCTGATTTGGAGTCTGTGGCTGTAAATATTTACAAAGTCATTGTCAATACAAATTCTGCCTGTAACATTTAGATAACATAAAACAATGTATCTTCAACGACCATTACTGGTTACTGTTAATTGCCACTAGTCGAGCAGGAACTGCCTACCCTTCCGCAGCTCCTAGGTTCACCCCCAGTTTTTAGTGGGGTTCGTGTTACTCGATTTTTAGTTTTATGTGTATGTTATGTAGATCGTTGTTTGTACTTTTGCACCTTTTCTTTTTGGGAATTGCGTTGTCTGTTCTTCGATATACGAATTCTGATTACCCCTTTGGTGTCTTCAAACTCTTCTTCATAAAGATGTTATGCCAAGTTTCGAACTGTAGTTATGCAATAATGCCACCAGCAATACTATTGTAAATGTGCCCTCTAATGTCAGTTACAAGTCACTGTTAGAGGTCGATGTTACAGACTGTTATTACAGGGCTATATTAAAGGTCGTTGTACCAATAAGCAAGTTGTATAGTAATTTGAACATCTGTGTGACATTGTTAATATTACACAGGTGAAGGCCTTGGTGCTACGCAGGAAACCCGTTATATCCAATACGGGTCACTTCTTTTGTGTCAGTAGTGCTGTATCTTTTGCATAATGCATGACCCATGACGGCTATATCCAACATGATGTGGCCGTCGTGACCGTGGTGATATGGTAGTTGGATTTGCAACTATCTATGCAATCAGTGCTTATCACCACTGATGCTATGAGTTCGAATCCTTATCAGGGCGAGGTGTACAACATTATGTGATAAAGTTTGTCAGTGACTTGCGAAAGGTAGGTGTTTGTCTCTGTGTACTCTGGTTTCCCCACCAATAAAACTGACCGCCACCATATAAACACCATCATCTAAGCAAACAAACAAACCAAGGTGTTACTTGCTTTGCTTCGAGTTAATTCCCTTTGGGTGCATAAGGCTATTTGTTGTGTGCTCGGATTGCTCAAACATTAGATTACTGCGTAATGATTTGACATCATTGTTTGTCCGTTCGTCTTTTTTACTAAAGGTTATTGTGTTGTCCACCAATGTTGATTACCCCATTGTTTGTCCGCTCGTCTTTTTTACTTAAGGTTATTGTGTTGTCCACCAATGCTGATTACCCCATTGTTTGTCAGTTCGACCTTTTTACTTAAGGTTATTGTGCTGTCCACCAATGTTGATTACCCCAATGTTTGTCCATTCGTCCTTTTAACTGAAGGTTATTGTGTTGTCCACCAATGCTGATTACCCCCATTGTTTGTCCGTTCGTCCTTTTTACTTAAGGTTATTGTGTTGTCCATCAATGTTGATTACCCCATTGTTTGTCCGCTCGTCTTTTTTACTTAAGGTTATTGTGTTGTCCACCAATGCTGATTACCCCATTGTTTGTCAGTTCGACCTTTTTACTTAAGGTTATTGTGCTGTCCACCAATGTTGATTACCCCAATGTTTGTCCATTCGTCCTTTTAACTGAAGGTTATTGTGTTGTCCACCAATGCTGATTACCCCCATTGTTTGTCCGTTCGTCCTTTTTACTTAAGGTTATAGTGTTGTCCATCAATGTTGATTACCCCATTGTTTGTCCGCTCGTCTTTTTTACTTAAGGTTATTGTGTTGTCCACCAATGCTGATTACCCCATTGTTTGTCAGTTCGACCTTTTTACTTAAGGTTATTGTGCTGTCCACCAATGTTGATTACCCCAATGTTTGTCCATTCGTCCTTTTAACTGAAGGTTATTGTGTTGTCCACCAATGCTGATTACCCCATTATTTGCCCGCTCGTCTTTTTTACTTAAGGTTATTGTGTTGTCCACCAATGCTGATTACCCCATTGTTTGTCAGTTCGACCTTTTTACTTAAGGTTATTGTGCTGTCCACCAATGTTGATTACCCCAATGTTTGTCCATTCGTCCTTTTAACTGAAGGTTATTGTGTTGTCCACCAATGCTGATTACCCCCATTGTTTGTCCGTTCGTCCTTTTTACTTAAGGTTATTGTGTTGTCCACCAATGTTGATTACCCCATTGTTTGTTCGTTCGTCTTTTTTACTTAAGGTTATTGTGTTGTCCACCAATGTTGATTACCCCATTGTTTGTCCGTTCGTCTTTTTTACTGAAGATTATTGTGTTGTCCACCAATGCTGATTACCCCATTGTTTGTCCGTTCGTCATTTTCACTTAAGGTGATCTTGTTGTTCACCAATGTTGATTACCCCATTGTTTGTCCATTCGTCTTTTTTACTTAAGGTTATTGTGTTGTCCACCAATGTTGATTACCCCATTGCTTGTTCGTCCGTCTTTTTTACTTAAGGTTATTGTGTTGTCCACCAATGCTGATTACCCCATTGTTTGTCCGTTCGTCTTTTTTACTGAAGATTATTGTGTTGTCCACCAATGCTGATTACCCCATTGTTTGTCCGTTCGTCATTTTTACTTAAGGTGATCTTGTTGTCCACCAATGTTGATTACCCCATTGTTTGTCCATTCGTCTTTTTTACTTAAGGTTATTGTGTTGTCCACCAATGTTGATTACCCCATTGTTTGTCCGTTCGTCTTTTTTACTGAAGGTTATTGCATTGTCCATCAATGTTGATTACCCCATTGTTTGTCCGTTCGTCCTTTTTACTTAAGGTTATTGTGTTGTCCACCAATGTTGATTACCCCATTGTTTGTCCGTTCGTCCTTTTTACTTAAGGTTATTGTGTTGTCCACCAATGTTGATTACCCCATTGTTTGTTCGTTCGTCTTTTTTACTTAAGGTTATTGTGTTGTCCACCAATGCAGATTACCCCATTGTGTGTCCGTTCGTCCTTTTTACTTAAGATTATTGTATTGTCCGTCAATGTTGATTACCCCATTGTTTGTCCGTTCGTTCTTTTTACTTAAGGTTATTGTGTTGTCCACCAATGTTGATTACCCCAATGTTTGTCCGTTCGTCCTTTTTACTTAAGGTTATTGTGTTGCCCACCAATGTTGATTACCCCATTGTTTGTCCGTTCGTCTTGTTTACTTAAGGTTATTGTGTTGTCCACCAATGTTGATTACCCCATTGTTTGTCCGTTCGTCTTTTTTTCTGAAGGTTATTGTGTTGTCCACCAATGCTGATTACCCAATTGTTTGTCCGTTCGTCTTTTTTATTTAAGGTTATTGTGTTGTCCACCAATGCAGATTACTCCATTGTTTGTTCGTTCGTCCTTTTTACTTAAAGTCATTGTGTTGTCCACCAATACTGATTACCCCATTGTTTGTCCTTTCGTCTTTTTTACTTAAGGTCATTGTGTTGTCCACCAATGTTGATTACTCCATTGTTTGTCCGTTCGTCCTTTTTACTTAAGGTTATTGTGTTGTCCACCAATGTTGATTACCTCATTGTTTGTCCGTTCGTCTTTTTTACTGAAGGTTATTGTGTTGTCCACCAATGTTGATTACCCCATTGTTTGTCCGTTCGTCCTTTTTACTTAAGGTTATTGTGTTGTCCACCAATGTTGATTACCCCATTGTTTGTCCGTTCGTCCTTTTTACTTAAGGTTATTGTGTTGTCCACCAATGTTGATTACCCCATTGTTTGTCCGTTCGTCCTTTTTACATAAGGTTATTGTGTTGTCCACCAATGCTGACTGCGTCTCGGGCCAAAATGGGGGTCTCGGGATGATAACCAGGCCAATATGGAAATGCCCATGTATTAATCTGTAATTATTGCATATAAAACCCTTTTGTTTATAGCAATATAAACATAAACTAACATTAAATAAACGATTTTCATATCAAATTTGGGAACTGTTCTGACAATGTGGTATTTTTCTTCTTCATTTTATTGGTTTATTTATTGTGAACGTTTAAAGTTCTATCTGACATGAGCCCTCATACAAACAGAGGGAGGTAAATACGAACCGAACATCGTTTTTATGTTGAAATCGTAATGGACATCACAACACAGAACCCAGAACGTAAGGAAACATAATAGGACAACACCAAAAACTGAGCAGTTGAGCAACACGAACCCCAATAAAGAACCGGGGGTGAACTCAGATCCTCTTGCTACTGTGACTATTGCTGAAATACGACTCACTAGTGGCTAAGCATCAAACTAGAAATCAGTATAAATATCTATATAAGATATGAAGAGTTTGAAGATTCAGAATCTGTATATCGAAGAAGAACAGACACCACAATGGCCAAAATAAAAAGTACAAAAGGAGAAACAACGATCTATAAAACATACATATAAAAAAAAGATCGAGTAACACGAACCCCACTAAAAACCGGGGGTGAACTCAGAAGCCCCGGAAAGGTAAACAGTTCCTGCACCACTAGTGACACCCGTCCTGTTAATCTAGTTACAAACCCGGTGATAAGTCATGAACGATATATGTTTATTCTGGAATATAATATAGATAACTAATTACGAAAAGGTACATGTCCTTTAAGTTTAGCTGTTCAAGTGTGACAGAGCGCAATGAACCATTTTGTCTTTCTTAATATCCGTTCAACAATTCAACTGGAGAATGACTATTTAGATTACATGTAACGAAGATCACAACATCTATATATACAAGTAAAATCTCTAGTCTATAAATAGCTTATGTCAACTGGACTATGCATATACACATTTGTTTGTAATGTTTATAAAATAATGTGGTCTTGTCCAGTTAATATGCCACAATATTACCCAGGTCTGAGAGACATATTACCTGAACAAGACCACATTAATATCATTATTATACTGAGTGCCTAATTGTCCAGGTAATATGCCAAAATATTACCCAGGTAATATTCCAAAATATTGCAGTACCAAATATCACTACAGAAACTTACACGAAGTATAATAATGTATCATACCAGTCTATTTAAATTTGGATGTTTGTTGTATATTTTACCTATATTTTGTTCCATGAAGATACCCTAACACTCAACAATATCACATTTGGGGTTATGTCAGGGTTCATATATTCAGCCGACCAATCAGCAATGAGCCTACTGTTTAAAACCAATTATACGTCCGATTGGTCAACATGCTTAATTGTCTTGGATGCATAGCTTATAGAATAATCATGAATCAAACTTCACCGTCGTCTCCAGGAAGAATTTCGTGTGTTTCTCATGATTCTTTGACCATATATATTAAACTATTTCTTCTCGATCCCATTAAGCAGTATGTCTCCTTCAGGGGATTCTATTTTTTGGTCTATATCAATTTTATGTTGTTTCCTTAAATCCATCCTTCGTCTAGCATACAAGAAGGCAGCAAAATACATAATAGATGACAAGACTCTTACTGCTATATCGACGCCATGTTTTTTGTACCGGAAGTCAACTATGTCAAACAAAGAGCATGCGCCAGTCATCCCACAGCTTTCACTCCATAAACGGCAGCAAGTATCTATAATTAGACCATAAATAACCGGACCTGGAAACCACCCTGGCAAACAAAATAATATAAAATAGTTAATAACAAAGCATACATACGTATATATATACGTATGTAAACAACTTTATTTTAACATTTGGTGGTGTTTTGAATTTTTGTGTGCTGAATTTTTATTGTTTATTCAATTTGTACGCAGTGTTTTTCTTTGAATTGATTGTGCTCAGCCCAGATTACTTCGTCTATTGCGGTTTCGGATATAAACTGAACCGACAGGGACCAACAAAAATCCGAATTCCAATCTTTGAACTGTTCTTATTCATGCAATCTCAATGTTTTTGTTGCAAAATCCTCATCTTTCTGAGTGATCTTCTAGTCATTACAGAAGATGACATATGTTTTGCATGGAAAACATGTCAAATGGGACTCAAATTCCGAAATTTCGCAAGATTTATGGAGGATATATACAATTTATATTTTTTTTGTCTAATTTATAAATCTTTGGTGCATATTTTCTTTGAATTATCAAAAAGAAAGTGTAAACAGTGATGGACAACTATTCCACCAATATCAACAAAACGAACAATCACCTCTAAAAAGAAAGTTTAAACAGTGATGGACAATTATTCCACCAATATCAACAAAACGAACAATCACTTCTAAAAAGAAAGTTTAAACAGTGATTGTCAACTATTCCACCAATATCAACAAAACGAATAATGACTTCTAAAAGGAAGGTTTAAACAGTGGTGGTCAACTATTCCACCAATATAAACAAAACTAACAATCACCTCTAAACAGAAAGTTTAAACAGTGATGGTCAACTATTCCACCAATATAAACAAAACGAACAATCACCTCTAAAAAGAAAGTTTAAACAGTGATGGTCCACTATTCCACCAATATCAACAAAACGAATAATGACATCTAAAAAGAAGGTTTAAACAGTGGTGGTCAACTATTCCACCAATATAAACAAAACTAACAATCACCTCTAAACAGAAAGTTTAAACAGTGATGGTCAACTATTCCACCAATATCAACAAAACGAACAATCACCTCTAAAAAGAATGTTTAAACAGTGATGGTCAACTATTCCACCAATATCAACAAAACGAACAATCACCTCTAAAAAGAAAATTTAAACATTGATGGTCAACTATTCCACCAATATCAACAAAACGAATAATGACCTCTAAAAAGAAGGTTTAAACAGTGGTGGTCAACTATTCCACCAATATAAACAAAACTAACAATCACCTCTAAACAGAAAGTTTAAACAGTGATGGTCAACTATTCCACCAATATCAACAAAACGAACAATCACCTCTAAAAAGAAAGTTTAAACAGTGATGGTCAACTATTCCACCAATATCAACAAAACGAACAATCACCTCTAAAAAGAAAGTTTAAACAGTGATGGTCCACCCACCAATATCAACAAAACAAACAATCACCTCTCACCTACAGAAAGTTTAAACAGTGATGGTCCACTATTCCACCAATATCAACAAAGCGAACAATCACATCTAAAAAGTAAGTTTAAACAGTGATGGTCAACTATTCCACCAATATCAACAAAACGAACAATCACCTCTAAAAAGAATTTTTAAACAGTGATGGTCCACTATTCCACCAATATCAACAAAACGAACAATCATCTCTAAAAAGAGACTTTAAACAGTGATGGTCAACTATTCCACCAATATCAACAAAACGAACAATCACCTCTAAAAAGAAACTTTAAACAGTGATTGTCCACTATTCCACCAATATCATCAAAACGAACAATCACCTCTAAAAAGAAACTTTAAACAGTGATGGTCAACTATTCCACCAATATCAACAAAACGAACAAGCACCTCTAAAAAGAAAGTTTAAACAGTGATGGTCAACTATTCCACCAATTTCAACAAAACGAACAATCACCTCTCACCTAAAGAAAGTTTAAACAGTGACGTTCCACTATTCCACCAATATCAACAAAGCGAACAATCACATCTAAAAAGAAAGTTTAAACAGTGATGGTCAACTATTCCACCAATATCAACCAAACGAACAATCACCTCTAAAAAGTAAGTTTAAACAGTGATGGTCAACTATTCCACCAATATCAACAAAACGAACAATCACCTCTAAAAAGAAAGTTGAAACAGTGATGGACAATTATTCCACCAATATCAACAAAACGAACAATCACTTCTAAAAAGAAAGTTTAAACAGTGATGGTCAACTATTCCACCAATATCAACAAAACGAATAATGACCTCTAAAAGGAAGGTTTAAACAGTGGTGGTCAACTATTCCACCAATATAAACAAAACTAACAATCACCTCTAAACAGAAAGTTTAAACAGTGATGGTCAACTATTCCACCAATATCAACAAAACGAACAATCACCTCTAAAAAGAAAGTTTAAACAGTGATGGTCAACTATTCCACCAATATCAACAAAACGAATAATGACATCTAAAAAGAAGGTTTAAACAGTGGTGGTCAACTATTCCACCAATATAAACAAAACTAACAATCACCTCTAAACAGAAAGTTTAAACAGTGATGGTCAACTATTCCACCAATATCAACAAAACGAACAATCACCTCTAAAAAGAATGTTTAAACAGTGATGGTCAACTATTCCACCAATATCAACAAAACGAACAATCACCTCTAAAAAGAAAGTTTAAACAGTGATGGTCAACTATTCCACCAATATCAACAAAACGAATAATGACCTCTAAAAAGAAGGTTTAAACAGTGGTGGTCAACTATTCCACCAATATAAACAAAACGAACAATCACCTCTAAAAAGAATGTTTAAACAGTGATGGTCAACTATTCCACCAATATCAACAAAACGAACAATCACCTCTAAAAAGAAAGTTTACACAGTGATGGTCCACCCACCAATATCAACAAAACAAACAATCACCTCTCACCTACAGAAAGTTTAAACAGTGATGTTCCACTATTCCACCAATATCAACAAAGCGAACAATCACATCTAAAAAGTAAGTTTAAACAGTGATGGTCAACTATTCCACCAATATCAACAAAACGAACAATCACCTCTAAAAAGAATTTTTAAACAGTGATGGTCCACTATTCCACCAATATCAACAAAACGAACAATCATCTCTAAAAAGAGACTTTAAACAGTGATGGTCAACTATTCCACCAATATCAACAAAACGAACAATCACCTCTAAAAAGAAACTTTAAACAGTGATTGTCCACTATTCCACCAATATCATTAAAACGAACAATCACCTCCAAAAAGAAACTTTAAACAGTGATGGTCAACTATTCCACCAATATCAACAAAACGAACAATCACCTCTAAAAAGAAAGTTTAAACAGTGATGGTCAACTATTCCACCAATTTCAACAAAACGAACAATCACCTCTCACCTAAAGAAAGTTTAAACAGTGACGTTCCACTATTCCACCAATATCAACAAAGCGAACAATCACATCTAAAAAGAAAGTTTAAACAGTGATGGTCAACTATTCCACCAATATCAACCAAACGAACAATCACCTCTAAAAAGTAAGTTTAAACAGTGATGGTCAACTATTCCACCAATATCAACAAAACGAACAATCACCTCTAAAAAGAAAGTTTAAACAGTGATGGACAATTATTCCACCAATATCAACAAAACGAACAATCACTTCTAAAAAGAAAGTTTAAACAGTGATGGTCAACTATTCCACCAATATCAACAAAACGAATAATGACCTCTAAAAAGAAGGTTTAAACAGTGGTGGTCAACTATTCCACCAATATAAACAAAACTAACAATCACCTCTAAACAGAAAGTTTAAACAGTGATGGTCAACTATTCCATCAATATAAACAAAACGAACAATCACCTCTAAAAAGAAAGTTTAAACAGTGATGGTCAACTATTCCACCAATATCAACAAAACGAACAATCACCTCTAAAAAGAAAGTTTAAACAGTGATGGTCCACCCACCAATATCAACAAAACAAGCAATCACCTCTCACCTACAGAAAGTTTAAACAGTGATGGTCCACTATTCCACCAATATCAACAAAGCGAACAATCACATCTAAAAAGTAAGTTTAAACAGTGATGGTCAACTATTCCACCAATATCAACAAAACGAACAATCACCTCTAAAAAGAATTTTTAAATTGTGATGGTCCACTATTCCACCAATATCAACAAAACGAACAATCATCTCTAAAAAGAGACTTTAAACAGTGATGGTCAACTATTCCACCAATATCAACAAAACGAACAATCACCTCTAAAAAGAAACTTTAAACAGTGATTGTCCACTATTCCACCAATATCATCAAAACGAACAATCACCTCTAAAAAGAAACTTTAAACAGTGATGGTCAACTATTCCACCAATATCAACAAAACGAACAATCACCTCTAAAAAGAAAGTTTAAACAGTGATGGTCAACTATTCCACCAATTTCAACAAAACGAACAATCACCTCTCACCTAAAGAAAGTTTAAACAGTGACGTTCCACTATTCCACCAATATCAACAAAGCGAACAATCACATCTAAAAAGAAAGTTTAAACAGTGATGGTCAACTATTCCACCAATATCAACCAAACGAACAATCACCTCTAAAAAGTAAGTTTAAACAGTGATGGTCAACTATTCCACCAATATCAACAAAACGAACAATCACCCCTAAAAAGAAAGTTTAAACAGTGATGGACAATTATTCCACCAATATCAACAAAACGAACAATCACTTCTAAAAAGAAAGTTTAAACAGTAATGGTCAACTATTCCACCAATATCAACAAAACGAATAATGACCTCTAAAAAGAAGGTTTAAACAGTGGTGGTCAACTATTCCACCAATATAAACAAAACTAACAATCACCTCTAAACAGAAAGTTTAAACAGTGATGGTCAACTATTCCATCAATATAAACAAAACGAACAATCACCTCTAAAAAGAAAGTTTAAACAGTGATGGTCAACTATTCCACCAATATCAACAAAACGAATAATGACCTCTAAAAAGAAGGTTTAAACA
The DNA here is from genome assembly GCA_963383655.1 of Bathymodiolus septemdierum. NCBI lineage: Eukaryota > Metazoa > Mollusca > Bivalvia > Mytilida > Modiolidae > Bathymodiolus > Bathymodiolus septemdierum. The sequence goes on from OY726525.1 coordinate 61,084,469, forward strand.
GTGGTGGTCAACTATTCCACCAATATAAACAAAACTAACAATCACCTCTAAACAGAAAGTTTAAACAGTGATGGTCAACTATTCCACCAATATCAACAAAACGAACAATCACCTCTAAAAAGAATGTTTAAACAGTGATGGTCAACTATTCCACCAATATCAACAAAACGAACAATCACCTCTCACCTAAAGAAAGTTTAAACAGTGATGGTCAACTATTCCACCAATATCAACAAATCGAACAATCACCTCTCACCTAGAGAAAGTTTAAACAGTGATGGTCCACTATTCCACCAATATCAACAAATCGAACAATCACCTCTCACCTACAGAAAGTTTAAACAGTGATGGTCCACCCATCAATATCAACAAAACGAACAATCACCTCTCACCTAGAGAAAGTTTAAACAGTGACGTTCCACTATTCCACCAATATCAACAAAGCGAACAATCACATCTAAAAAGAAAGTTTAAACAGTGATGGTCCACTATTCCACCAATATCAACAAAACGAACAATCACCTCTAAAAAGTAAGTTTAAACAGTGATGGTCAACTATTCCACCAATATCAACAAAACGAACAATCACCTCTCACCTAAAGAAAGTTTAAACAGTGATGGTCAAATATTCCCCCAATATCAACAAAAAGGACAATCACCTCTCACCTAAAGAAAGTTTAAACAGTGATGGTCCACTATTCCACCAATATCAACAAAACGAACAATCACCTCTAAAAAGTAAGTTTAATCAGTGATGGTCAACTATTCCACCAATATCAACAAAACGAACAATCACCTCTCACCTAAAGAAAGCTTACACAGTGACGGTCCACTATTCCACCAATATCAACAAAGCGAACAATCACATCTAAAAAGAAAGTTTAAACAGTGATGGTCAACTATTCCACCAATATCATCAAAACGAACATTCACCTCTAAAAAGAAAGTTTAAACAGTGATGGTCCACTATTCCACCAATATCAACAAAACGAACAATCACCTCTAAAAAGTAAGTTTAAACAGTGATGGTCAACTATTCCACCAATATCAACAAAACGAACAATCACCTCTCACCTAAAGAAAGTTTAAACAGTGATGGTCAACAATTCCACCAATATCAACAAAAAGGACAATCACCTCTCACCTAAAGAAAGTTTAAACAGTGATGGTCAACTATTCCACCAATATCAACAAAAAGGACAATCACCTCTCACCTAAAGAAAGCTTAAACAGTGATGGTCAACTATTCCACCAATATCAACAAAAAGGACAATCACCTCTCACCTAAAGAAAGTTTAAACAGTGATGGTCAACTATTCCACCAATATCAACAAAAAGGACAATCACCTCTCACCTAAAGAAAGCTTAAACAGTGATGGTCCACTATTCCACCAATATCAACAAAGCGAACAATCACATATAAAAAGTAAGTTTAAACAGTGATGGTCAACTATTCCACCAATATCAACAAAAAGGACAATCACCTCTCACCTAAAGAAAGCTTAAACAGTGATGGTCCACTATTCCACCAATATCAACAAAGTGAACAATCACATATAAAAAGTAAGTTTAAACAGTGATGGTCAACTATTCCACCAATATCAACAAAAAGGACAATCACCTCTCACTTAAAGAAAGTTTAAACAGTGACGTTCCACTATTCCACCAATATCAACAAAGCGAACAATCACATATAAAAAGTAAGTTTAAACAGTGATGGTCAACTATTCCACCAATATCAACAAAACCAACAATCACTTCTAAAAAGAAAGCTTAAACAGTGATGGTCCACTATTCCACCAATATCAACAAAATGAACAATCACCTCTAAAAAGAAACTTTAAACAGTGATGGTCAACTAGTCCACCAATATCAACAAAACGAACAATCACCTCTAAAAAGAAACTTTAAACAGTGATTGTGCACTATTCCACCAATATCAACAAAACGAACAATCACCTCTAAAAAGAAAGTTTAAACAGTGATGGTCAACTAGTCCACCAATATCAACAAAACGAACAATCACCTCTAAAAAGAAACTTTAAACAGTGATTGTGCACTATTCCACCAATATCATCAAAACGAACAATCACCTCTCACCTAAAGAAAGTTTAAACGGTGACGGTCCACTATTCCACCAATATCAACAAAGCAAACAATCACATATAAAAAGTAAGTTTACACAGTGATGGTCAACTATTCCACCAATATCAACAAAACCAACAATCATCTCTAAAAAGAAACTTTAAACAACGATGGTCCACTATTCCACCAATATCAACAAAGCGAACAATCACATATAAAAAGTAAGTTTAAACAGTGATGGTCAACTATTCCACCAATATCAACAAAACCAACAATCACCTCTAAAAAGAAAGTTTAAACAGTGATGGTCCACTATTCCACCAATATCAACAAAACCAATAATCATCTCTAAAAAGAAACTTTAAACAGTGATGGTCAATTATTCCACCAATATCAACAAAACGAACAATCACCTCTAAAAAGAAAGTTTAAACAGTGATGGTCCACTATTCCACCAATATCAACAAAACCAACAATCATCTCAAAAAAGAAACTTTAAACAGTGATGGTCAACTATTCCACCAATATCAACAAAACCAACAATCACCTCTAAAAAGAAAGCTTAAACATTGATGGTCAACTATTCAACCAATATCAACAAAATGAACTACCATCTCTCATCTTAACTCACTGACCGTTTAATTATTTTCAATTATATTTCTTATAGCATTCTCCTCCTGTGATTTTCAATCAGTCAATATTTAGTAGAAGAAGACTAATCCACATTTTTATCAGAGGTGAGGTTTATGTCCCTACAACTAGCTTAGCTCCCCCACTTTGTATTTAAGTTCCTTAGGCCAAACACAACAAGTATTATATGTCTTATATGTGTGTGATAGTGGTATCAAGGTGACTCTCTCTCTACGATTTTTCATCTATTTTTTGGGAATGTTTTGGCATTGTTGTATTTTGTGGATTTATCTTTTATTCCATGAAATACGTTGTTTTCCCACACGGTCCATCATAATCCTTGTGGTTTATCATCAAGACAAGAGCGATGAACTATTTTTTTATTTAATTAAAAGATGTTAAAAATAATAACTTTAGTTTTTTGTGTTGTTCTATTATGTGTCTTTGCGTTCTGAGTTCCGTGTTGTGATGTCCGTTACGATATTTGCATAACAACAGTGTTCGGTTCGTCCTTTCCTTCAGTTGTTTCCAAGAGGACATAACTTACTTACGCTATTTGTGTTTGTTTGCGCATAGTGGTGTCCATCACATATTGTGTTGTGTTTTTGCTTTGTTTGTCCTTGACTTCTGTACCATATGTTGCCAGTTTCTCTAGATTGTCCTTCTTGGTTGTCCATTGGTATTCTCTAACGTTTATTTAAGTAAAACCTATTCGATTTGTTTTCTTAATTCTTAGCTTACCTAAAAGTGTTTGTAGCATGGACATAACTGCAACGGCCATAGCTTTGTCCTTGTCGTGCACACATCTGTAAAGATATAACTTTCATTTGAGATCATGGGACTAGTTATTATACCCTATGTTAGACGAGTATTTGTTGTTAATGATGTAGAGTTATGCTAACGAGGCTCTGAAACATCTAAGATGACAATCAAATATAAAGCAAAAATGCATATCCAAGCACAAAGAAAAAAGTTAAGAACCCCCTAATATATTGAATAATAACATGTTAGCATGAGTTTAAATTTAAATGCAAATACTAGTATTAATTTTAGCAACGCTTATGTTTCATTGAAAAGATGTGATCATACAGGTGTGACGGTTAAGTACGATATCGAATTAGCATGCACGTGAGCCATGCCTTCCATACTTTATCCAAAATTCAGTATGTCCACGCTTAAAATTGAGTACTTAAGTCCGGTATTTTGAAAATTGTTTTCCATCTCTGTGAACATGGTACGAAGGCGAATATCGGAGGCGCAAAGATGGCAAATAATCGGCATACGGTCAACAGCTTCAAAGCTATTGGACGTCAGATGGGCTATCATTATACAGTAGTCAGCCGGCTTGTGAGTAAAAGCCAAATCAACACCGTGAAAGACTTGACAAGATCCGGACGACATCATGCAACGTCGAGGCGTGAAGACAAAGCACTGCATCACTTGATCAGACGGATGTCATTCGCAATGATCCCTGATCTGAAAAGATAATGGTTACCAAATAGACGTCTGTCGACAGGAACAGTGAGGAACCATTTGAAATCAACAGGACTGACGTCAAGGAGAGTAATTAAATGTCCCATGGTATCAAATCAACTTCAACGATCACGTTGCCATGGTGTTTAGGGCAGCATGGGCTGAATTTGAAGACCTGGCGTAGGATCCATTGGTCGACAGTCGCTTTCTTCCTCATGTAACCGATGGAAGAATTAGAGTTTGGAGGCAGAAAAATACGGCGTATACCTAGGAACATTCAGTCAACTGTCCGCTCGGTGGAGTGTATCTGTCATGATTGCAAGTTGGACTTGGTCACCATACGATGAAACCTAACACGTGATCAGTAAATCTGAGAAGTCTTGCAACCAGTTGGTGTTTACTATTTCGACAACAACACAATATCTGCAAGACATGTGCATATGGATAACAACGCCATGCCGCATCGTACTAGTGCTGCAACTGCCTACCTTCAAAGTGAAGCCGTGACTTCTCCTCAATTTGAATCCGATAGAACATGTTGGGGACATGCTAGGCCGTCGTGTACAGGCAGTTGAACCTCTTGTACTCAAATTACCTCAGTTGGAAGCAGCGTTGCATCGGGAATGCCGGCAGCTACCCCAGCAGCATATCCTACGACTGACTGGAGGGATGAGACTGAGGGCTAAGGCCGTCATCCATGCACGTGGCGGTTTCACTCGATACTGAACTTTGAATGATAGATGTCGTTAAGTGACTCAAAATTGACGTTTTCAAAAGTGAAATGACAATCTTGTCGTGCACTATGAACTGTGAAAGTCAAATCTAAAAATTGACATTTTCAGTGTAAAAGCTGCCCCTGTGATTATGTGACAATCTATCCATTAAATTATCATTTCTGTTGATATTTGTTGTGTGTTCTTAAAGCCGATGTAATGTTATAACAGGTCACATTTGTGTTTCTGAGATTATTTGGTCCGTAATCTTCTCATTTGTCATTTCAAAAAACATGGAGGTGCTTAACTTTTTACTTTGTGTATACATACATATATTCAGTGTTGAACAAATTGCCTTTACACGACAACAAAACATAATGTAATGCTCATACGATTCAAGAATGAACCTTCTAATTCAAGAAACATTTTCTGCTGATAAAACCAAGCGTCAAACTGGACTTCTCTAAGTCAATCAAAGCCAATGTTAGACTGGTCCTCGCCTTGGGGTCTCAAAGCCAATAAAAATTAAAGTTATACGAATCTTTCAAAACCTATAAAAACTAATGTTAGACTAATTTGCCCTGATGTCTCAAAGCCAATCAAAACTAATATTAGAATAGTCTTGTCTTACTGTCTCAAAGCCAATCAAAACCAATTTTTGAGTAGTCTTGTCCTTGCTTCTCAAAATCAATCAAAACTAACATTAGACTAGTCATGCCCTGTTGTCTCAAAGCCAATCAAAACCAACGTTAGAATAATCCAGCCCTGCTGTCTCAAAACCAATCAAAACCAACGTTAGACTAGTCTTGCCCCGCCGTCTCAAACCCAATCAACACTAACGCCAGAGTAGTCTTGTCCTTGCCTCTGAAAGCCAATCAAAACCAACGTTAGACTAGTCTTGCTCGACTGTCTCAAAGCCAATCAAAACCAACGTTAGACTAGTCTTGCCCTACTGCCTCAAAACCAATCAAATCCAATGTTAGACTAGTTTGTCCCCACTGTCTCACAGCTAATCAAAACCAACGTTAGACTAGTATGTCCCCACTGTCTTACAGTCAATCAAAGCTAACATTAGACTAGTCTTGTCCTGCTTTCTCAAAGTCAATCAAAACTAATGTTAGACTGGTCTTGCCATGCCGTCTCACAGACCAATCAAAACCAACGTTAGAATAGTCCTTCCCTACTCTCTCAAAGCCAATCAAAACTAATATTAGACTGGTCTTGCCCTAGAGGATGATATTTATCACATAGTATATAAACATTCGGTCTGTTACGTTTCATTTATAAATACAGTCAAGCCAGTAAGTTCAGTCACCTGAAATAAGCAGTCACATGTATTAAAAGGTCACTTTTGTCTTGTCCTGTCATAGAAAATTTCATATGAATTGAACTTCTTTAAAGAGGTCACCTGTCTTAAAATGCAACTTTTTCTTTGTGCCCAATGTGTCCTTTTTATACGATTGTAAGTGTATAGACCAGATATAAGTGTACCTACCGCATTGTGAATAAATAGTTAGGTATAATATTGATTGTCTGTATCATAGTCGAGATGAAGGTTACTGCAACATAAACATATAGCATATCACAGTCTGTTTTGCACAATCCTGGTGAAGCTGTGGCGTTCTGTCCAATACAATTACATCTCGTGAATACCTTAAAAACAGTATAATATTTATGTAAGTACTGAAAGTCTGAAATACCTTATATTTTAAGAAATCAGTTTGTGTTTTTACTCTATTCTGTATGTTTAGTGGAGAGCCAGCAAACACCAATTTTATAATTGTTGTTTTGAACTTGACAGAGGTTCGAACACACGATCTACGCTATCAATTACACAACCGATGCGGTTACTATATTATTACATATAATTAACCTTGAAATTGACGATAGGGATCAATAGAGATCTAAGCTTTCAAATTGAATAGTTCCCATTCCATTAATTGCAGCATTCCAACAGTAATATTCTTGCGACATTTACCGACTTTGGCCATTGCCAGAATAACACGATAGGTGTCAAATGTGGAGCTGTAACTGCTTACCCATATGAAGCACCGATATTGCTCTCGGCTTTTGGTGGTGTATGTGTTGTTCAGCTCTATACGTCTGTGTGTGCTAACTTTCATTGTTTGTTAATGTTCCTTTCCTTTCTTACTACGTGTACGTCTTTGTAAATTGATTTCTTCCGGGTTTTTTTGTCCTGAGACAATATGTGATTTAACTTTCCTTTTGGTGCAGAGTACATTTGTCACTCTGATCATTTGTTTTTACAGTAACGTGGTTTAACTATACGTGATGGTGTGTATATATATGGTTCAGTCCAGTGGACCATCCACACACGTGGAAACCAGTTCAGATATCTTAAGAAAACTAGCTTACCCTCGCCTTTTTATATTGGAGTATCTGTATTAAGCCAGGAAGTGAGCGATAATGTATGTGTCTTAGAATTTTGACCATGTTTCTTCGATTTCTCTCTTAGATTTTGGAACTGTACCGACAGTATGGTATTTTCTATTTTTCATTTTATTTACAACACCTGACGTATGTGACCCTTATATTTGCATAATCTTTCACTATTTTGCATGATATGTTATATGAGCAATATATGTTTGCAAGGTAAGGAATATAACGCCACCATAAAAATAATACTTCAATATTTATCGTGGAGATCAGTTTCTGCAGAAGGAGTAATCAGTGCAGTTGGCCAAAATAATCGACCTGTCACACTTATTTGCATAATGTGTTCAATCGAGAACACCTCTACCAATGTCAGCCGAAGTTGGGATAGACACAAGCATGTAAATTGTAATCCTAGAAAACACTATGCAAGTGGAGCTAATAATGGGCTAAAACGATGACCACCAACAGATTCGCTGTAATATATTACTATAATTCAGGATTGTTAGCTGTGGGAACCGTGCTGCTCATCACTTTCAATGTTGGTTTTCTTTATTGGTTTTGTTTTGCTCTTTTTTTTGCGTCGTTTGCTTCTGTTCTGTATCTTGTTCCCATTGTTGCCTGTGTCTTATGGTCGTCAATTCTTCTTGTCCCTCGTTTTTTTCTGTAAAGTTTCTGTTATATAGCAAGACTTTTTCATTTTAATATATTTGTTCAAAACAAACATTTGTATTCACCTGTTTGTCACGAGCTGTGCATCCAGCATGACAATATGAAAAATAGTTTTGGCTATCAGACCCACACACCGGGAAATATTGTTTAGGATCACAGTGACAGTCATCAACACATGTAGAATTAGCACTGCTGAAATAAAAATGGATAATTAATCATTTGAATATTCGAGTACACCTATCTTTGTGCTCATACAACTGGGTTAGCCCCGCCTATCTTCATTGAAGTGTTTGTTGAAAGTGAACGGACATCGATATAATAATGTGTGGTAGTGGCATCGAGTATGAATCAGTTTCGATTAGATTTTGGAACTATTCCGTGGTTTCTTCTTTTGTGTTTGTTTTGCGTTCTATTTCTTCTGCACACATTAAATCGAAGGATAGACAACACAAAAGCCAACATAAAAGTGACAAAAGGATAAACAACGATCTACAAAACACTACACAGAAAACTAAAGATCAGGTGCGCCGGAATGGTAAACAGCTTATGCTCCACTAGTGGGATCTATCGCATTCTTCTGGTTACAAACCTAGTGATAAGTCATGAATAACATATTTCTGAAAAGCTGATTTTGAGAGGCGCAAAATAAACTGACAATTTACTCTGAAATACTGATATAATAGTAACGTCATAAAACATTGTTGGCTGCTTTATCAGCTGGAACAATAGCAAAATATTTATCAAATTAAGTTGAAATCTATTTCTGTGCTAGGGGAATCTATTTGTTTTGAACAAATATATTAAAGTGAAAACGTCTTACTTACTATAGAACAGGGGTCCGTCGTGGTCGTGATCGTATGGTAGTTTGACTTATAGACTTATAACTAACTGTGCAAGTAAGCAGTGCTAATCACCACTGAAGTTGTGAGTTGGAACCCCGTTCATGGTAATGTGTACTTGATACAACAGTATGTGATATAATTTGTCAGTGACTTGCGACAGGTCGGTGGTTTTCTCAGGGTACATTGGTTTCCTCTATCAATAAAGCTGACCGCTATGATATAACTGAAAATCCTAACCCATGAAAATTAGACTGGATAAGATCCTACTATTTCTTAGACCATTTATTTTACACAAAAAAATAACAGATAATTTGATATGTTAATAAAAATACATTTGCAGTATATCTGTTTTTTTCTTCCTTCAAATTGGATTATAGCCATTTGCACATTCCAGTTTGATTAAAAAATATACGTCTTTATATCTTTTCTATGCGAGTTATTTCCCTTGCGAAAGGCAAAGTGGTACCATATCTAGCAATGGAAAGAACAAAGAATTAGAGTAGAATTTTCTATTTAAAAAAATAGATTTTTGAACCTGGTAAGATGTCAGATGATATTTTTATAGCAATAAGAAAATCCACAAGTTGCTGCAACATTAAAACATGTGAAACATATATGTTGTTTTGATAAAACTTTGTATGAAACAGGACCGCTTTGCTCACCTTAAAGGGATATAACTCGTGTAAAGCATACATTTTGGAATCAAAGTCGGAAATGTGCCAATCATATATTTAGCAGTCTTACCTCTGCGCGTTGTAACCAATTATTTCAGAATTCTCACAACCAATGAACATTACCAGTATAGTAGCGCAAGAGACAATAATAGCTACTGTAATCGTCATCTTGATACAGGCATACGGTGTCATACAGAATTTGTATACTATGTATCCGCCAAGCAAAGATCCTATACAGGCGGCGGAGATGCTCAATCCACCTAGAGGTAAAAAGTCAAGATATCACGTGTCATGATTTAGGTTAAGTACACATTAGAGAAAATCGAATGGACAATCACGAATGGACAATCCAGAGACACATACAAATAGACACTGGCAACATTGGGTACACAAGATACAGACAGACTGTTGAAAGAATATAAACATTAGAGAAAACCGAAGTGGCAATCAAGAATGGACAATCCAAAGACACATACAACCTTGGGCACACAAGACACAAGACACACTGTAGGTAGTAAATAAAGTTAGAGAAAACCGAAAGGGCAATCAAGAATGCACAATCCAGAGACACTGACAACATTGGGTACACAAGACACAGGACCAGGAGTAGAATTTAAGCAAACATTTCAACTAGGCAGCAGGACTAGTAGATATAAAAATCATTATTATCTAATTTAATTTTTTTCGCTGGTTGCTCTACACCGGTAATGTGTCGCCACATTTCTTGAACCTTAGATTATGTTGTTTAGAACGCTCACTGAGTTACCCGGATTATCGAGTAATTTGATCAATTCGCATACCACCCTGTAGGATCTAATTGATGTCGAGGGAATTCCCCACAGGTAAATTGTGTACACAGTAATATCAATGACTAATTATGATTTTCAATTATGTCATTAAAATTAATGAAGTGGAAACAATAATTGACAATTGGAAATTTTAACTAACCCATCGGACTAGCTTCTAAGAGAGTTCTTCTATCCCGACGCTGATCTTACTAGCCTCGGGCTAGCGGACCAGCGTTAATTTCGTACCCTGTACAGGACATACTGGAGGTAGTAAATAAATGTTAGAGAAAACGAAGGGGCAATCAAGAATGGACAATCCAGAGACACATGCAACCTTGGGCACAGAAGACACAAGACAAACTGTATGTAGTAAATAAACTTTAGAGCAAACCGAAAGAGCAATGAAGAATGGACAATCCAGAGAAACGTGCAACATTGGGCACAAGACACAGTGCGGGGTTTTTTTAGGCCACGAACAACAACACAGGCACATAAAAGTTAAACAACACGGTACCCAGCAAAATACCATCTTGAATCATATATCTCGCTAAGGATAATCAGTTCATGTTTCTTATAAGACGATTTTGAAGATGCCAAAGGAGTAATTAGAATCCGTATATCGAAGAAGAACAGATAACACAATGGCCAAAAGAAAAAGTACAAAAGTACAAACAACGATCTACAAAACATATACACTTAAAACTAAAGATCGAGTAACACGAACCCCACTAATAACCGGGGGATGAACTCAGGTGCTCCGAAAGGGTAATTAGTTCCATTTAAGTTATCTAGTTGCTCATATAAAATAGTTTGGTAATCACATTTACAAAATTGTTCCCATTATTTAATATTAAGAATGTATTCTACAGAAATACGCATTTAAGCCATCAGATACCAAACTTTTCAACATGTATGTATATGATGCTAAATGTAGTGTGGTCGGTTCAACTTTCGTGACGTCGGAAAGAGGGAAACCCCCATGACATCTTCGTTAATGAATAACAAATTTCGCTGTAACGTTTTATTAATTCTTTTCATATTACAGGGAACCGTACCATTAACAACTACAGACAATTATTATTGCCGAACAACAAACAACAATCATGTTGTTATTTTGTTTTGCTTTGTTTTTAACCACACCGATGGCGTAATGGTTAGCTTGCTAGCCTCGAGTGAGGTGGATCGTGGGTTCGAACCCCGATTGGGTCAATCCAAAGCCAAAGACTATAAATTGGTATGTGTTGCCTCTCCGCTAAGCACGCAGCATTCAGGAAAAAGAGCAACGACCGGTTGGCTCGGAATCAGGATAATGTTTCCCAGTGGAGTGACATATCTACCCGCGACTGTTGTTAGAGTGAGCTAGCACTACCAAATCCAACTCAGCATGTTGGTCTAGAACAAAGCGGACCTCATCATCATCTTATTGAACATTAAGTTGCTCTCACCATGATATGACTGAAAAATTGCTGAATTGGCGCTAAGCAATATTCACTCACTCACTCATTTTGTTATTTTAACAGTGATAGCGATACATTTGTTTGCATGATTGTTTTGAAGTGACGTAGCAGAGCTTGTTACGTATAGAGATAATTTGAAGTTTGCTACAAATAATAAATGATTAACGATGTTTTTTGTAACACGAGAGGAGATTTCTCAGCAGCCCCTGAGATGAGAAATGACTGAAAAACATCCTCGAGTTTTAAAAAACATATTTTATTATTGTATCGCTATGATAGCATGTTTATCAAGGATTTGGTAATGTGACGTCATTATAACGTCATATTAGAAAACAGTGATACTACCATTTTGTTGCAATATGTTCGTTTTTGCATTATAGATTAATGCATGCCCTTTTCCATATCAAGATTGTTATCAGGGCCGATATCGGTCGAGAGTTGATAACAGTCCTGATATGGAAAAAGGCATGCATTAATCTATTTATAACATATTTCAACATTGAATTAAAAAGAACAAAATTAACTTCCCACACAGACACCAAACTTATGGATATGAGTGATCGATATCGGTTGAGGGTTCTGCTTCCGAAACACCAACAAATCTTTCCTCGCTGAACGTCGACATTTTCCAAACAACAATTGACAGTTGGGCGGAAGTGACGCCATGGAGCTCACGAGAGGCTTGATATCGTGTTATCAGAGTTTTGCCCCGATGGCATGTATTGCTGTGGCACTTCCAATGTTGACGTATGGGCAACATTGACATTATTACTTACAAATATGTGATAATTTCCAATAATAGTTAGAAGTCAGTCTTGGTTATTTGCCCTCAGGGAAAATATCCGTGTTTACCATCAAGTATTCGTATTTGCCCTCAAATATCCGTATTTGCACCCGAATTAAACTTCCGGTATATGCGCAGTGGTCTCAACGATTATATATCAAAGTACAAGGAAAGATTGTATATAACGATATGCATAAAATCGTATTTCAATCAAATTAACACATTTCAAAATATTGGAATAAAGTTTAAATAACTTGAAACGGAATAATTAGCTCAAATTTACACGTCGTGTTGAATACGAATTTCCATTGAAATGTCAACGTCGTGTGTAGATTTTACAAACACTTTCTAACGTCATTGTAGAGATCAACATTGTTTGATATCTTTTTGAAAACAGACTCAAAACAACAATATTTGCAAATTGAACAAAGGCAACTCTCTTAAGGATTTATTTTCGCAATTTGTCATGTCAACGATCTTTTCTGCAATATAAAAGTCAATGCTGGAAAAAAGTGATAAAACCTAATAGTATTAACATATGTTGTCCTCTGCAAAAGTTATATAAATGTTTCATAGAAAAAATGTCTTGGTAAAATTGTTTGCATCAGGTCAAAGTCAGTTGTGTAATCCCCGTCACTAGCAGTGTTACGGGTTACACAGGTTGTCACCGGGTTTTTAACTAGATTAACACGACGGGTGTCACTAGTGGAGCAGGAACTGCCACTCTTCCGGAGCACCTGAGTTCACCCCCTGTTATTAGTGGGTTCGTGTTACTTGATCTTTAGTTTTATATGTATGTTTTGTCGATTTTGATTACCCCTTTGGTTACTTCAAGCTCTTCTTACTCAACATGATTAAAACATCAAATATAAAACATTAATGGACACAAACAAAAAAACTCACCTATTAGGATATTAGCATGCCAAGCAAGAATTGTAAATTGTGTTTCTAAATATTTAGGCAGAAAAGCCACAGTCCCCGATACACAAAATATCTGGAAACAGGAACCCAGTAAGCAAAAGGTGAAACAGCCATTCTTAAGCAATCTAAGAACTGTAGAAAGAAAACCTGAAAATATTAAAAATAACCATTAGAGGATCAAATAGAATAACGTCAATCGTGAAGGTAGAGACAGAAATTATCGCTAGTATTGAAACGAATCCTATAGGACGAGGTTGAACGAAAACCCGAATTCATTCATTGAAACTGATAAAAGATAAGCAGATTATGTAAAGTAGGTGATGCAACATTTTTATGTTCATAGCAGATTGTACGGTGTGCGTGATACGTTTGGAACGTAGCACTGCGCAAAACACAGAGCACAACGGCATATCCATAGTAGAATGCACAGGACATTCGATATGCTTGAAACGTAACACCACGTGCAACGGTCAATTTACAGTTTAAGCTCAACATGTGAAACGATGAATACATAAAAAAATATCACATAACAGAGACAATAACATGTACAAATCAAATCACTCCGCCAGAACAGTTCCCAAATTGAATCGACATATCGTAGAAATTGAAGCAATATCGATACCCCTAAGGCACTACGATTTTTCTATTTCATTTTTGAAAATGTTTCGTACAATGTAGTGTCCTAGGTTTTTCATTTTATTATTCAAAAATATTTTTGTGGACACTAGAAAAATGGAAATAAAGAACCACACTATCGGAATATTTCTAAAGGTAAAAAAAGGATTAATCGTAGAAAGAGACAAAATTGATACAGCTTACACATGACCGCTCATTGTCCTGGCTTTCCACAGGTAGTGTAATGGTAACAAAACACATGACCGCTCATTTACATGGCTTTGTACAGGTTGTGTAATGGTAACAATACACATGACCGCTCATTTTCCTGGCTTTGCACAGGTAGTGTAATGATAACAATACACATGACCGCTCATTTACATGGCTTTGTACAGATAGTGTAATGATAACAATACACATGACCGCTCATTTTCCTGGCTTTGTACAGGTAGTGTAATGGTATCAATACACATGACCGCTCATTTTCCTGGCTTCGTACAGGTAGTGTAATGGTAACAATACACATGACTGCTCATTTACCTGGCTTTGTACAGTAGTGTAATGGTAACAATACACATGAACGCTGATCTACCTGGCTTTGTACAGGTAGCGTAATGGCAACAATACACATGAACGCTCATTTACCTGCTTTTGTACAGGTAGCGTAATGATAACAATACACATGACCGCTCATTTTCCTGGCTTTGTACAGGTAGTGTAATCGTAAAAATACACATCACTGCTCATTTACCTGGCTTTGTACAGGTAGTGTAATGGTAACAATACGCATGACCGCTCATTTACCTGGCTTTGTACAGGTAGTGTAATGGTAACAATACACATGACTGCTCATTTTCCTGGCTTCGTACAGGTAGTGTAATGGTAACAATACACATGACTGCTCATTTACCTGGCTTTGTACAGTAGTGTAATGGTAACAATACACATGAACGCTGATCTACCTGGCTTTGTACAGGTAGCGTAATGGCAACAATACACATGAACGCTCATTTACCTGCTTTTGTACAGGTAGCGTAATGATAACAATACACATGACCGCTCATTTTCCTGGCTTTGTACAGGTAGTGTAATCGTAAAAATACACATCACTGCTCATTTACCTGGCTTTGTACAGGTAGTGTAATGGTAACAATACGCATGACCGCTCATTTACCTGGCTTTGTACAGGTAGTGTAATGGTAACAATACACATGACTGCTTATTTTCCTGGGTTTGTACAGGTAGTGTAATGGTAACAATGCATATGACCGCTCATTGTCCTGGCTTTGTTCAGGTAGTGTAATCGTAAAAATACACATGACCGCTCATTTACCTGGCTTTGTATAGGTAGTGTAATGGTAACAACACACATGACTGCTTATTTTCCTGGGTTTGTACAGGTAGTGTAATGGTAACAATGCATATGACCGCTCATTGTCCTGGCTTTGTACAGGTAGTGTAATCGTAAAAATACACATGACCGCTCATTTACCTGGCTTTGTATAGGTAGTGTAATGGTAATAATACACATGACCGCTCATTTACCTGGCTTTGCACAGGTAGTGTAATGGTAACAATACACATGACCGCCCACTTACCTGGCGTTTTACAGGTAATGTAATGGTAACATTACACATGACCGCTCATTTACCTGGCTTTGTACAGGTAGTGCAATGGTAACAATACACATGACCGCTCATTTACCTGGATGTATGCAAGTAGTGTAATGGTAGCAATACACATGAACGCTTATTTACCTGGCGTTGTACAGGTGGTGTAATGTTAACAATACACATGATCGCTCATTTACCTGGCTTTGTACAGGTAGTGTAATGGTAACAATACACATGACCGTTCATTTACCTGGCTTTTTACAGTTAGTGTAATGATAACAATACACATGACCGCTCATTTACCTGGCTTTGTACAGGTAGTGTAATGGTAACAATACACATGAACGCTCATTTACCTGCTTTTGCACAGGTAGTGTAATGGTAACAATGCACATGACCGCTCATGTACCTGGCTTTGTACAGGTAGTGTAATGGTAAAAACACACATGACCGCTCATTTTCCTGTCTTTGTACAGGTAGTGTAATGGTAACAATACACATGACCGTTCATTTACCTGGCTTTGTAGAGGTTAGTGTAATGGTAACAATACACATGACCGCTCATTTACCTGGCTTTGTACAGGTAGTGTAATGGTAACAATACACATGAACGCTCATTTACCTGCTTTTGTACAGGTAGTGTAATGGTAACAGTGCACATGACCGCTCATTTACCTGGCTTTGTACAGGTAGTGTAATGGTAACAATACACATGACAGCTCATTTACCTGGCTTTGTACAGGTAGTGTAATGGTATCAATACACATGACCGCTCATTTTCCTGACTTTGTAAATGCATAGTAATGGTAGCAATACACAAGTACGCTCATTTTCCTGGCTTTGTACAGGTAGTTTAATTGTAACAATACACATGACCGCTCATTTTCCTGGCTTTGCACAGGTAGTGTAATGGTAACAATACACATGACCGCTCATTCACATGGCTTTGTACAGGTAGTGTAATGGTATCAATACACATGACCGCTCATTGTCATGGCTTTGTAAATGCATAGTAATGGAAGCAATACACATGTACGCTCATTTTCCTGGCTTTGTACAGGTAGTTTAATTGTAACAATACACATGACCGCTCATTGTCCTGGCTTTGTACAGGTAGTGTAATTGTAAAAATACACATGACCGCTCATTATCCTGGCTTTGTACAGGTAGTGTAATGGTAACAATGCACATGACCGATCATTTACCTGGCTTTGTACAGATAGTGCAATGGTAACAATAAACATGACCCCTCATTTACCTGGGTTTGTACAGGTAGTGTAATGGTAACAATGCATATGACCGCTCATTGTCCTGGCTTTGTACAGGTAGTGTAATCGTAAAAATACACATGACCGCTCATTTACCTGGCTTTGCACAGGTAGTGTAATGGTAACAATGCACATGACCGCCCATTTACCTGGCTTTGTACAGGTAATGTAATGGTAACATTACACGTGACCGCTCATTTACATGGCTTTGTGCAGGTAGTGCAATGGTAACAATACACATGACCGCTCATTTACCTGGATGTGTACAAGTAGTGTAATGGTAGCAATACACATGACCGCCCATTTTCCTGGCTTTGCACAGGTAATGTAATGGTAACAACACACATGACCGCTCATTTACCTGGCTTTGCAAAGGTAGTGTAATGGTAACAATACACAGACCGCTCATTTACCTGGCTTTGTACAGGTAGTGTAATGGTAACAATACACATGACCGATCATTTACCTGGCTTTGTACAGTTAGTGTAATGGTAACAATACACATGACCGCTCATTTACCTGGCGTTGTACAGGTAGTGTAATGGTAACAATACACATGAACGCTGATCTACCTGGCTTTGTGCAGGTAGTGTAATGGTAACAATACACATCACCGCTCGTTTTCCTGGCTTTGTACAGGTAGTGTAATGGTAACAATACACAGACCGGTCATTTTCCTGGGTTTGTACAGGTAGTGTAATGGTAACAATGCATATGACCGCTCATTGTCCTGGCTTTGTACAGGTAGTGTAATCGTAAAAATACACATGACCGCTCATTTACCTGGCTTTGTATAGGTAGTGTAATGGTAATAATACACATGACCGCTCATTTACCTGGCTTTGTACAGGTAGTGTAATGGTAACAATACACATGACCGCCCATTTACCTGGCGTTTTACAGGTAATGTAATGGTAACATTACACATGGCCGCTCATTTACCTGGCTTTGTACAGGTAGTGCAATGGTAACAATACACATGACCGCTCATTTACCTGGATGTATACAAGTAGTGTAATGGTAGCAATACACATGACCGCTCATTTACCTGGCGTTGTACAGGTGGTGTAATGGTAACAATACACATGATCGCTCATTTACCTGGCTTTGTACAGGTAGTGTAATGGTAACAATACACATGACCGCTCATTTACCTGGCTTTTTACAGTTAGTGTAATGGTAACAATACACATGACCGCTCATTTACCTGGCTTTGTACAGGTAGTGTAATGGTAACAATGCACATGAACGGTCATTTACCTGCTTTTTTACAGGTAGTGTAATGGTAGCAATGCACATGACCGCTCATTTACCTGGCTTTGTACAGGTAGTGTAATGGTAACAATACACATGACAGCTCATTTTCCTGATTTTTGTACAGGTAGTGTAATGGTTACAAAACACATGACCGTTCATTTACCTGGCTTTGTACAGTTAGTGTAATGGTAACAATACACATGACCGCTCATTTACCTGGCTTTGTACAGGTAGTGTAATGGTAACAATACACATGAACGCTCATTTACCTGCTGTTGTACAGGTAGTGTAATGGTAACAATGCACATGACCGCTCATTTACCTGGATTTGTACAAGTAGTGTAATGGTAGCAATACACATGACCGCTCATTTACCTGGCTTTTTACAGGTAGTGTAATGGTAACAATACACATGACCGCTAATTTACCTGGCTTTGTACAGGTAGTGTAATGGTAGCAATACACATGACCGCTCATTTACCTGGCTTTTTACAGGTAGTGTAATGGTAACAATACACATGACCGCTAATTTACCTGGCTTTGTACAGGTAGTGTAATGGTAACAATACACATGACCGCTCATCTACCTGGCTTTGTACAGGTTGTGTAATGGTAACAATACACATGACCGCTAATTTACCTGGCTTTGTACAGGTAGTGTAATGGTAACAATACACATGACCGCTCATCTACCTGGCTTTGTACAAGTAGTGTAATGGTAACAATACACATGACCGCTCATTTACCTGGCTTTGTACAGGTAGTGTAATGGTAACAACACACATGACCTATCATTTTCCTGTCTTTGTACAGGAAGTGTAATGGTAACAATACACATGACCGCTCATTTACCTGGCTTTGAACTGGTAGTGTAATGGTAAGAAGTTAATAAGACACTAGTTATAATTTTTTTTACCAAATGATATATTTTATTTAAAAAAAAACGTATGCTTAAAATAACTTTAATGGCCCTGGGTTGTATATTATGGGTCCCTGTTTTACACTAATTTCATTTGTTCCAGGGGTACCAAGAAAAAAAAAAGAGTCCACTAATGTATCGTTTAAAATCACAGTGTAAAGCTAACGTAGCAGATTAACGTTGCCATTTGTATGTTGAATCTTAAATTAATTTGATATGTAATATAAACTAATAACAAATAACGAATTAACGTTACAGTAGTTTAAATAAAGGTGATCTGTTCAAGTTTCCAGAGTGATGTATACAGGTTGACTTTAGAAGTAAAATTATATACCTTATTTAGTTTGTATTTGTAAATTAAAGAACTGCAAAAACTATAGTAATAAAAATATACCTTGGAGGTCCAATTATCAATAGAAGATAGTTCAAATGGGGGAACCAGTTTACCACCGGTGTCATAAAGTAAACCGTCCCCCATAGTAGATTAACCCTCCCCCCGGAAGATTTACTATATAGTATGTATTCCGCATAGTAAACCTTCCTACCTACTCAAACATTGCAAAATGGCTCCGTACGTTTTTTGTTTTACCTTTTAATCATAACCGAATATAATTAATGGTATTTACCATTTAAAATTAACACGATTAAGGTGCTAAATTCCGAATCAATAGTAATTATGCGGATTAAGGGGGAACATTTACTATATAGCAAAACATCCGGGGGGATGATCGGCTATCGATGGGGAAATGTTTGCTATATAGTAAATTTTCCCCCGGGGGAATATTTACTATATAGTAAAGTATCCGGGGGGAAGGTTTACTATATAGCAAATATTCCGAGGGGGAATGTTTACTATATAGTAAACAGTCCGGGGGAAGGTTTGCTATGCGGAAGGTTTACTGTACGACACCGGCACAGTTGCTGTTGCTGTCCCAGTCCAAGACGTGCATCTTAACGTCAAATATCGTGGACCTTTTTGTGTACAAAGATTTGAGGAAAGAGATAGTTGTTCGGGGTTTGATATTTATGGAATTTGTTTTTCATCACTGTGTAAAATATGTCACCATAGTTATCATATCTTATCATAACTAACGTTGTGAGTTCGAATCCCGCCCATGCGAGGTGTACTCGATACAACATTATGTGATAAAGTTTGTCAGTGACATACGGCAGGTCGGTGGTTTCTACAGGTACTCTGGTTGCCTCCGCCAATAAAACTGACCTCCACGGTATATCTGAAAAATTGTTGAAAGTGGCGTTAAACACCATAATCCTAACGTCTTATTATAATTTATATTCAGTAAGCCAACCTTTAACATGTTGACCTAGTGTAAGCGTTCTAGTTTTTGACATGTCGTCCTTATCTTTGGGTTTGTAACGTTGTGGGAAACAAAACAGAGGTAAAGCTGGAAAAATGCTGATGACCCCAAAGATCAGAAATCCCAACCACCAAGCTCCAATCCATCTTGGATCTCTTGGGGTGATATCAGTTTCTGAAAGAGAAAACATGCAATTGTATTAACCTAATCACCATTTATTTTCTGTCTCATTTTATAGACATTTTATACGGTCTTTAGTAAAAGATTATATTACTAAAGCTTTGTGAACTCTTTTATTATGCAGTTAACCATAACCTGAGTATTTGTTCTCTGTGTGTGGCAGGGGAAGTAACTCAATTTTCATTCCCATAATTTTGTTGTTGATAAAATACAATTGCATACATATAACTGATATTTTTTTCATTTTTCATTTGATATTTCATATGATCTTTCGGTTCGTCAAAAAGAGTAGAACGACAGGTCAAACAAATGGACCAGGAAGTGCTTGCTCGGTCGTAGCACCAGAAGAAGAGCTTGAAGATACCAAAAGGATAATCAGAATCCGTATATCGAAGAACAGACAACACAATGGCCAAAAGAAAAAGCACAAAAGTACTAACAACTATCTACAAAGCATGCACTAAAGATCGAGTAACATGCACCCCACTAAAAACCGGGGGTGAACTCACTCAACAATTAATGGAGACCAGTGAACGATGTAGCAATCAAAACAACGCACTCAACAATTAATGGAGATCAGTGAACGGATGTAGCAATCAAAACAACGCACTCAACAATAAATGGAGACCAGAGAACGGATGTAGCAATCAAAACAACGCACTCTACAATTAATGGAGACCAGTGAACGGATGTAGCAATCAAAACAACGCACTCAACAATTAATGGAGACCAGGTTATGAATATGATATACTGCTCGGGACACTATTTATACTTCCCTTCCGGTCATGCATTATGTCTTTTAACCTTGGGACATATTTCGGCATATAACATGGACAACACAATATTATTGTTATTATTACTCTGAATGTCTTTGGTGATTTAAAAAAAATGAAATTTGTCTAAAATGTATTGAGAGTATAAAGAATGACAAATAATATTCAAGAAATTTTAAATACAAGAAATATTTAATTTCAACAATACCAATGAACTGTCAAGTATTTAATTCCAAAACCTGGCACTGGCCATTATTTTGACAGAAGACAGCATCAACGTTAAAGAAAAACGTATAATACCTTGTAAATTGTACACTGTTAAAAGCGTGCAGGTGATCCCGTTTAGACTCCGCCTATTTAAATGACGTAAAATTGTTCTAAGATCCGCCCATGAGCTCAGTAATGACCCCAACTATAGTACTATGCGAGTGCATAGTACAACGACGCTATCTATTCTTTGTAAAATTATGTTTCGATAATATCATGTCAATTATAATGAAGTTCTTCAATATGAGTGCAATAACCCTATAATACAGCCCCAATACGAAATACAAGAATAAGCCCAAATAACGTATACCTATTCCTTTGGTTGGTCTTCCGGAACACACGGTTTCTGTTGTTTTTGTTTGTTTTTTGTATTTGCTATTTTTATATACTTACCCTTTAATGTTACATACATATTACTAAATACAGCCCCAATACCAAATGCCAAGGCAGGACCTAATATACCTATAGCTACTATCACACCTGTAATTAACATTGTACATTTTGGTTAATAATTTTCATGTGATTATTTCATTTTACAACAGTGTATGACCATTGTCCGCTTGCTTGAAGCATGCATCGTAAATGTAGCGGTTAGTGGACTAACCTTGAATGTAGTGGATGGTGTTTCAGATCCTCGATCCAGTCAAACCAAAGATTATTGAATTTATATGTGTTGCTTCTCCTCTAAGCCCATAGCATTCCGTAGTAGCAGCAAATAATGGATGATTTCGAATCAGGAAAACAACAAAAACCCTCCTGTTAAAATGGATAGTTTCTGATGTTCATTTAGATCCACATCCTTTCTTTCTAATAATGCGTCGGTGTCGAACAACATGTCTACCTGTGGACTGTAGTTTCAGTTGGCAAAGTGTGTTCTCGGCATTGCATGGCTACACGAAATGCTCATTTGGCAGAAGAAACAAATGTTACTTTATAGTGCATCATATATTAGTTCAATATTGTGCATATCTGTAACTTATTAATAAATAGTAATAAGGTGAAGTTCACTGGTTATCATGAGTTTGTCCTGTTTGTGTTTTAGGAGTTTGTCATTTGTAAGAGGAATAGTTCATGTTGTTATGGTATTGCCCTTTAGACAATGTTCTCCATGGTATTTACACATCTAGGAGAAATACAAATTGAGCACGAATTTTTCCGATTTAGAAATTTCTACATAAACAGTAATTAATGGATATAATGACCAAAACTTACCCAGATATATCGATGTCTTTCTTTTTTCGACATTTTCATCGATATAGTAAGATACAAATGGCATTCTGGGTGATTTTCCTATTCCTTGTAATACCATACCAAAAGCTATGATAAACATGGCCACTAATGTAAAAGATGTAGGTGATCCAACTACTGCACCTTCCTGTTGGCATTGCTGGTCAAGGTACGAAGTACTATTGTCTGTAGGATTGCATAGATGTAAGTCTGACGTTTCCATCTTTTGTTGAAAATGTGACGTATTGTTGACGTCAGATAATATATTTTTGCCTGGCATTAAGAAATATGCAAATGAACACACTATACCACCTATTCCAAATAGAACAGTTGAAACACCTAATCCACGAGGGATATGCGTGCGTGTTGCTTGGTAACCTACAAATAATGTAACCAAGAGGTAGCCAGCGTCATTACAACTTATTAGTATGCCGCTCTGAAGACTGGTAAAACCGAATTGTCTTTCTAACGTGGTTATTTGGGAACTGATATAAATTTGTAACGTTGACGTTGTCAAGGAGGAAAAGCAGTAGAAGACTGCAAAGCAGAAAATAGTAGCACAGCATTGTAAATTTTGCAGACGACATCGTCCAATACCACATCCGGTTGCTTCTATGTCCGTAGCCATTTTTGTTTACAGCATCGGTAATCTATAAATACAAATTTACAAACAATACAGCCGTACACCGGAGGACAGCCACTACAATGGACAATAGAAAAAGGACAAAAGAACAAACCATGTCAATGATATACAAAACACTACACAGAAAACTAAAGATGAGGGCAACACGAACCCCACTTAAAACCGAGGGTGAACCCAGGTGCTCCGAAGTGAAAGCAGTTCCTGATCAACTAGTGGGACTTATTAAAAAAGAGCCAGACTTAGTAAGGGAGCGCCGGAGTTATCAAGGAAGAGTCGGTTTTATACTATCACTTCAATAATCTTTAACATATTTTGATGTTGATGCAATAATGTATATTTACATACTTTGCTTTCAAATAAAGCTTGTAGGCTGTTCTACAACTGCCTAAAAGTCCTGATTGTAAGCTTATAGGATGCCATATCAATCTATCCACATCCAGATAACTTACATATTACACAAATCAAAATGTAATAGATTACTTTATCCTGTGTGAATTTGAGTACTTATTTAATAAAGGGGGCCAAATAGACTTCAGCATTACTTAGTCATGGACCGAATAAAGCTTTTATTTTACCTGATTCATGTAGAGCGACAATAAGACACGGTAGCAGTAAATAAGCGAGGACTTCACAGAGGACACCTTTAAATACTATTATAACGACGCCTGTTTCAGCTATTTCCAGAAAATTTGGCACCTACCTGTTTTGGACTTTTTGACATTCCAGGATAAACACAACATGCGTAAAATGTCACTAAATATAATATATGTTTGCACTCGCTGCGAAACAATCCAGAAAAGCTCACATATGGCTCGCTTTTCAAAGCTCGTACAAATAGATTTAGCATTTTCTGACAATTTAGTATATCAATTCTTCTAGTGCTTTCACGATTAAATACAAAATAAAATATTATGTATCATATATGACAAATCTCAGTGTTTTATGTCTTATAAGTATAGGTTATACACTATTTAACTATTTTAAGTCTATCTCTCTTACCTTGACACAGCCGTCAGTCATTGAAATACCTTAACGTTGCAGAAATCTGAGAATTGTAAAACCTAGTCTCACACTTTTGACTACATTTACGTGGCACAAACGTAGAAATTCGAAAATTGCTAAAACCTAGTAGTCTCACACTATGTAGTTATGCAGATATATATTTCACATACAAGCATAAAATGCATCAATGAATATTTTGGATTGTAACTTCCTTGGTCTAAGCTGGTTGTCACCTGGTACATATAAGGGTATCCTGACCTAAAACCATGGAAACTTATCCGTTTGACCTACGACCTCTGTAGTTGTTCTATATATTGCCTTTAGTTTGTTTTTGATTACATTTTGTTTGTCATTGTAATAGTTTTATGCTTGATGTCTCAATTACACCACTGTAATGTATCAAATAAATGTGATCCTTTAATTCACTAAATTTGATATTTTTTTTCTGAAACCTAATCAGAAAAGACACTATAACATTACACATTTCAATTCTATACTAGATATTAGTTAATTCAGTTAAACCTGCTTTAGTGACCACCTCTATTAAGCAATAACTTGCAATATGTCACCTTGATTTTAATTTCCGCTCACAATCCATTTCATATCAATTAAGCCTGCATTAAGCGATCACCTGTTTTATGTGTCCATATTTCACTGTTTCCTTGGAAGGTCACATAAGACAGGTTTAACTGTACTTGTAAATTTCATATACAATTATCTGTATTCCACTACATGGATTTTCCCCCATTCTATATAGTCACTATGAACAAAGTGTGACTCGTTAAAACGTGTAACGACAAAGTTTACCCCTGTTTTAGAGAAATTGAGGGTAATTTCAGCCGGGAAAACATCATGCATGACATACTTTTTGAAAGATTTCCAAGGAATTCGTTTTCTTAATTTTCATTGCATATACTTATCAATGTTTATGTTTCAAAACCTTTAATTTTTTTATTTTCAAGCAAAGCATTAACATGCTTAAATTTCACAAATCAGCCCAATATATTATGCATTAAGTTCAATATCAGTACTCGGTGTTCTTTACAACGAATCTGCTCACCCAGTAATAATGTTATGATTGCTCTGCTCACCCAGTAATAATGTTATGATTGTTCTGCTCGCCCAGTTATAATGTTATGATTGCTCTGCTCACCCAGTTATAATGTTATGATTGCATTTTACTTACATATGAAAAACACTTGCAAGACAAGACAAGATTGTATTTAAGCAACCTCAGACACACTGGTGTACAAGAGGACATAACAAATTCACATTCTATATAAATACAAATAGACATATCATATATGCAATACAAACCTAGCTTAGCGCCGCCACGTTTTATTGAAGTCTCTGTTCCACGCCAGGGTATTAAGTGATAGGGATATCGATATAGCCACTAGATCATCTGCAATTTCTACGATTTGTTCCGACTGTGCACATGGTATTTCTACTTTTTCATTTTATTTATTGTATTAATGCATATAATACGTCATTTCCGCTTCTAAAATGATAAAAGTCTTGAATTTCACGAACACTAATAATATGATTAAGTGAATTCATACTGCATTTGAAATAAGAAATATGTCAATATGTTTAGACATAATTTTGTAACTGATCCCTGCAGCGTGTGATGAGTGTTTCATGTCATGAGAATGTGTGTTCCTTTCATTGCTATCTGTGAACATCATTTCACAACTGTAACCCTTTACTACTGTAAACTGATATAATGAATCGTAATGAATAACACATTAATTAACACAGAAAACTATAGATTGAGCATCACGAACCAAACTAAATACGAGGTTAACTCAGGTACTCCGGAAGGGTAAGCAGTTAATGTTCCACAAGTCACACCCGTCGTGTTACTCTTGTTAGAAAGCCGGCGATAAGTAAATATTGTGGAAAAGGTGACATTCTAATCACGACCAACGGAACATATCCGTCGTCATTTGTGACATAGATATTCCATAAAGATACCAAAGTCCCACTGGATACGGTATAATTGTGTATACTCTGTGCTTGTTGACGACACTGTGTTAACCATAGTATTGATTTTGTAATCGTTTTAATATACACTATTAAATAAATGTCAAAGTAAACCTAAGGGAGACAATCAAGAACATTGAGAGCCAATGGTAACATTTGGGTACACATAGAACGAAGACAAAAAACCACAACATACCACAGAAAGGTAAAAAGACGAGCAACAATAACACCACCAATAACCGGAAGTGAACCCAGGTGCTCCGGAGGGGTAGGTAGTTCCTGTGTTACTCATATATAAGTAATAATCGCTTTGTTGAATGTTTACCTTAACCTGAAGAAGATATATGGTAAAGACTTGTTGACTCGGAATTAAGATTATATGTTTGAAGGGAGCAACATATGTCTACCCGCAGACTGTTGTTTCAGTGAGCTATCACGATAAAAAAATATAATTCTGCGAGTTGTTCCAGTACAAAGCAGACATCATCATCATCTTATCAAATGTAACTTGTTTTCGCCATGATATTGCTGAAACATTGCACATTTGGTGTTTAACAACAACCACTAACTCACTCGTTCATGTCATTACAGAGAGTGAATAATGATTTTGCTTAGAAGCATATTTCAGTTTTATCATGGTGTAGTGGTTGATATCAATTCGACAGTATGAGTTATTTTATTTCATGTTGTAGGTAAAATAGGAATTTGCAGTTACTTCCCTTTGTACAATATCTAGCAAATGGAAACAATCAATAACACACGGAGTACTTATAAATATTGCTAGAGTACGTACATCTGTTTATTACATACTTAGTTCAAATAAAGGCATTTGTGTATGACCAATATGACCGGAAGTAAACTGTCCATATTTTCAGACACCGAGAAGATAACCGGTTATTGGATTATTACAAGATCATTTCCTTATCGATGCCAATATGGGTGTCTCTTTTCTAGATGTCGGAAGTATGCAATAAATAGTTTAATACATGGGCATTTCCATATTGGCCTGGTTATCATCCTTCGACCCATATTGGCCAATATGGGGATCTCGGGATGATAACCAGGCCAATATGGAAATGCCCATGCATTAATCTGTAATTATTACTATATTTTTATACACGTGGTTAATTAATAATATACGATTTCAAATTTCAAAGTATTTTATTCGAAATAATACATATCATAGGCGAGATACAAGTAAACAATACACTACACAGTTTTGACAATGAAATAGTATATAGTAGACATGCATTCTCAGTACAGGGGACCATTTGCATGTACGCACATACCGTTCTTAAATGAAGTTAGTTGGTGATTAAAACAATTCATTCGAAGTTTGGCAGTCATAAAGATTTCCTGCTATTACAGATAAATCTATTGATATCATTTTATAGGATAAAAACACCAGTCTTGCAGTATTCCTGTGTCTAGTGAGTCTAGAAATCAAGATTAGAAGGATAAAGGATACTTTGAGCTGATGCCGGGAGAGGAAATAAACGTTAGAGAATATCGAAGGCGCAATGAAAAATGGGACAATCCAGAGAAAAAGGCGAGGGGAAAAAACCAAAGCACAACACAATATGTGTTGGACACCACTTTACGGAAGCAAACACAAATAACACAAATAAGACACGAGCCCTGCTACACACAACTGGATGTAAAGACGAATCGAAGTACGCATAATCTCGTTTCCCCCTCCTGAAAAATAGGCATTAACTCTTTTTTCTGTCCTAATTTACAATTCTCCCTAATCATATAGCGTTCGCGACATCCTCGATTAACGTAACACCATTTTTGAAGATCGAATATGACGTTGCAAAGACATGGATATATATATATGCTACTGTTTAGAGCTGCTGTAAGGGACAAATAGTACTCAAGCTAATAGTAAACTAATTGATGGGTTCCACATGTTGAATATGAACTGCTTACCATTCCAGGGCAAACAAGTTCACCCTCGGTTTTCAGTGGGGTTCGTGCTGCTCAATCTTGACCTTTCTGTGTAGTATTTTGCAGATAATTAATTGTCCTTATTTTGTCCCACTGTATTGTATGTCCTTCAATTCACGGCTTCTAGCTATCTCCTTTGGTATCTTCAAACTTTTCTTAAGCTGGTTAGGCCTAGGGTTATTGGAATTTATGGGCATATTCACCAATATCAGCAAGCAAGCAACCTCCTAGGTCTCACCTCAAACCATTAAACACCACAAAAACATATGGAAATCCAAATCCTAGCTTGGGACATGCACAGAAATTCGGCATGGTTAATCAGTTAATGAAATCCAACCCCTCCCTCTCACCCTGATAATTGCCTGTGTGTTTTATGCACATACTTTCATCTTGCGTATTATATTTGAATGTCAACAAAACAACTATTGAAAGCTTATCGATTCTGTTTATTGGTGTTCGATTTGTCACTTAAGGTGCATGTACCAATATTTACATGCTTTTATGAAGATTTGCATCACTTTAAACATTTCATTATTTTTGATCGATTTTTTTTAATCAGAATATCTACTTCAGGGGGTTCTATTTTTATTTCTATATCAATATTTCGCTGTTTCCTTAGATCTGCTCTTCGTCTCGCACAAACGAAGGAAGAAAAAACATGATAAATGCCAGGACCCTTACTGCAAGATCCAAGCCATGTCGTTTATAACGGAAATCAACTATGTCAAACAAAGAGCATGCGCCAGTCTTCCCACAACTTTCACTCTATAAACGGCAACATGTGTCTATTACTTGACCAACAACAATCGGGCCTGGAAACCAACCGGACGTGAAAAATAAAACAAGAATGTATATATAGATATACATCATTAGGTTTGGGCAAATAATACTAGTTATACCCCGCCACCTTTTATTGAAGTGATGAGAGGGAACAGTCGTGTATATATGCGTTATGGATGTGCCGATGATGCCTCTGTTTTCACGATAGTTACTCGAACTTTAGTTTTACGTGCATGTTTTATAGATTGTTGTTTGTCCTTTTTCTTTTGGCCATTGTGTTGTCTGCCCTTCTTCGACCTACGGATTCTGATTACCTGTTTGGTATCTTCAAACTCTTCTTGACGGTCTGACATTCTGATTACCTCTTTGGTATCTTCAAACTCCTTTAATATAATACGACACTGCAGTTTTCAACTAGAAAGATTTGTATATTTGAAAAAATAATAACCAACAGTTAAATGGTGGGTCAATAACTTTAATTGATCAACTTTTTATTGATAAAAAACCCACCATATGGAGATAATCCATGGCATCATATTCAGTAAAAACGAAGAACAAAAACAGCACACTGTCGGGACAATGGGATAGATTGTTGTTCTGAAAACAAAGTACGAAGATGTCTGATTTGGAGTCTGTGGCTATAAATATTTACAAAGTCATAGTCAATACAAATTCTGCCTGTAACATTTAGGTAACATACACAAATGTATCTTCAACGACCATTACTGGTTACTGTTAATTGCCACTAGTGGAGCAGGAACTGCCTACCTTTCCGTAGCACCTAGGTTCACCCCCAGTTTTTAGTGGGGTTCGTGTTACTCGATTTTTAGTTTTATGTGTATGTTATGTAGATCGTTGCTTGTGCTTGTGTACCTTTTCTTTTGGGGATTGCGTTGTCTGATCTTCGATATACGAATTCTGATTACCCCTTTGGTGTCTTCAAGTTCGTCTTCACACAGATTGTATGCCAAGTTTCGAACTGTAGTTATACAATAATGCCACCAGCAATACTATTGTAAATGTGCCCTCTAATGTCAGTTACAAGTCACTGTTAGAGGTCGATGTTACAGACTGTTGTTACAGGGCTATATTAAAGGTCGTTGTACCAATAAGCAAGTTGTATAGTAATTTGAACATTTGTGTGACAATGTTAATATTACACAGGTGAAGGCCTTGGTGCTACGCATGAAAAAGAAACCCGTTATATCCAATACGGGTCATTTCTTTTATTTCAGTAGTGCTGTATCTTTTGCATAATGCATGACCCATGACCGTTATATCCAACATGGTGTGGCGGTCGTGACCGTGGTGGAATGGTAGTTTGATTTGCAACTATCTATGCAATCAGTGCCTATCACCACTGATCCTGTGAGTTTGAATCCTAATCAGGGCGAGGTGTACAACATTATGTGATAAAATTTGTCAGTGACTTGCGAAAGGTAGGTGTTTTTAACTTAAGGTTATTGTGTTGTCCACCAATGCTGATTACCCCATTGTTTGTCCGTTCGTCTTTTTACTTAAGGTTATTGTGTTGTCCACCAATGCTGATTACCCCATTGTTTGTCCGTTCGTCTTTTTTATTTAAGGTTATTGTGTTGTCCACCAATGCTGATTACCCGTTGCTTTTCCGTTCGTCCTTTTTACTTATGGTTATTGTGTTGTCCACCAATGTTGATTACCCCATTGTTTGTCCGTTCGTTCTTTTTAATTAAGGTTATTGTGTTGTCCACCTTTGCTGATTACAACATTGTTTGTCCGTTCGTGTTTTTTACTTAAGGTTATTGTGTTGTCCACCAATGTTGCTTACCACATTGTTTGTCCGTTCTTCTTTCTTAATTAAGGTTATTGTGTTGTCCACCAATGTTGCTTACCACATTGTTTGTCCGTTCGTCCTTTTTACTTAAAGTTATTGTGTTGTCCACCAATGCTGATTACCCCATTGTTTGTCCGTTCTTCTTTCTTAATTAAGGTTATTGTGTTGTCCACCAATGTTGCTTACCCCATTGTTTGTCCGTTCGTCTTTCTTATTGAAGGTTATTGTGTTGTCCACCAATGTTGATTACCCCATTGTTTGTCCGTTCGTCTTGTTTACTAAAGGTTTTTGTGTTGCCCACCAATGCTGATTACCCCATTGTTTGTCCGTTCGTCTTTTTTACTTAAGGATATTGTGTTGTCCACCAATGTTGCTTACCCAATTGTTTGTCCGTTCTTCTTTCTTAATTAAGGTTATTGTGTTGTCCACCAATGTTGATTACCCCATTGTTTGTCCGTTCGTCTTGTTTACTAAAGGTTTTTGTGTTGCCCACCAATGCTGATTACCCCATTGTTTGTCCGTTCGTCCTTTTTACTTCAGGTTATTGTGTTGTCCACCAATGTTGTTTACCACATGTTTGTCCGTTCGTCCATTTTATTTAAGGTTATTGTGTTGTCCATCAATGTTGCTCACCCCATTGTTTGTCCGTTCGTCTTTTTTACTTAAGGTTATTGTGTTGTCCATCAATGCTGATTACCCCATTGTTTGTCCGTTCGTCCTTTTTACTGAAGGTTATTGTGTTGTCCAGCAATGTTTGTTATAACATTGTTTGTCCGTTCGTGTTTTTTACTTAAGGTTATTGTGTTGTCCACCAATGCTGATTACCCCATTGTTTGTCCATTCGTCTTTCTTATTGAAGGTTATTGTGTTGTCCACCAATGTTGATTACCCCATTGTTTGTCCGTTCGTCTTGTTTACTTAAGGTTTTTGTGTTGCCCACCAATGCTGATTACCCCATTGTTTGTCCGTTCGTCCTTTTTACTTAAAGTTATTGTATTATTCACCAATGTTGATTACCCCATTGTTGTCCGTTCGTCTTTTTTACTTAAGGTTATTGTGTTGTCCACCTTTGCTGATTACCCCATTGTTTGTCCGTTCGTCCTTTTTACTTAAGGTTATTGTGTTGTCCACCAATGCTGATTACCAGATTGTTTGTCCGTTCGTCTTTTTTACTTAAGGTTATTGTGTTGTCCACCAATGTTGCTTACCCCATTGTTTGTCCGTTCGTCTTTTTTACTTAAGGTTATTGTGTTGTCCACCAATGCTGATTACCCCATTGTTTGTCCGTTCGTCTTTTTTCCTTAAGGTTATTGTGTTGTCCACCAATGCTGATTACCCCATTGTTTGTCCGTTCGTCTTTTTTACTTAAGGTTATTGTATTGTTCACCAATGTTGATTACGCCATTGTTGTCTGTTCGTCTTTTTTACTTAAGGTTATTGTATTGTCCATCAATGTTGATTACCCCATTATTTGTCCGTTCGTCTTTCTTACTTAAGGTTATTGTGTTGTCCATCAATGTTGCTTACCCCATTGTTTGTCCGTTCGTGTTTTTTACTTAAGGTTATTGTGTTGTCCACCAATGCTGATTACCCCATTGTTTGTCCGTTCGTCTTTCTTATTGAAGGTTATTGTGTTGTCCATCAATGTTGATTACTCCATTGTTTGTCCGTTCGTCTTGTTTACTAAAGGTTTTTGTGTTGCCCACCAATGCTGATTACCCCATTGTTTGTCCGTTCGTCTTTTTTACTTAAGGTTATTGTGTTGTCCATCAATGTTGGTCACCCCATTGTTTGGCCGTTCGTCCTTTTTACTTAAGGTTATTGTGTTGTCCACCAATGTTGCTTACCACATTGTTTGTCCGTTCTTCTTTCTTAATTAAGGTTATTGTGTTGTCCACCAATGTTGATTACCCCATTGTTTGTCCGTTCTTCTTTCTTAATTAAGGTTATTGTGATTTCCACCAATGCTGATTACCCCATTGTTTGTCCGTTCGTCTTTCTAACTGAAGGTTATTGTGTTGTCCACCAATGTTGATTACCCCATTGTTTGTCTGTTCGTCTTGTTTACTTAAGGTTTTTGTGTTGCCCACCAATGCTGATTACCCCATTGTTTGTCCGTTCGTCTTTTATACTTAAGGTTATTGTGTTGTCCACCAATGCTGATTACCCATTGTTTGTCCGTTCGTCTTTTTTACTTAAGGTTATTGTGTTGTCCACCAATGCTGATTACCCCATTGTTTGTCCGTTCGTCTTTTATACTTAAGGTTATTGTGTTGTCCACCAATGCTGATTACCCATTGTTTGTCCGTTCGTCCTTTTTACTTAAAGTTATTGTATTGTTCACCAATGTTGATTACCCCATTGTTGTCCGTTCGTCTTTTTTACTTAAGGTTATTGTGTTGTCCACCTTTGCTGATTACCCCAATGTTTGTCCGTTCGTCCTTTTTACTTAAGGTTATTGTGTTGTCCATCAATGTTGATTACCCCATTGTTTGTTCGTTCGTCCTTTTTACTTAAGGTTATTGTATTGTTCACCAATGTTGATTACGCCATTGTTTGTCCGTTCGTCTTTTTTCCTTAAGGTTATGGTATTGTTCACCAATGTTGATTACGCCATTGTTGTCTGTTCGTCTTTTTTACTTTAGGTTATTGTATTGTCCATCAATGTTGATTACCCCATTATTTGTCCGTTCGTCTTTTTTACTTAAGGTTATTGTGTTGTCCATCAATGTTGATTACCTCATTGTTTGTCCGTTCGTCTTTTTTACTTAAGGTTATTGTGTTGTCTACCAATGCTGATTACCCTATTGTTTGTCCGTTCGTCTTTTTTACTTATGGTTATTGTGTTGTCCACCAATGTTGATTACGCCATTGTTTGTACTATCGTCTTTTTTACTTAAGGTTATTATGTTGCCCATCAATGCTGATTACCCCATTGTTTGTCCGTTCGTCTTTTTTACTTAAGGTTATTGTGTTGTCCACCAATGTTGCTTACCCCATTGTTTGTCCGTTCGTCTTTTTTACTTTAGGTTATTGTGTTGTCCACCAATGCTGATTACCCCATTGTTTGTCCGTTCGTCTTTTTTACTTAAGGTTATTGTGTTGTCCACCAATGCTGATTACCCCATTGTTTGTCCGTTGGTCTTTTTTACTAAAGGTTATTGTGTTGTCCACCAATGCTGATTACCCCATTGTTTGTCCGTTCGTCTTTTTTACTTAAGGTTATTGTGTTGTCCGCCTTTGCTGATTACCCCATTGTTTGTCCGTTCGTCTTTTTTACTTAAGGTTATTGTGTTGTCCACCAATGCTGATTACCCCATTGTTTGTCCGTTCATCTTTTTTACTTAAGGTTATTGTGTTGTCCACCAATGTTGTTTCCCTCATTGTTTGTCCCTTCGTCTTTTTTACTTATGGTTATTGTGTTGTCCACCAATGCTGATTACCCCATTGTTTGTACTATCGTCTTTTTTACTTAAGGTTATTATGCTGCCCATCAATGTTGATTACCCCATTGTGTGTCCATTCGTCTTTTTTACTTAAGGTTATTGTGTTGTCCACCAATGCTGCTTACCCCATTGTTTGTCGGTTCGTCTTTTTTACTTAAGGTTATTGTGTTCTCCACCAATGTTGCTCACCCCATTGTTTGTCCGTTCGTCTTTTTTACTTAAGGTTATTGTGTTGTCCACCAATGTTGCTTACCCCATTGTTTGTCCGTTCGTCTTTTTTACTTAAGGTTATTGTGTTGTCCACCAATGCTGATTACCCCATTGTTTGTCCGTTCGTCTTTTTTACTTAAGGTTATTGTGTTGTCCACCAATGCTGATTACCCCATTGTTTTTCCGTTCGTCTTTTTTACTTAAGGTTATTGTATTCTTCACCAATGTTGATTACGCCATTGTTTTCTGTTCGTCTTTTTTTCTTAAGGCTATTGTGTTGTCCACCTTTGCTGATTACCCCATTGATTGTCCGTTCGTCCTTTTTACTAAAGGTTATTGTATTCTTCACCAATGTTGATTACGCCATTGTTTTCTGTTCGTCTTTTTTTCTTAAGGCTATTGTGTTGTCCACCTTTGCTGATTACCCCATTGATTGTCCGTTCGTCCTTTTTACTAAAGGTTATTGTATTCTTCACCAATGTTGATTACGCCATTGTTTTCTGTTCGTCTTTTTTTCTTAAGGCTATTGTGTTGTCCACCTTTGCTGATTACCCCATTGATTGTCCGTTCGTCCTTTTTACTTAAGGTTATTGTATTGTCCACCAATGCAAATTACCCCATTGTTTGTTCGTTCGTCTTTTTTACTGAAGGTTATTATGTTGCCCATCAATGTTGATTACCCCATTGTTTGTCCGTTCGTCTTTTTTACTTATGGTTATTGTGTTGTCCACTAATGCTGATTATCCCATTGTCTGTCCGTTCGTCTTTTATACTTAAGGTTATTGTGTTGTCCACCAATGCTGATTACCCCATTGTTTGTCCGTTCGTCTTTTTTACTTAAGGTTATTGTGTTGTCCACTAATGCTGATTACCCCATTGTTTGTCCGTTCGTCTTTTATACTTAAGGTTATTGTGTTGTCCACCAATGCTGATTACCCCATTGTTTGTCCGTTCGTCCTTTTTACTTAAGGTTATTGTGTTGTCCACCAATGTTGATTACCTCATTATTTGCTCGTTCGTCCTTTTTACTTAAGGTTATTGTATTGTTCACCAATGTTTATTACGCCATTGTTTATCCGTTCGTCTTTTTTACTTAAGATTATTGTGTTGCCCATCAATGTTGATTACCCCATTGTGTGCCAATTCGTCTTTTTTACTTAAGGTTATTGTGTTGTCCACCAATGCTGATTACCACATTGTTTGTTCGTTCGTCCTTTTTACTTAAGGTTATTGTGGTTTTCACCTTTGCTGATTACCCCATTGTTTGTCCGTTCGTCTCTTTTGCTTAAGGTTATTGTGTTTTCCACCAATGCTGATTACCTCATTGTTTGTCCGTTCGTCCTTTTTACTTCAGGTTATTGTGTTGTCCACCAATGTTGATTACCCCATTGTGTGTCCGTTCGTCTTTTTTACTTAAGGTTATTGTGTTGTCCACCGATGTTGATTACCCCATTGTTTGTCCGTTCGTCTTTATTACTGAAGGTTATCGTGTTATCCACCAATGTGAATTACCCCATTGTTTGTCCGTTCGTCCTTTTTACTTAAGGTTATTGTGTTTTCCACCAATGTTGATTACCCCATTGTTTGTCCGTTCGTCCTTTTTACTTAAGGTTATTGTGTTTTCCACCAATGTTGATTACCCCATTGTTTGTCCGTTCGTCCTTTTTACTTAAGGTTATTGTGTTTTTCACAAACGTTGATTACCCCATTGTTTCTCCGTTCGTCTCTTTTACTTAAGGTTATTGTGTTTTCCACCAATGCTGATTACCTCATTGTTTGTCCGTTCGTCCTTTTTAGTTAAGGTTTTTGTGTTTTCCACCAATGTTGATTACCCCATTGTTTGTCTGTTCGTCCTTTTTACTTAAGGTTATTGTGTTGTCCACCAGTGTTGATTACCTCATTGTTTGTTCGTTCGTCCTTTTTACTTAAGGTTATTGTGTTGTCCACCAATGCTGATTACCCCATTGTTTATCCGTTCGTCTTTTTTACTTAAGGTTATTGTGTTGTCCAACAATGCTGATTACCACATTGTTTGTCCGTTCGTCCTTTTTGGTTATTGTGTTTTTCACCAATGTTGATTACCCCATTGTGTGTCCGTTCGTCCTTTTTTCTTAAGTCTATTGTGTTGTCCACCAATGCTGATTACCCTTTGTTTTTCCGTTCGTCTTTTTAACTTAAGGTTATTGTGTTGCCCATCAATGTTGATTACCCCATTGTGTGCCCATTCGTCTTTTTTACTTAAGGTTATTGTGTTGTCCACCAATGCTGATTACCACATTGTTTGTACGTTCGTCCTTTTTGGTTATTGTGTTTTTCACCATTGTTGATTACCCAATTGTTTGTCCGTTCGTCTCTTTTACTTAAGGTTATTGTGTTTTCCACCAATGTTGATTACCCCATTGTGTGTCCGTTCGTCTTTTTTACTTAAGGTTATTGTGTTGTCCACCAATGTTGATTACCCCATTGTTTGTCCGTTTGTCTTTATTACTGAAGGTTATTGTGTTATCCACCAATGTTGATTACCCCATTGTTTGTCCGTTCTTCCTTCTTACTTAAGGTTATTGTGTTTTCCACCAATGTTGATTACCCCATTGTTTGTCCGTTCGTCCTTTTTACTTAAGGTTATTGTGTTTTCCACCAATGTAGATTACCCCATTGTTTGTCCGTTCGTTCTTTTTACTTAAGGTTATTGTATTGTTCACCAATGTTGATTACGCCATTGTTTGTCCGTTCGTCTTTTTTACTTAAGGTTATTGTGTTGTCCACCAATGTTGATTACCCCATTGTTTGTCCGTGTGTCTTTATTACTGAAGGTTATTGTGTTATCCACCAATGTTGATTACCCCATTGTTTGTCCGTTCGTCCTTTTTACTTAAGGTTATTGTGTTTTCCACCAATGTTGATTACCCCATTGTTTGTCCGTTCGTCTTGTTTACTTAAGGTTATTGTGTTTTCCACCAATGTTGATTACCCCATTGTTTGTCCGTTCGTTCTTTTTACTTAAGGTTATTGTATTGTTCACCAATGTTGATTACCCCATTGTGTGCCCATTCGTCTTTTTTACTTCAGGTTATTGTGTTGTCCACCAATGCTGATTACCACATTGTTTGTCCGTTCGTCCTTTTTACTTAAGGTTATTGTGTTTTTCACCAACATTGATTACCCCATTGTTTGTCCGTTCGTTCTTTTAACTTAAGGTTATTGTGTTTTCCACCAATGTTGATTACCCCATTGTTTGTCCGTTCGTCCTTTTCACTTAAGGTTATTGTGTTGTCCACCAATGTTGATTACCTCATTGTTTGTTCGTTCGTCCTTTTTACTTTAGGTTATTGTGTTGTCCACCAATGCTGATTACCCCATTGTTTGTCCGTTCGTCTTTTTTACTGAAGGTTATTGTGTTGTCCAACAATGCCGATTACCCCATTGTTTGTCCGTTCGTCTTTTTTACTTATGGTTATTGTGTTGTCCACCAATGCTGATTACCCAATTGTTTGTCCGTTCGTCCTTTTTACTTAAGGTTATTGTGTTGTCCACCAATGTTGATTACCCCATTGTTTGTCCGTTCGTCTTTTTTACTTTAGGTTATTGTGTTGTCCACCAATGTTGATTACCCCATTGTTTGTCCGTTCGTCTTTTTTACTTTAGGTTATTGTGTTGTCCACCAATGCTGATTACCCCATTGTTTTTCCGTTCGTCCTTTTTACTTAAGGTTATTGTGTTGTCCACCAATGTTAATTATCCCATTGTTTGTCCGTTCGTCCTTTTCACTTAAGGTTATTGTGTTGTCCATCAATGTTGATTACCCCATTGTTTGTCCGTTCGTCTTTTTTACTTAAGGTTATTGTGTTGTCCACCAATGCTAATTATCCCATTGTTTGTCCGTTCGTCCTTTTCACTTAAGGTTATTGTGTTGTCTATCAATGTTGATTACCCCATTGTTTGACCGTTCGTCTCTTTTACATAAGGTTATTGTATTGTCCACCAATGCTGATTACCCCATTGTTTGTCCATTCGTCTCTTTTACTTAAGGTTATTGTGTTGTCCGTCAATGTTGATTACCCCATTGTGTGTCCGTTCCTCTTTTTTATTGAAGGTTATTGTGTTGTCCACCAATGTTGAATACCCCATTGTTTGTCCGTTCGTCCTTTTTACTTAAGGTTATTGTGCTTTCCACCAACGTTGATTACCCCATTGTTTGTCCGTTCGTCTCTTTTACTTAAGGTTATTGTGTTTTCCACCAATACTGATTACCTCATTGTTTGTCCGTTCGTCCTTTTTACTTAAGGTTATTGTGTTGTCCACCAATGTTGATTACCCCATTGTTTGTCCATTCGTCTCTTTTACTTAAAGTTATTGTGTTGTCCATCAATGTTGTTTACCCCATTGTGTGTCCGTTCGTCTTTTTTACTTAAGGTTATTGTGTTGTCCACCAATGTTGATTACCCCATTGTTTGTCCGTTCGTCTTTTTTACTTAAGGTTATTGTGTTGTCCACCAATGCTGATTACCCCATTGTTTGTCCGTTCGTCCTTTTTAATTAAGGTTATTGTGTTTTCCACCAATGTTGATTACTCCATTGTTTGTCCGTTCGTCTTTTTTACTTAAGGTTATTGTGTTGTCCACCAATGTTGATTACCCCATTGTGTGTCCGTTCGTCTTTTTTACTTAAGGTTGTTGTGTTGTCCACTAATACTGATTACCACATTGTTTCTCCGTTCGTCCTTTTTGCTTAAGGTTATTGTGTTTTCCACCAATGCTGATTACCCCATTGTTTGTCCGTTCGTCTTTTTTACTTAAGGTTATTGTGTTGTCCACCAATGCTGATTACCCCATTGTTTGTCCGTTCGTCTTTTTTACTTAAGGTTATTGTGTTGTCCATCAATGC
Organism: Bathymodiolus septemdierum; assembly: GCA_963383655.1. NCBI lineage: Eukaryota > Metazoa > Mollusca > Bivalvia > Mytilida > Modiolidae > Bathymodiolus > Bathymodiolus septemdierum. Next base: position 61,124,054 of record OY726525.1, read on the forward strand.
TGATTACCCATTGTTCGTCCGTTCGTCCTTTTTACTTAAGGTTATTGTGTTGTCCACCAATGTTGATTACCCCTTTGTTTGTCCGTTCGTCTTTTTTACTTAAGGTTATTGTGTTGTCCACCAATGCTAATTATCCCATTGTTTGTCCGTTCGTCCTTTTCACTTAAGGTTATTGTGTTGTCCATCAATGTTGATTACCCCATTGTTTGTCCGTTCGTCTTTTTTACTTAAGGTTATTGTGTTGTCCATCAATGTTGATTACCCCATTGTTTGTCCGTTCGTCCTTTTTACTTAAGGTTATTGTGTTGTCCACCAATGCTGATTACCCCATTGTTTGTCCGTTCGTCCTTTTTACCTAAGGTTATTGTGTTGTCCACCAATGTTGATTACCACATTGTTTGTCCGTTCGTCCTTTTTACTTAAGGTTATTGTGTTGTCCACCAATGTTGATTACCCCATTGTTTGTCCGTTCGTCCTTTTTACTTAAGGTTATTGTGTTGTCCACCAATGTTGATTACCCCATTGTTTGTCCGTTCGTCTTTTTTACTTAAGGTTATTGTGTTGTCCATCAATGTTGATTACCCCATTGTTTGTCCGTTCGTCCTTTTTACTTAAGGTTATTGTGTTGTCCACCAATGCTGATTACCCCATTGTTTGTCCGTTCGTCCTTTTTACCTAAGGTTATTGTGTTGTCCACCAATGTTGATTACCACATTGTTTGTCCGTTCGTCCTTTTTACTTAAGGTTATTGTGTTGTCCACCAATGTTGATTACCCCATTGTTTGTCCGTTCGTCCTTTTTACTTAAGGTTATTGTGTTGTCCACCAATGCTGATTACCCCATTGTTTGTTCGTTCGTCTTTTTTACTTAAGGTTATTGTGTTGTCCACCAATGTTGATTACCCATTGTTTGTCCGTTCGTCCTTTTTACTTAAGGTTATTGTGTTGTCCACCAATGTTGATTACCCCATTGTTTGTCAGTTCGTCCTTTTTACTTAAGGTTATTGTGTTCTCCACCAATGCTGATTACCCCATTGTTTGTCCGTTCGTCTTATATCGTAGCTTAGACATTAGTAGTAAATACTGGTGACTGATAAATACTTATATACTTTTTCAACGTGTGCTTAACCTTGAACAATAGAAACATTTTATTTTTATTTTGACAAAAACACATCTTACACATATGGAATTAATCTTCAACAGTGGAGAAATAGTTTGTGATAAAAAAAAAAACAAAGCTTACTGATATGGGTTTAAACTTGAACAATAGTAACATTTTTTATTGGAGAAAACACGGCTTACAAATAAGGATTTGACCTTGAACGATCATAAAATCGTTTAAGAAGTCTTTGAAGATACCAAAGGGGTAATCAGAATCCGAAATATCAAAGAACAGACAACACAATGGCCAAAAGAAAAAGTACAAAAGGACAAACAACGATCTACAAAACATACGCATAAAACTAAAGATCGAGTAAAGTGGCGCTAAAAACCATAAACCACCACCACTAATTGTAAGGGTATGTTATTCAATCTGATATATGACTGATTTCAATTTTATGATGCGCTTTTACATAAAATATATACAGATAGCGATTTTTTGTTGTTGGATTGTCTCCCTTTCATTGGTATTTTTGTCTTTGAAATATTTTGACTTTGAGCGTACCTGATGAACACTGTGTATCATCTGTACACGGGAAATAGCTACTACTGAAACGTTACACACCGATTTACAAGTTGTCAAGGTAAGTAAGAAGTCGTTTTAATGCGAAAGCACAAAGTTTTCGCTGAAACTGTTAATATGGCATATTCCAGATAAATACCGCTTATACTTTTTGGGCTCATATAATAAAGGAACTTCGCTAAAATTGCTTGATGCGTGATAATGCTCACCTAGTACTTCAGAAAACAACTTTCCCTCACAAAATATTACGAAATAAAATGATGTAGACGCTTTCCATGAGTAAAACGTAACTGGAAAAGTAAAATTTAGTGACGAAACATCTGAAATTATATCCCCTTTGATACACTGTTAATTGGATTTGGAAGTATAACAACATTAATATCGACGTTAGTGTACGGGTTTTAGCCTACGATCGCTAAAACCCGTACACTTTCTGATCGTAAAAAGTATCCGATTTCTCTTTAATGATGCAAAAATTTAATGAATTTCCGGTCACACTTAGTTGTTTATGTTGATTGAACAATATATCCGTAGTTTATGATTGACAAATGTATTAGCTACTCTTAGAATCCTCTTTAAATGCCAGGAATGAACAAGTTTCGTAAGTACTAGTGACACACATGTTTCGATTTTTAATCAATAACAGGACTGATCTTGTAAAGTGTTCTTTAAATGTCACGAAATACTATTCCCGGACCTATAATAAACGCCATGTTATTAAAATATACAGTTTTAATCCTTAGAATTCTATTATTTCTTATCTGTTATGAATGTAAAATATTATCGGCCATTCCATGGTAGCTATTTCCCGTGTACAGATGATACACAGCGATGAATGTTATTCCAGAAAGGCGTCGTGCGCACTAAGCTTGATATCTACGTTTTCATTTATTATTGTTTTTATTATCCCCGGATTTAATGGGATGCGTGTTCAATGCGTTAGCACGTGATTATATTCTCTGTCTTACTGATTTTAGCGCCGCAGGACAATGAGGTGTTTGTAAAACCCGGCTGTGCGCAAGAACGAGCTTTAGTATATTGTTGTTCCTCTAGATATTTAATTGACGAAAATAACGAAATATATGAGGTATGATCCTTTACATAATATGTTACTTTTATATTGTTCCCTCCGACTTCTTTATTTATCTGTATCTTTGGTCGTTATAACACTACACAGAAGACTAAGGATTGAGCAACCCAAACCCTACTAGAAAACGGGGGTGAAATCAGATGCCCCAGAAGGTAGGAGGTTCCTGGTTTTTTTTATATTATATTGTACTGTTGATGTTTTTGCATTGTCATTTTTGGTTTGGTTTTCAGTTATATCATGGCGGTTAGTTTTATCGGTGGAGGAAACCGGAGTGCCCGGAGAAAACCACTGACAGGTCGCAAGTAATTGACAAGCTTTGTTACATAATGTTGTATCGAGTACACCTCGCCTGAGCGGGCTTCGAACTCACAACTTCAGTGATTGCACAGATAGTTGTAAATATAACTACCATACGATCACGACCACGATGGCACCTTTGTTATTTTCGTATTTACAATATACGCATATACAACAATATGAATGAATGCGCACAATTTAATATAAGTTAATAACATTTATATTTATAATTAATGAAATAAAACAAAAATACATTTACATATATACTAGATATATTATGTTTATTATTTCTAATTAACGTGTTAATTGGGGGGGGGGGGGGGTGTCGTTTATCAGTTCAGTGTTTAGATTTGCCTTGATCATCCGTCATTACATCTTATCTACTTTCGCTTTTGAAACATACTTCGTTTGATATTTCTGGACATCAATGCACGGAGGTGGTCTACTAAGCTCTTCTTGTCGTGTTGCTTGCCCATATATTCAGTTGCTTTTTCCTCAACGACTTTAAGAAAGAACAGACATTCCCAGTCGAGATCCTGACATTGTTCGTAACCCTGAAAAGGATTGTCCCCGCAGCAGAACCCTGCTTCCTCAACAGCTTTCCCTGCACAATCCATAATGTCTTCGTCTTTTTCCTGATGGCAAGCCCCATGAATAGTTTCACCAAGGGCAAACAGGGCACCAGCTAATTCCGCTGCCTTTTGACGTTGCTTGTCGTCTGACAGTAGCTTTCCAAGACCGGGCATTTCTCCTTGAAAGCAGCCCCATTCGTTACCCTCTTGCGCTAAGCAATGTTCTAATGATTTTTCAACAGCATTTGCAGCATTCTCTCCAAAATACTCTTCACAGACTTCTCTTCCAATATAAACCCAGGCCTCCTGCCATCCAGAATCCATGCGCTTTGTCATACGCGCTTCTACGTTCCATAATCCTATGGCCACAAACGCCAGTAAAAAAAGCTTCATCATCTTCCTGTAAAAAAGAGAAATTTCTTATAAACATTACATGTATATTATTACTGCATAAGCTAAAACAACGAAGACACTCATTGTCCTAAGAGTAATGATTTATAACCAACACAATGACTGCCACTAGTAGATCAGGAACCTTTCTGGAACACCTGAGGTCACTCCCTGTCCTTTCCTCATTCATGACTTATCACCGGGTTTATAACTAGATTAACACGACGGTTGCAACTAGTGGAGCAGGAACCGCTTACCTTTCCGGAATACCTGAGGTCACGCCCGGATTTTAGTGGGACTCGTGTTGCGCAATCTTTAGCTTCTGTGTAGTGTTTTGTATATTACTGTTTGTCCTTTTGGTCTTTTTCTGTTGGTCATTGTGTTGTCTGTCCTTCTTTGGTTTGGTATCTTCAAGCCTGTCTTACCTACTTAGCTACTCAGTTAACTATTAGCTACGAGCATTCACTGATCCTGCTAACTTGTGCTGTCAATGTTTATGGTGTTTTTTTTTTTATTATGTTCATGTTTGTGATAGTGTGTGGTCATTGTGAGAAGAAGTAAATATTTAATAAAGTTTTTATCACGTGTATATATCAGAGTATTGCAGGTAGGGATCAAATTATCAAGCTCGAGTGGGATCCATTTACCGATTTAACGCCGCCATATTTTTGTGTCTACATCAAATCATGACCTACATTTCTATCAGTTTGGGTCGAGGTTTTTGCTTGGTTATTTTTTGGCGTTCCATGATATAGCTTTTCTCTCTTTTTTTTTAATACATTTCAAGTGGTGGATCATCGCCATTTAAACTTGCTTTCATAATAGACTATCAAGTGATATTAAAAATTTGCATAAGAGCTGTAATTATGTCAATAGCCAAAGAATCTAACCTTTTTACAGAAACTATATATTCACTGTAAATACATTAGATTTTTGGCGATTGATAGACTAATCTGTGCGTAACTTTAAATGATAAATATAGTGTTTTCGCTTAGATTTAGATATGTAATGATCCGGCCAGATGTTGGTAGAAAATTTCAAATGTTAAAAATGGAATTTCAATTATTACTGTTAATTATATGTCTTGCTTAATTGTATTCGCTAATTGGTACATTTGATATTTGATCGCCATTTTCACGTGGGAAGCACTTGCATTACCGCATCATTGTATAACATGTGAAGAAAATAGTATTAGTAATAACCTATAATTATCAGTTAATAGCTTTATAATTTCTTGAACGGTTTTTCTTTTAATCAACACGGACCCCACAAAAAAAAACCGTGATGAACTCAGGTGATCACTACAGATAACCAGTTCCTGCTTTTTACAAGACACACATCTGTGTTACTCATATATAGAGTCAAGTCCAATAAACGTCTTGGCAGTGATAGACGAAAGAAAAAATCTACGTAAAAAAGTAAATTATTCATTGTCATTTGAGATATGGATATTTCGTAACGGTCTACCAGATCATGATTGCGACCGTATAATTTTCTTAGTGATGACCTCAACATAGGAGCAACGCAACCTTGTATGGGCAGCTTTTACCTTATCAGGGGTGCGTTCAACATCGTAGCTGCTAGGTTGAGCTACGTAGAAAAATCCTATTGAACGGAAAGCTAGCCCAGCCGCTACATAGCTCTAGCTAGCTTAAAAATTGTATGCTAGCTTTTGAATCCAAGATGGCGGCTAAAACTAAATTTAATTTCGTATGGTAAAAATAGTGTCATTGCAGGAAGTGGCAACGCTTTTAATACGATGATAATTTATTAAGGTAACTAGACAAATACGATTAGCTAAAATGTTCCAAGAAATTATTATATATGATTGGCGCCATATTTGTTAGCACTGCTACGTAGCTAATCGTTCAATAACGTCATGGCTAGTTTACCTAGCAGCTAGGCTAGCTGCTACGATATTGAACGCAACCCTGCTAAGCTCACTGACAAACTTTATCACTTAATGTTGTAAATTGAGTACACCTCGCCATGAGTGGGATTCAAACTCACAACGTCAGTGTGATAGACACTGATTACATATGTAGTTGTAAATCCAACTACCATACACTCACGACCACGACGGCACCTCAAGTAAAGTAAGACTACAACATGAATGTAATATGTATATAGCGGTAATCAAATTCAGTGCTAAAATTATTTTATTAATTGGTTGATTAATTAGTGTTTAACACCAACTTTAGCAGTATTTTTAACAATAGTGGCACATATCCAATAATGTTTTTATCTACGTTATTTGGATTTCGAAAGGAATTAATATTGATATAGTGTCTAGTGCCTGTTTATCACATATTAGACAATTGTGAATATTGAAATCTTAAAAATAAAAAATAAATAATCACAATAACTTTGCTTTTTCGGAACGTTTTCTGCGGGTACTCCGGTTTCATTCACAAATAAAACTGGGCGCAACGATATAACTGAAATATTGTTGAAAGTGGCGTTAAACACCATAAGTCAACCAAATCGAAGAATCAATACTAATATAGTATCCTATTGTGCCGTCTTATCACATAATATGTATCTATGAAGCCATAAAAATATATATTTTTTTAAATAATCACAATAAACTGACTAAAAAAAGTTCTTACTTTTACTAAACGATCGGATTCTCCCTCAACAGTGGTAATTACACTTGTAATAAAAAGAATAGATTGTCAATATTTGTCTACCAAAGAATGCTTTATATATATTATATATGTGTATATTTTGGTTGTTATTATGGAAACTGGTAACCCAATATAAATGAATGAAAACAGATTTAAAGATATACACAGACTATTTGATCCCATAGAACGCATTGAAATTTATTACAATACAGGTATCTGCTTACACTTGTTTCTTATAGAAAAAAAATATAACACTTGAAATGTTTTTTAGAGTTCAACTGTATAAAAACGTATTTAAGACATAATAGGTTCATGGTCAATCGGTTAGGATAATGATTTAGAAATCTTCTCAGGCTCAACGTTATTATCATTTCTATTGTGAAAAGACAGCTTAAGCATTGGTGATGGTCAACAATTCTACAAATATACAACCAAATGAACAATTACCTGCTAGCTAGAAGTCATTGAACATACAAAAAACACCACCACTATTTAAACTTTCTTTTCATAGCAACAATAGATTCAATCTGTCAAGATATATAAGACTTAGTCAGCTAATCTACATATTGTATAATTGAGACCTCAGTGATTTGGTCGTTAATAACATATAAGAAGAGTTTGAAGATATCAAGGGGTGTAATCAGAATCTGCAAATCAAAGAAGAACAGACAACACAATGGTCAAAAGAAAAAAACACAATTGGACAAACAACGATCTACAAAACATACATATAAAACTAAAGATCGAGTAACACGAACCCTACTAAAAACCGGGGGTGAAATCAGGCGCTCCTGAAGGGTAAGAAGTTCCAACTCCACTAGTGGCACCCGTCGCGTTACATATGTTATGATTGTCAGTGACTTTCGGCAGCTTGGTGATTAATGTAGATACGCATGTTTCCGCTATCAATTGAATACTCCATATGACGATATAAATCAGATAGCTTACTGAAAAACAATTGAAGAGACCAATAGGGTAATCAGAAGCCGTAAATTGAAGAAGGACAGACAACACAATGGTCAAAAAAGAACAAGCCATTATCTACAAAACACTACACAGAAAACCAAAGATTGAGCAATACGAACCCCAGTAAAAACCAGGGTAAGCGCATGTGCTCCGGAAGCAAAAGAAGTCCCTGCTTGTTAAATAACTAAAACCCAATCCCTTGCACATCGACTCATGTCATTAATTATTTACCTGTGTGTTTATTAATATGTAAATACCCAATTTTAAAATAAATAACTGATCAGTACACTGACAAACCTTAATCTCAGTTTTCTTTATGAATCCTAAATAATACACTACCTATGCAATCAGTGCCTATCACTACTAAAGTTGTGAGTTCGATGATAGAATATGCACCCTTGGTTACTTTGAAGTGTCAAACAGAATAATATTTTTCTATTAAATATTCATTTAAATCGTAACTAAAGTAGTACATCGTATCGATTAATCTGCTATTATCACCTGTCACACACGAATTGTCACATAAAATGAAAAAAAACAAAAAATAGCACACTGTCAGAACAATTCTAAATCAAATATCAACATCGTAGAAAGAGGTAAAATCGATACCACTAACACAAATAAATGACTACAGGCACTTCAATTAAACGTGGCGGGGTTAAACTAGTTCAATGGGTCCAAACATCCCCTCTTAGTGAAATGATGCTGCCATGCAAGTGTCACCTCCCCTATTAGTGATAGTTACCTCCCCTCTTAGTGCTAGTTGCCTCCTCTTTTAGTGCTAGTTACATCCCCTCTTAGTGCTAGTTACCTCCCCTCTTAGTGCTAGTTATCTCCCTCTTAGTGTTAGTTACCTCCCCTCCACTCTTAGTGAAATACTGCTGCCATGCAAGTGTTACCTCCCCTATTAGTGCTAGTTACCTCCCCTCCACTCTTAGTGAAATGAAGCGGCCATGCAAGGGCTTTCAACATGTGAGTAAAATACCAACCCTCTCATATGAAAGGGAGAATTGATTGTAACAATGTTGAAAGTCGAAGAATAGAGGCATCGATTAAAGGCCCTACTATTATTCGGGTCAATGACGGTATGTACTCTTAAGGACTCGGGCGGTTCGTTCCGTACCTGCAAATGGATCAAGGTATGTTGTAGTCGCCAAAATATGTTCATCTTTACTTCCAAGATGTGAGGAGCGGCAATATGATTGGACGGGTAAAGGTCACTAGCTGAACGTGCCGCACTAAAGTTAATTATATTGAGGACGTATTATCAATGTTTTAAGCTCTAACGCTTAATTTCAAAAGACCATTACCCCATTAATCAAGGATTCTATATGAGTTATTGCCCTTTATTGTGGGCAAATGGGTCACATTTCAGACAAAGTTCAATGAAAGTAGCATATATTTTCCTTACAATCTGAACAAGATTTCAGTGCTGTAACAACTTGTAAATTTACTATTTGTTATCAAATTTGTTATCCTCTAAATCTCTTCAAGATTAAAATATCTATAAATTATCAGAAAATTATACTCCAGTGTCCTTGTTGTTGCTCTTGATTAAAATGTCTACTATTTTGCCCATCTTATAAAATTCGCATAAAACATATAACTTTAGAGTCAAATCTGGACTGTGGGTCTATTTACGGCAAGAAATTACTTGATCAATATCTTCAAAATGAAACAAGGTCAAACTGTAACGGGAAGCGATCAGAAAACACTCCCCGACGATCTCTATTGACAAAAGGGTCCCTTTGCTAACGATTATAATATTGGATTGCATTATTTTAATTGTTATATATTTCCCATTTGAAGAACAATCAATTTCTTTTTCAATGTCAAATTGTAACATGAAGCGATTAGAATACACCCGTCAACGAGTTTTGAAAAAGAGGTACATTTGCTAACGATTATAATATTGGATTGTATTATTTCAATTTATTTGCAATTTATTTCTAGTTTGAAGCACATTTGATATCATTTTGAACCTCATAATATCATTGGCACCTCTTTTAGGGCCCCTTCTTAAGTTTTTTTTTACATGTTCTTTCATTTATTGAATATTTATTTAGCATTTTGGATTGAAATGCAATTGTCAAAACAAATAATAACAACATATGAGCTTCGTTATCATTAACCGTGTAGTTTTTCGCTTAAGAAAATCCTTTTTTTTTCCCTTTTTTTTATAGATTTTTCCTATCAGAATCGAAATAATAATGGAACAATACTTTGCTTGACATTTCAGCTCTAGCTCAGAATAAAATCTCAGAATAAAATAATGTTTCCTATGTTAAAATATCCAATAAACTATAACTTACAGAAATAATTTCTAAACTAATAAAAACATGTTAGCTTCCTTACCTTGCAAGAGTTGATCAACCGATAATAGTAAAATGCTGGGTAGTGCCGGAGTTAGGAGTTCCCTTTTTTATACATAATTCAACGGAAGGTAATTACCATAATTTAACTCTTGAACCAATAGAATTCATGCTTTATCTAAAAAACAAATATTTAAATATAAAAAACCACTTGGTATAAGATGTATGACATATAATGTCGCCCGGTTTTTTTTTTTCAAATCAATTTCTAAAGAATAAAAAAACTTGTTTTTTTCCTTTAACTCATATTACCGTTTATTGTACAGTACGATTTTTATACTCTTCTAGACAACAATCAAAAACCCACAGACAGCATACCATACCCATAAATATCTATATATAGGCCAAAAATTGAAAAACAATATTCAAATTGAATAGCTACACGACAGTGCCATGTGCTGTGTTTAATTCAGCAACATAAGGGAACAACCATTTAACTTGAAGGGTGGGTGGGGGTTATGGTTTTTTTCTAAAAAAATATTCTGATTCCCAATGTTGCTGAAAAAAATATTCTGATTTTGGTGGAGGAAAAAAAAATAATCTGATTCAGAGTTTTTGACATATAACCTAATGTTAAATTATGGAAAAAAAAAATTTTGCGCTTTGCGCGACAAATAAAATAAATATTCTAACTCTTATGTTGTCCGAAAAATAAATTCTGAACGAAACAAAAAGCCATACCCCCCCCCCTTTCAAGTTAAATGGTCGGTCCCTAATAGTATACAATACAAACAAAAATGTGTATGCACTTCAATTTTGTGTAGTGCAAACAAAAACAAAAACTTTATGAAATGTTAATATGGAGTAAAAAAAGAAAAGTTTTCCTCGAGACAAGATATCTAACGAAGTACAATGCGTCCAATCGGGTCGACCCTGTCGTGCTGAATGGTATTTTCACGGACGGCGGGAAAATATATACGGCCTTTGGACAGATAACTAGAAGAAATTAATTTCAATCTAATTCAGTTCCTTCAAACGATTGAATGAATAGTTCTTCTAGACAACAATCAAAAACCCATAGACAACATACCATACCCATAAATAGACAATAACAGTGCATTGACTTGACATACAAACGATATACGGATGAGGCTTAGAATCGGGGATAATGCGAGGGTTTCCCGAGCATTTTTCCCGATTCGTGCCGAATACGTATATCGAATTTTATGTCAATTCAATGCACTGTTATTGTCTTTAAGCTTCAATCATTAGTGACATTAATCGATATTACTACCAATATTCAAATTATTTAAAAAGTTAGATACCCCCAAGAGGCCTCAACTGATTTTGGTCAAGTAGGCGTGGCCTAAATGTTATAAACGGTCAGTGACCGTTTATCACTTGTAAATATACTGTCAACGCATTTTGACTGCTCAAATAGAACGATTGCAGTATAAATATCTATATATAGGCCAATAATTTAAAAACAATATTCAAATACAATAGCCACACGACAGTGCCATGTGCTGAATAAAAAGAACGGGAAATCGAAATTAAATTTCATCTTGTTTCTTAATAAATAAACTAATCAGATCATTTTTAAATTATTTATCACACATCCAAAATTAAAGTCATAAACCTATGTTTTCGGAACCAATTAACCTGTCTTTTAATGAATCTTTTTAAACGTATCCGTCTTTTGCAAACGGTCAGAAATGGCATAATCCAATCCGCTGCGGTAGTCGCACCACCAGATCTCAAACTGTGTAATCCATATGTCTTAATATCAGAAACAAACGGTCGAAATGCATCAATGAATAATTCCCTCATACGAGTGTTTAATGTGAAAAGAGAGATACTAACTCTTTTCAACTTTCCTCAGCTGAATACACAACTTCAATTAAGTATAGGTTTATTGTTCTTTTTTGTATTGTTATTTTACATTGTACATTGTTGTATTGCCATTGAAGATAGCTCATTGTCTGGTCTTTATTTCAATAAACTTATCTTATCTTACGAGTGTATGAAAGTGGTCTATTCTCCTTTCCCAATTCAAAACAATCCTTACACTTAGTTAAGTTTCTATTCAACAACAATAAATACTTTTCTAATTTTTTTAACTGGATACAAGTTGCTATCCATTCGGGATATGACAACTGTATTTCTGTCGCGATATATGTCAGTTTTACTTTTGGAATAAAAATCGACACATAATAAGATTCGAAAATAATATCGCTCCTCCTAATTTATAATAACTCGGAAACACGCAGAAATTCTGCAAAGGCAAATCTTTGGAAACTAAATTACAAAATGTATACAATTTAAGTAACATATCAGGAGTAATGGGTTCCTTTTTCTCTATAGGTGTAACTAATCGACGTTTTGCACCATCAGACACGTTTTTGGCTATCAGACTATTAGTCGGAGATGTTTTCCCAAACAGTATGCTCCCAGTGTAAGCTGTAGTAACGGGACTGACGGTACGACTTGTTTGTATTAAAGATGATAAATAAATGCAACATGAAACGGATTTCCTGGGAATATATCCAACATGTTAATACCATTCGTAACAACATTTGCCAACGCATGAATCCCGCATAATATGCTTCAGATACACACAACAAATCCATAAGTAAATCTACATATAAAGGAGACGGCAAAAGTTGTACATCAGATTCATGATCCTGCGAAAATACATGTACATTGTGCATAGCAAAAATTTCAATAAGCACATTCTTATCATTAAATAATATTAATACATATAATCATTGTATATTAGTAAATCTCCAACAAGACTATTTAACATATAGTCTTAATGCTTGACATAGCATTCGATGTTAGTGTATTAGTTATCAACAAGGCTAATATCATATATCAAGCCTTTAATGCCAGTTCTAAAAATGAAATTCAGATATGCATTAAAAGTTAGAATATCAAATCTATACAAGGCCTCAACATGCCTTCTTATTTTATCATCTGAAAAACAGATAAGCATTAATAGCTTGTAAATTTCAAGGTATACAACCTTTAAAAAAACATTACTACTTCACTATTGTCTGAAATCTAACCTTAAAGCTAGCATTCTAAACGTCAGATCACTAATACCAAAAATATGTCTCTGACTTTTACCTGGAATATAAAACATCTTTGCAACAGGTAAATCAATATATTCGATCACTTGATCTATAAATCCGTTACCACTCGGACATAACATTGACCAATAATTGGCCGACGGCCAACATGGAACAATCAAAGTTCCAATTGCTCTACTGTCTAATATATTTCAATGCATGTGGTATTAAGAATATAGGAGGTACACACAAACCATTAACCCCGTGCCAATCTACTGTAAATACATCTATACCTGTCGAATACATATTTCAATATCTTGAATAAAAAACTTTTAAGTTTGAAATTGTGGTCTGACGCAAACCAATCTACTTCACGTGGTCCCCAATTAAATTCTATGATCTGATAAATGTACTCTGATATACTCCAGTCGTCGTTATCTACAATACAACTCAAAAAGTCAGCTTTATCATTTTCTGACCCTGAGATTCAAACCATATCAATGTTAATGTTGTATTTAAAACATACCGATAGCTAATTTTTGTAGGACTGTTTTAGTTCTGTCCTTACTATGCTAACGACATTTTGGTTGTCTGTAAACCATTGTATCTCCTTGTCCTCTAAGATGTTTATTTATGACAATAGCACCATAATTGCTGTAAGTTATTTCCATGTAGAACTATTACCACGTTCTACACCAAACCACATACCATGAACAATGTTAATTGGTGTTCCAACAATGTAACCACCAAAACTTATGTCACTGGCATCACTATATACAATATTCTGACACGATTCATCTGTGCTACAATGTTTAACATTCACGTCTTAAATAAATTCTTTACAAAATATTAATTGTTGAACACTAGATTCTGGTAACTTAATATATACTATATACCATGAAAATGATTTGTTGATATCAATAGTAAGATGCTTAGTCATCAAATAAGCAATGTTACCAATAATTGAATACATATGTATTAGTTGCATGACCTACAAAAGAAGCAACTTTCCTTGCATAAAAGTTGTATGTGTTGCCAAGCATGTTCGTATCTAATTTATAGTACTTACAATCCTGTCAATCCTCTGATAATTCCTGCTTCACTATCGAAAATGTACCTAACCAAATCAACTGTTTGGTAGGTTTCCATAGTGATTTTTCTACTTTAGGAACAAAACCACTATTAATCAAATCACATTTCACTTGATTTACTACAGCTTTACAAAGTACATCATTTTGCTCAATACCTAATCCATCATCAAGATACATAATAACTTGCTTACCTTCTGATCGCCATTTTTCTTAAGCAAGCCTTGCAAGTTTAGTAAATAAATAACAAGCTGTACTTAGTCCGAAAGGTAGCACAATAAATTATAAAAATGTTATACAGTCGTTAACTGTCCTTGAAAACCCTAACAAATCGGTATGTGGTTCATAGATGTCCAAATGATGATAAGCTAAGTTAATATCAAATGCAAGCATAGAGGATTTAAGTTTGATATGTTGTCGAGCAGTCCGCATGTCTTCAAATTTTACATTTTGCTTCCATAAATGTTCATTGACAGCTCCAAGATCAAGAATTAATCGTTTCTTTTTGTTTGATTGACTAAAAACTGTTATGGATTAACAACAAAAGGCGCTTCTTACATTTAACTATTAAATCTCTGTGCAATAAATCTTGTAAAACTGTATCTACAAAATTAGCATTGTTTAAACCAGATATATTATTAGATAAATAAACTGAAGGTGAACTAGAGTAATGGTATCTTATAACCATCTCTGATAGTGTCAATAATAAAATCGTAAACACCGATATCTATCCAAAAGAATATTAGTTTTTAGTCTGTCTTTAACAATAGTATCTGCCTCGCATTGCTTCTACTCAAAGTAATCATGAGTAAATGTTTGTGTATTTGAATTATTTTAAAAATCAAAATTATCATAAATATACTCATCTTTTACAAATTTATGTTGATTTTTCATGCACTGATTTGTCTCATGGATTTCATCACGTAAATGTCCGGCATGATCTTTTACGATATTTTTGCATCGACTTTAGCTTCTATTTCTTGACTTTGACGGTTTATTGCATCAAAAACTGTCTGAAAAGATATTTCTGGGTTGGGAGGTGTATCGATATTCATTGTGTTAACTAACGAAGTAAAACACGTCCAATCGAGTCGGCCCTGTCGTGCTGAATGGTATTTTCATGGACGGCGGGAAAATACATACGGTCTTTGGGCAGATAACTAGAAGAAATTAATTTCAATCTAATTCAGTTCCTTCAAACGAATGAAATAATATTTACTGTTAGATAATACATGCACTTTGCGTATATTAAAGTAGAGCTGAAAAGATTTGAGAAGTTTAAAGACCACCTTAGAAATAAATCACATTACATTTTTGTTCCTACGTCGGGATTTATGTAGATCGTTGTTTGTCCTTATAGTGCTAGCTAAATGAAACAACAGTCTACGTGTAGACATGTCGCTCCACTCGTCCATACTATCCATGCGAGCGTTTCACTAAAGTGATTGTAAATCGTAAATCTAAGATCACTCTTAAGATTTCCTTACGTGTACGTACACGTGCGTTTCACTAAACTAGTCCTAAGCTTAAGAGTTACGACTTGCGACAAGCAACATCTCCTATAAATGGAGGTACAAAGATATTATATTGTATCATATATTTTATATATAATAAACCCAACAGCTCAAAAGCTGATTAGGGGCCCGGGTGGCTCAATGAGTTAGGTCGTTGGATCTAACAACTCATACAAGCCTATCCCTAATACGGAGTGGGTTCGCGCCCGTTTTGTAAATTATATAGCTGAAATACTGCTGAAAGTGGCGTTGAAACACCAAAAAATCAAATCAAAAGCTGATTACAATAATAATCACATTTTAAATGTGTTTAAATACTTTTTTAATATTATAAAAAATTATAAAACTCCAAAGTGATTTTTTTAAATGAATAAACCAAAGCTATCGGAAAAAAATGTTAAGTGTAAAATTTTACCGAAATGTGAGAAGAAATTTTTGTGATGGAATATATTTTAACAAATTTCATGCTATATGTAAGGGGAAATTAAAAAAATGTTACCATATATATTTGGCAATACATTCACATTCTGCACTTATATTCCGTTTGCGGTGTATTTCAATTTGCGCGAAAAAAAATCCTACATTTACGTGAAGAACTTCAACACATGCCAATTGTGCGGATTTTTTTTTACCTTTCTTTAAAGTACAATTCGTATTTTCATAATATTTTATGATTTTTATAAACACTGATGCAGCAACTTCTTTTTTAACTCTTTATTGACTTCTTTCGCCAGCTAGATATTACTATGTTTCATCAACACATACAACAACAAAAATACACATCTTACATTATCAAACCTACTGTTGATTTATATTGATAACGAGTGTTTAACGCTTTATATAATCAATAAAAACTACCAATGAATTTTAACATTTGGACTGCTAAAATATCTGTTGCCTTCAAAATTATTGTTTTTTGTTATACAAGTATGTTCCCCTATTTTTTTTTTTATTTATATTTCATATATTTGTATAGATGTTATTCTTATATTTTTTGTTTTCATTTTAAAGGCTGACCAAAGAGGCGAATAATCCATATTGCATCGTCAGTCGTGCTGCAAAATGCAGAAAATGTTATGAGTAAATCAAATATATTCTAAATAACAGGTAATCCGCGCAAATGTAAAAAAAAAAGTCTCAGGTATATTTTACGGGTGATTGTAATGCTCTTTCTCCGTGCAAAAGTGGTACCTGTTAATCCTCAAATCCACGGAAATGTAATGTGCCCTCTGTTTGTGCTTAACTTTATTTTTGAACCATTGTTTGTACATGCACCCGATATCATGGTTTTCTTGAAATTTCATCTAGGTACATACACTCGTTAATAAAATATGTTGATATTGTAAATGCAGAACTGATAGAAAGTACACTGAAACAAACAATAATGTGTAGCTGTTTTAATGATTTTTTATGGCTCTCGAAATATAAAAAATATTGCGTGCATCTAATATTTATTGATTGCTTCATTTGATTAATGTTCATATTAAAAACAATATAGGTAGCAATTCTTCTCTTCAAAAATAGGCTTACGATTTACGACTTACGACTACCTTCCACCACTCTAAACTTCGTAAATCCTAACTATTAGTGAAACGGTCGTAACTCTTAAGAGTACACTTACGTCTACGTTTACGACTTGCGACCTTTAGTGAAACGGGCGCCAGATTCCGAGCTAATCAGTCTTAGTTGCTCTTTCACCTTAATGATGCTTGCTTAATGGAGAACCAACACACATCACCTGAGTTCACCCCGGGTTTTAGTGCGGTTCGTGTTACTCGATCCTTAGTTTTATCTGTATTTATGTAGATCGTTGTTTGTCCTTTTGTTCTTTTTCTTTTGGCCATTTTGTTAATTAACACGACAGGTGCCACTGGTGGAGCAGGAATTGCTTACAATTCAGGAGCACCTGAGTTCACCCCTGGTTTTTAGTGGGGTTCGTGTTACTCGATCTTTAGTTTTATGTGTATGTTTTGATAGAGAGTTGGTACTCACAAGGAAGCTACTGAACCAAGGGTTCCAAGTGGTAAAATTGAAATTATTACTTCGACAGTTCCATGGTCGCCCAGGGCCGTTTTAACAGCATAATAAGCCCCCGGGCAAAGCAGTGCACTGGGTCCCCTACCTACAGAACCACTCATCTTTGCTTTGTAATTTTGAGTTCAGCTTAATGCGGTTTTAATGTTGAGAACTACAAATTCTACACGGATTTGTCTAAATAAATGACATTACCTTTACCCCAATGATCAACAAAATACAATTGTTGTAAGGTAACATTATACAATAATTCTTATTTGATTTACATAATTAGAAATCCTACACTCTGATTGGGTATAAGCGCTTATGGAGGCGGGGTTTTTATTATGCATTACTTGTGTGTTAGGTGTATCGATTTGGCCTCTTTCTACGATTTGTCTTAGAAATTTTGGAGCTGTGGAAATTGTATTTCTTATTTTATTTCATTACAAAAATATATCATTTCCTGTGTACCAGATATTGTTATAAAGGAGTTGTATGTCGTGTAGTAATGGTATTATATATTACAATTGCTAAATATGTATTATATATACCATGGATCTTACGAATTAACTTATTTCTAATACCAACGAATCCGAAGGATGAGTTGATTTAAATAAGTTCATGAGTAAGATCCATGGTATATATGGTTTGTAACAGAAATCAATATTGGGTGCTTTCGTCGAGGTCCGCAAAATCATGGAATAACATCAAGATCTTGATGTTATTCCATGATTTTCATGTTAGACCATGGTTTGTAAAAGTTCACTATTTTTAAGTTAATTACTGCATACAAACTTCAAAGGAAAAATGCTTATTTATGTTACAACAGTTTTTAGCCCATAAAACTAGTGGAATATGTGTGTCACAAATGACCACGGATATGTTCCACTTGTCGCTAATACTTCCTGGTCCTTTCCTCATTCATGACTTATCACCGTGTGTGTAACTAGATTAACACGACAGATGCCATTAGCATAACATGAACTGCTTACCCTTCCGGAGCACCTGAGTTCACATCCGTTTTTTGAGGGATTCGTGTTGCTCGATTTTAGTTCTATGTGTATGTTTTGAGGATCGTTGTTTGTTCTGTTGTACTTTTTCTTTTGGCTATTGTGTTGTCTGTTCTTCTTCGATTTACAGATTTTGATTACCCCTTTCGTATCTTCAAACTCTTCTTTTTATTGAAGTGTCTGGTGAAGTTTATTTTAGAAACGCACCTTGCGCACTAAATTTGATAATTACGTTTTCATTAACATTGATACTGTCTATTGAAGTGCATATACCAAGTCAAGAAAGTGAGAGGTCATGTATTTTCGTGATAGAGGTATCGATTTTGCCTCTTTCTACGATTTTTCTATTGGATTTTGGAACTGTTTCGACAGTGTGGTATGTTTGGTTTCTCATTTGATGAAAACGTTTATTAAAAGGCCACCATTAGGACAAAGAAAAACATGACCTTTTAATCCAGAGGTGTGTGTGTGTGTGTGTGTGTGTGTGTGTGTGTGTGTGTGTGTGTGTGTGTGTGTGTGTGTGTGTGTGTGTGTGTGTGTGTGTGTGTGTGTGTGTGTGTGTGTGTGTGTGTGTGTGTGTGTGTGTGTGTGTGTGTGTGTGTGTGTGTGTGTGTGTGTGTGTGTGTGTGTGTGTGTGTGTGTGTGTGTGTGTGTGTGTGTGTGTGTGTGTGTGTGTGTGTGTGTGTGTGTGTGTGTGTGTGTGTGTGTGTGTGTGTGTGTGTGTGTGTGTGTGTGTGTGTGTGTGTGTGTGTGTGTGTGTGTGTGTGTGTGTGTGTGTGTGTGTGTGTGTGTGTGTGTGTGTGTGTGTGTGTGTGTGTGTGTGTGTGTGTGTGTGTGTGTGTGTGTGTGTGTGTGTGTGTGTGTGTGTGTGTGTGTGTGTGTGTGTGTGTGTGTGTGTGTGTGTGTGTGTGTGTGTGTGTGTGTGTGTGTGTGTGTGTGTGTGTGTGTGTGTGTGCGTGCGTGCGTGCGTGCGTGCGTGCGTGCGTGCGTGCGTGCGTGCGTGCGTGCGTGCGTGCGTGCGTGCGTGCGTGCGTGCGTGCGTGCGTGCGTGCGTGCGTGCGTGCGTGCGTGCGTGCGTGCGTGCGTGCGTGCGTGCGTGCGTGCGTGCGTGCGTGCGTGCGTGCGTGCGTGCGTGCGTGCGTGCGTGCGTGCGTGCGTGCGTGCGTGCGTGCGTGCGTGCGTGCGTGCGTGCGTGCGTGCGTGCGTGCGTGCGTGCGTGCGTGCGTGCGTGCGTGCGTGCGTGCGTGCGTGCGTGCGTGCGTGCGTGCGTGCGTGCGTGCGTGCGTGCGTGCGTGCGTGCGTGCGTGCGTGCGTGCGTGCGTGCGTGCGTGCGTGCGTGCGTGCGTGCGTGCGTGCGTGCGTGCGTGCGTGCGTGCGTGCGTGCGTGCGTGCGTGCGTGCGTGCGTGCGTGCGTGCGTGCGTGCGTGCGTGCGTGCGTGCGTGCGTGCGTGCGTGCGTGCGTGCGTGCGTGCGTGCGTGCGTGCGTGCGTGCGTGCGTGCGTGCGTGCGTGCGTGCGTGCGTGCGTGCGTGCGTGCGTGCGTGCGTGCGTGCGTGCGTGTGTCTGTGTGGGTGTCTGTGTGGGTGGGTGTGTGGGTGGGTGGGTGTGTCTGTGTCTGTCTGTCTGTCTGTCTGTCTGTCTGTCTGTCTGTCTGTGCGTGTGTGCGTGCGTGCCCGCCCGTCCGCCCGCCCGCCCGCCTGCCTGCCTGCCTGTGTAAATATATGTGTGTGCGTGCTTTCGTGTGTGTGTGCGTGCGTGCGTGCGTGCCTCTGTCTGTCTGTCTGTCTGTCTGTCTGTCTGTCTGTCTGTCTGTCTGTCTGTCTGTCTGTCTGTCTGACTGTCTGTCTGTCTGTCTCACTCTCTTTGTGTTTGTGTGTATGTGTGCGTGTGTGTGTGCGTGTGCGTGTGCGTGTGTGTGTTATACATCATGATAATAATTGCCTGCATTGATAGGTTACCAGATTGAAAATACCGGCATTCAAATTGCATAATGCTAAACGTATTTTTCAGTCTTCACTCAATAAAATGATTTGTTGTTGTGGTGGAAAATAGATTGTACATCAGACAATATACATAAAGGCATACAATGTTACACATCAAGCTAGTGTAATGGTATGTAGTATGTTTTTTCGTGCAATGTGAAGCCATACAATAGTAAGTGTTGGTGTTGGTGCAATATTCCAGGGCTTGTGGTTTCATTCATGATTTCCGTGATAGAGTGTTGCTTTTGAAAATGGGCCTACTGAGCAAAGGGTTCCTAGTGGTGAAGCATAAGTCCTCGCTTTGAATGTTTTACAGTCACATGACGTGATTAACCGTTATGCAATATCTGTGTCACAAATGACCACGGATATGTTACTTAATAGCAATCCCATGCTTTTCCTCATTTAAGACTTACCACCGGATTGTTGACCAGAGTAATACTACGGGCGTCACTAGAGTGAATAGTGGAACATAAACTGTTTAACCTTCTGATTTCACCCCAGTTTTAAGTGGATCTGTGCTGCTCGATCCTTAGCTTTCCATGTAGTGTTCTGTAGATCATTGTTTGTCTATTTTCGTGTTGTCTGTTCATCTTCAATTTACGGCTTTTGATTACTCTTTTGCTCATTATATTGTCTGTTCTTTAAACTTACGGAGGCCGTCGTGGTCTTGATCGTATGGTAGTTGGATTTACAACTACCTGCACAATCAGGGCTTATCACCACTAAAGTTTTGAGTTCGAATCCCGCTCAGGCGAGGAGTACTCGATACCACATTATGCGACAAAGTTAGTCGGTGACTTGCGACAAGTCGGTGGATTTCTCCGGGTATTCCGGTTTCCTCCACCAATAAAACCGACCGCCACGATATAGCTGAAATATTTTTGAAAGTGGCGTTAAACACCATAAACCATAAACCGTACACCATCCTTTGGTATCTTTAAGCATTTCTTAAAGTAGAACAATAACTGAATAAGAATGATTCATGAAAATTTAATAATTTAATTTGTTGCTTCGTAGTCTATTAAACATTAGTGTACAATATTTGTGATCAGTTTTAGTTCGTTAGTCATGTTTACTTTTTGTAGTTGTTGACTTTCAAAGATGCGAGACGGTTGAGTTGACGCAAGATTCTCTTGGCTTCTGTGTTTTCTTCTGATCTTGCCTTGGGTCCATCCTTCATTTTCAATTCCTCGCATTCGGCACCTTTCTCTCCGAACAGATCAATGAACTGGTCGCATTTATCATCACAATCTTCGCTATCTTTTATGTATTGAAGTACCTGTCCTGCGCATTCCTTCAAACTATCCTTATCACTGTCAGCGCAGTGTGTCCAGACGGCGGCACCAACATGGAAAAGTCCTTCAAGAATGGCTTCTACACCCTGTGCTCCTTCTTCACCATATACCTCAGCAAATTTAGCTCGTCTACCCTTCAAGCATGCCTCTTCCTCACCCTCTTTGGCCAAACACTCCCTCATAGCGTCCTTAACCATATTTCCTGCATCCTCTTCTTGGAAATAAAATTCAGTTATCTCTCCTGCCATATGTGCGAAACATGCGTTACATGAATCTTTGGAGCGCTTAAGCGTAAATCCCTGAACACTGTAGGCGCATGCCACAATACATAAGACCAAGAGACAATTCATTTTGTCGATCTGCAAAAAAAACAAACACAATTAGAATTATAGTCGCTGAAAAAATGCTTCATGCAAAAACGCCATTATAGGTAAATCTCATTCTGTACAAGTCGAAGTTTACGAGACTGATGAAATGAAAGGTAAAACAAAGAATATCTCACTGTCAGACATATTCTAAAATAAAAAAAAAACGTAGAAAAAGGAAAAATCGATAAAACACATGACTGCTCATTTTCCAGACTTAGTAGAGCGGTTCAATAAAAAGTGACTGGGTTAAATTAGTTTCATTTGCCCAGACCTGCCCTCTTAGTAAAATAATGCGAGCATGCAAGTGTTTTCTATGTGTGTGTATAATGTCAGTCTTTCACATATCACTAGGTGGGTATCGTTGTTATAAAGGACGCTCTAATCTTGAATTGTATACATAGTATATTCAATCTTCGTGACATAGTAGTTGTCTTATTAGTTCTATTAGTACTGAGTACCCCAGTGATTCGTTCTATAAGTACTGAGTATCCCAGTGATCCGTTCTATAAGTACTGAGTACCCCAGTGATCCGTTCTATAAGTACTGAGTATCTCAGTGATCCGTTCTATAAGTACTGAGTATCCCAGTGATCCGTTCTGTAAGTACTGAGTACCCCAGTGATCCGTTCTGTAAGTACTGAGTACCCCAGTGATCCGTTCTATAAGTACTGAGTACCCCAGTGATCCGTTCTGTAAGTACTGAGTACCCCAGTGATCCGTTCTATAAGTACTGAGTACCCCAGTGATCCGTTCTATAAGTACTGAGTATCTCAGTGATCCGTTCTGTAAGTACTGAGTACCCCAGTGATCCGTTCTATAAGTACTGAGTACCCCAGTGATCCGTTCTATAAGTACTGAGTACCCCAGTGATCCGTTCTATAAGTACTGAGTATCCCAGTGATCCGTTCTATAAGTACTGAGTACCCCAGTGATCCGTTCTATAAGTACCGGGTACCCCAGTGATCCGTTCTATAAGTACTGAGTACCCCAGTGATCCGTTCTATAAGTACTGAGTACCCCAGTGATCCGTTCTATAAGTACTGAGTACCCCAGTGATCCGTTCTATAAGTACTGAGTACCCCAGTGATCCGTTCTATAAGTACTGAGTACCCCAGTGATCCGTTCTATAAGTACTGAGTACCTCAGTGATCCGTTCTATAAGTACTGAGTACCCCAGTGATCCGTTCTATAAGTACCGAGTACCCCAGTGATCCGTTCTATAAGTACTGAGTACCCCAGTGATCCGTTCTATAAGTACTGAGTACCCCAGTGATCCGTTCTATAAGTACTGAGTACCCCAGTGATCCGTTCTATAAGTACTGAGTACCCCAGTGATCCGTTCTATAAGTACTGAGTACCCCAGTGATCCGTTCTATAAGTACTGAGTACCCCAGTGATCCGTTCTATAAGTATTGAGTATCCCAGTGATCCGTTCTATAAGTACTGAGTACCCCAGTGATCCGTTCTATAAGTACCGGGTACCCCAGTGATCCGTTCTATAAGTACTGAGTACCCCAGTGATCCGTTCTATAAGTACTGAGTACCCCAGTGATCCGTTCTATAAGTACTGAGTACCCCAGTGATCCGTTCTATAAGTACTGAGTACCCCAGTGATCCGTTCTATAAGTACTGAGTACCCCAGTGATCCGTTCTATAAGTACTGAGTACCCCAGTGATCCGTTCTATAAGTACTGAGTACCCCAGTGATCCGTTCTATAAGTACTGAGTACCCCAGTGATCCGTTCTATAAGTACTGAGTACCCCAGTGATCCGTTCTATAAGTACTGAGTACCCCAGTGATCCGTTCTATAAGTACTGAGTACCCCAGTGATCCGTTCTATAAGTACTGAGTACCCCAGTGATCCGTTCTATAAGTACTGAGTACCCCAGTGATCCGTTCTATAAGTACTGAGTACCCCAGTGATCCGTTCTATAAGTACTGAGTACCCCAGTGATCCGTTCTATAAGTACTGAGTACCCCAGTGATCCGTTCTATAAGTACTGAGTACCTCAGTGATCCGTTCTATAAGTACTGAGTACCCCAGTGATCCGTTCTATAAGTACCGAGTACCCCAGTGATCCGTTCTGTAAGTACTGAGTACCCCAGTGATCCGTTCTATAAGTACTGAGTACCCCAGTGATCCGTTCTATAAGTACTGAGTACCCCAGTGATCCGTTCTGTAAGTACTGAGTATCCCAGTGATCCGTTCTATAAGTACTGAGTACCCCAGTGATCCGTTCTATAAGTACCGAGTACCCCAGTGATCCGTTCTATAAGTACTGAGTACCCCAGTGATCCGTTCTGTAAGTACTGAGTACCCCAGTGATCCGTTCTATAAGTACTGAGTACCCCAGTGATTCGTTCTATAAGTACCGAGTACCCCAGTGATCCGTTCTGTAAGTACTGAGTACCCCAGTGATCCGTTCTATAAGTACTGAGTACCCCAGTGATCCGTTCTATAAGTACCGAGTACCCCAGTGATCCGTTCTGTAAGTACTGAGTACCCCAGTGATCCGTTCTATAAGTACTGAGTACCCCAGTGATCCGTTCTATAAGTACCGAGTACCCCAGTGATCCGTTCTATAAGTACCGAGTACCTCAGTGATCCGCAATGTTGAAAGCCATTACCAACGGATCTCGAAATTTATGCTTTGAGGAAGTTCATCCCCGGTTTTTAGTGGGGTTCGCGTTACACGATCTTTGCTTTTCTGCTTAGTGTTTTGTAGATCGTTGTTTGTTCTTTTGTACTTTTTCTTTTGGCCATTGTGTTGCCTGTTCTTCTTCGATTTACGGATTCTGATTACATCCTTTGATATCTTCAAACTCTTCTTACATTCAGTGAAGTTATAATTGTGTCTGCTTTCCGCTTCGTTGCATCTTTATAGTGCTAGCTCACTGAAACAACAGTCCGCGAATAGACATGTCGCGCCACTCGGGTACGGTATCATGAGTCCAAACCAACAATTATTTGCTCTTTCTCATTAAAACTGGACGCTTAGCGAAGACACAACCAGTACTAATTTCATATTTTTTTGATTTTACCCATCAGTGACTGGTACCAGCGGTTTACTGCATTCGAGACGAACATGCTAACTATGACACCAGTGATATTGTTTTCTAGCTTTGGGTTACTAAGGAAACGAGATAGCGAGGTTCTGCTGATTGGTGATATTTCTAAATAATTCAATATATTATGTAGTAAGTAGTATATTAACAATGCCATAGCCAAAATCAGCTAAGATCACATATGCCCCCGAGTGAACAGAGCCTTGGATTTAATAGTAATCTACATTGACGGTGTAGTATTTTTTGTTTTAGGAAATGTAAATTTAAAATAATAAATATATCCAATAAACCATGTCAGTACCGAAACAATGACTACTGGTTGAATGATATCCTCGGGGACTGATAGTTCACCAGCAGAGGT
The DNA here is from genome assembly GCA_963383655.1 of Bathymodiolus septemdierum. NCBI lineage: Eukaryota > Metazoa > Mollusca > Bivalvia > Mytilida > Modiolidae > Bathymodiolus > Bathymodiolus septemdierum. The sequence continues at coordinate 61,149,764 of OY726525.1, forward strand.
ATCGACCCAGTGAAGGTAATATATCAAAAAAATTGATATTCAATTTAGGGAGGAAATGATTTAAACGTAAATCAAAATTTTCGACGTCACAATTTTCTGTGATTATATTGTTATATTTGTAAACAATATTAAATTTCATTAAAAGTCATATTATTTTCCCAAATAGAAATGCAATTATATGAATATTATACGAAATATAAACTAACTACATTTATTTCTGCTTTCAATGCTGATAATTTCATGACAATCGAGTAAAAAATTACTTTACAAGAATTTTTTTAAATATTATATTTGTACATGAAAAATATAGTGCAATATTCAAAGACTTTTGACCTCCTTCCTGTACAAAATGTATTTATGTCACTCTTGCTGTTTAACGTCTATGTTTGTGCTTGGCGCATTAGACATTCTAGAAAGTAATGCATTTCGTCATCGTTCTCTATACCACAATAATATGTATAATATATTCTTTTGTCAAATCAACATTTAAATGTCGACAGTGGTCTCTTGTTCTTATTTAAATGTATAAAGTCGTTGAGGTTGGTATTCTTTTTAATGTTTTTTTAGATGAAGCTTAATATATACCAGCATCATTAATTATGCATGCCCCAATTTCCAAACTACATGCGCGATGGCACTAATGTTTGCACTTCAGCATGAGTTTGAACTCTCAACTCTTCCTTTAACTCCATCCAACTGTCATGTTGGTGGCCTATATTGATTTTTGTTTTATTCGCCAAAAATTCTTTCCTGTTTCTTTTTCTAACAGAATTAGTAAAATTATCGTACGACCGCGTGCATGTTTTCCATCGGCAGACATATTTGTCACACAGACAGGAATTTATGTTCAAGATGTGTTTTCATGAAAATAAAAGAGAAAGGATGGACTTTTTAATTTAAAACTCGATAATTAGGGTTAAGTTATGTTTTTAATGTACTTCTTGCAAAAAATATCTGGACAGAAAAATCACCAAAATCAACCACTGAATACACAGTTATAAAAGGTCAAGCTTTTGACCTGTGCTATTATTTATTGTACTATCTTAGAATTAAAGTATCACATTTAAGAAAAGAAAATAAATAATAATTTCAAAAAGGTTAGCCCTCTTACCTGGTAGAAGTTGATCAGCAGATAACAGTAAAATGTTTGGTGGTGTCGGAGGCAGAAGTACCCTTTTTATACACATTTCAATGGAAGCTAATTACCATAATATAGCTTTATTAACCAATAGAATTAAAGCTCAATTGAAAAAAGGGGGTATTTAAATATGAATAAAAAAAAGCATGGTACTGGACGTATGACCTCGCTTCTTACTCTTTCTTTCAATTCGTGTTTTGAAGGATAAAAACTGGAATGGTCATTGAAGTGTAAAAACTGGAATGGTCATTGAAGGGTTAAAACTGGAATAGAAATCAGTGTTTATTTAACTGTAGGTGTTTTTTTTTTATCTCTATTAAAGGCTATATTTGCTTTAGCTATTATATAACAATATTTCTTTACAATTTGAACTGATTAGCGATCACACCACTGACCACTACTTATGTGGATGACAAATATAATCCTTTGGTCAATAAGACTAATTCAACCTTTAACTAAAGTACCTGTACCCAGCCAAGGAAGCTTAACATCAAATGACATCTGAAGTTGTTTTTTCCTGATCAGTTTGTACTTTATTAAAGACTTGGACTGGTACCTAATCTGAGAATAACTAAAGTCGATCTGGAAAACGAGGAATATCGTAATGTTTTATTTTGGCCATTTTTGTATCTGTTCTTCGATTGACGGATTTTGATTACCCCTTTGGTATCTTCAAACTCTTCTTCCTCATTACACCATTTGAGCATGGATTCGATTAAGCAATTGTGATGCTATTTTCACTATGTTTGTGGTTTGTGTTATTGAAGATCTTATTTGAATATTGTTGGCAATAACCGTTTAATGCATGGCACTTTTAATGACAACAGGTACCTGTTCGCTAAGCGTTCACTTCGCTGTCATATTTGTCGGAAAATATAATCAACTGAGTAATTTGTTTATATGAAAAATCAATGAGTTGTTGATATGCATTCATTGGGGAGTGTTGAGATCCCGTTGACGGATTTAATCCCGTCGCATATTTCTCCCTGTCTCAAGCACCAGACTCAAGCTAGCGAGCAATTTCAAGCGACCACTAAGCTAGCGAGCAATAAGGCGATATGTCTCAAAATCAAAAAAAAATAATAAGAGTAAAATGTACTTATAAAAATTTCTAGGACCAATAACAAATATATTACTGTAAATGCATAGCCAACACAATAAATCGACATCGGGGCATACAGTAAATATATTTATACACAATTTAAAAATAAATACATGTAGATAAAACATGTGACACGCACATGCGGGATTTAGATTTTGTTTATTTTTTCATAAAACTTACTGTTATATTTTTCTAATGTTCTATAATTACACTATTTTTAGATTGATGAGATGTCTTCATGTGAACTGGAATCTTATGACTTTATATTGTTTGACAAAACGCTGTCCAAATTATCTACCGGTTTAAAACATTAAAGTAAATTATTTTGTATTCTGTGTTTATTTAAAATGGTAAGCTCGCCATCCGAAACATATGTCTTCGTTATTTTGTATTGCGTGGCCGGGGAGGGGGAAGCTCTAGATATATTTACTGTATGCCCCGATGTCGATTTGTTGTGTTGGCTTTGCATTTACAGTAATATATTTGTTATTGGTCGCTATAAATCTTTAAAAGTACATTTTACTCTTATTAATTTTTTTGGTTTTGAGACATATCGGCTTATTCCTCGCTAGTTTAGTGCGCTAGAAATTGCTCGCTATCTTGAGCCTGGTGTCTTAAGCCAGGACCTGGATTCAAACGTCATATGACGTCATCTGTGTTTTTATTCTGTGAGTTAAGACGAGAGGTGATTGTTTTGTTTATATTGGTAGTAATGACAACTGCAGTGTTGACTCTCACTGTTTAAAATTTCGTTTCATATTTTGTGTTCAGAGTTAAGATGAGAGGTGATTGTTCGTTTTGTTCATATTGGTGGAATTGTTGACCAACACTGTTAAATCTTCTTTTATCCATAATTAATTAAGTAGAATTAGCAAGCACCTGTTTATACAACTGTAACCCAATTATTTTGTGGTATTTCTTTGTTTTTCATTTTATCACAAAATTTAATTTTTGTGATTTGACTTTAAAATATAGCGTATTTATATAAGAAAACTATCAAGAACGTTAAGCTAACAAAACTTAAACGTCAACCAAACAATTGTTGAGGAGATGTATGTATACAATAAATTAATCTGTTTGCACGCATCAAGAATATTCACTTACATAGTCATTTTCAATCCAGATTAAATTCGAGTACTTATTTGTGTTGTAACACTCTAGCATCTTTTAATGAGAATATATGATATAAGACCATCTTTAAATAGGCCAATTAAGTTTTAAAAGTAAGTTAATCTAATCTGAAGAAAGGGAACAAAGGTCTTTCTGGACGACGATTTTGATTGACAAATTGTAAACACAGCGTGACCTTGTACAACAAGAAATAGACTGATAAATCTGTCTCAAGATGTGCTAGCAGTAGTGTATGAAGCAAGGTGACAGCACTCATCAGTCTAAGCAAGAAACAGATTTAATACGAATTATCAATCCGGTTCAAGAATGTGTTTATTTTCATAGTTGGATAAATGTATAAATTGTATAAATAACGAAATATACAGAACTTGCACCGAAACAGTAAGTGTCATAAAAAAGCAAATAATACATGTCACAACTATACACTCAAGTGTTCCCTGGGGTATAGCAATAGCAGGTCTCACCCATCTAGTCTACGAACATTTTCTTAAACATTCCTAGACGTAAACGTAGTCATGGCCATCGTCTATACACATCGCCTCAACTACACGATATATGTATACATGGCATATTTCTGTTTCTTCAATAAACACCATGAATGCCTCAGATTATATAATGTTTGTTTTATAATAACGCTGTTCGACGAGCTATATGTCAGGGTTTGCCTTTTTATTCGCATGTAGAAAGCACTTCACTTCCATGACCGCATCATTTCACTAAGAGAGGAAGTTTATTCCCGCCACGCTGTATTGAAGTGCCTGTACCAGGTCAGACAATTGAACGGTCTTATATAGATGTACAAGGGGTATCTATTTTGATGGAGCTGTTCTGATGGTTCTGATGAGAGGCAGATACCCTTTAAGATTTGAGGACAGTTGATTCAAATTCGAATCAGCAAATTCAAAAGGTCAATGAGTTCAAAAACAACATCAGTATTCCAATATTGTGATCTTTCTGAAATGCTGCCGACTATTCACAACATATTTGTTGTTGTTCCTGCGGATAAGGTCCATCACAACATCGTTGTTATCTGCTAAATGCATTACATCGCTTGTTTAAAGGTATGTATTAGACTTGGAGAGGTCACGGGGTAGCTATCAAGAACAATAGTCTAGTAAAACGTGGAGGATAACCAAACGACTGTCAAGAAGCTGTATTCGATAAATTAATCTGTTTGCACTCCTCTAGAATTTTCGCTTGCCTTGTCAGTTTTTGACTGAAATAAACCAATTAAATTTTAAAAGTAAGTTAATCTAATCTGACGAAACGGAACAAAAATCTTTGTGTGGAATAAATTTGATTGCCGTGAATACATTGTGATCATGTGCAACAAGAAAGTGTTTCAATAAAAAATATTAATCCGGTTCTATACTGCGTTTGTTTTTATCGATGGATAAAGCCATGGATAAAGAAGCACACAGAACTTGTATTGATGCAATTTATTATCTTCAAGACATCCTGTTATAGCAGGGTCTGTCTCCTAACATTCCGGAGCACATATTATCACCCCAGGTCTTTAGTAGGGCTTGTGTTGCTCAATCTTAAGTTTTATGTGTAGTATTTTGTTGTCGACCATTGCTTGTCTTTCCATCTTTTTTACTTTTGACTATTGCACTGTATCTTTTTTTAATCTACGGCTTATGATTACCCCTTTGGAATCTTCAAACTCTTCTTATCAAAATCGTAGGAAGAGACAAATCTTAAATCCACACCCCCTAACACACAAATACATGACCGCTTACTTTCCTAGCTTGGCTTAAAAGTGGCGGGGTTAAACTAGTATTATGGGCTCAAACATTTTCAATCTCCTCGAGCCAACTATTTGCAGACACACACAGAGATATATTTAGCCTATAAATATATAAAGTCATATACAATATAGCTTATACAATGTTTATTGAGGTTGAATAAACAATCATTCTAAAAAAAACTTGAGAAAACTTGAGATGCCAAAATACTTCTCTTGACATTTAAAAATTATTAACCATTATATTTTACCGCCAAATCAAACATAATTAAATCTTCAATTGCTCCTCCTTTTCTGACATATCAATTTGTTTTTGAGGCATATCAGAAAGGTTTGAAGACACCAAAGTAATAATCAACACTCGTAAATTGAAGAAGGACAGATAATACCAAGGTCAATAGAAAGGGAAAAAAAAACAAGCAATGGTTGACAAAACATTATTCAGAAAACAATAGGAACAGTACGACCCGCCACACTGAAAGTCAACTGAGAAGAGAATGACCAATTAAAGATTCAATTGCACATTAGAATACATCAAAACTAACATAGTATTGTTTGTACTTTTTCAATTTACAGTTGGCTTCTGATTACCCTCTTTGGTATCTCTCTTCAATTTACAGCTTCTGACCACCCCCTTGTTAACATCAAACTTTTCTATTCTATCTAATATCTGCTCCAAATAAAGTTGCTTTAAACTATTTCTAAATTCAGAACACGTTTTGACTTGAACAAGTTGAAGACTTTTGACATGTAAATGTCAACGTTTACCGAGTGACTACGAGCATTAATAATTCATGGTTTGTGTTTGCTAAGTCTAACATTGTTGACCTATAGAGATATTATAACGTGTTTTAAGAACTCAATGCTAAAATCAACAAAAGTCACATAACGGATTATATACATGTAGGCGCGTAAAGACAAGAAGAGTTTGAAGATACCAAAGGGGTAATCAGAATCCGTAAATCGAAGAACAGACAACACAATGATCAAAAGAAGAAGAACAGACAACACAATGACAAAAAGAAGAAGAACAGACAACACAATGGCCAAAAGAAGAAGAACATACAACACAATGGCCAAAAGAAGAAGAACAGACAACACAATAGCCAAAAGAAGAAGAACAGACAACACAATAGCCAAAAGAAGAAGAACAGACAACACAATAGCCAAAAGAAGAAGAACAGACAACACAATGGCCAAAAGAAGAAGAACAGACAACACAATAGCCAAAAGAAGAAGAACAGACAACACAATAGCCAAAAGAAGAAGAACAGACAACACAATGGCCAAAAGAAGAAGAACAGACAACACAATAGCCAAAAGAAGAAGAACAGACAACACAATAGCCAAAAGAAGAACAGACAACACAATGGCCAAAAGAAGAAGAACAGACAACACAATGGCCAAAAGAAGAAGAACAGACAACACAATAGCCAAAAGAAGAAGAACAGACAACACAATGGCCAAAAGAAGAAGAACAGACAACACAATGGCCAAAAGAAGAAGAACAGACAACACAAGTGCCAAAAGAAGAAGAACAGACAACACAATGGCCAAAAGAAGAAGAACAGACAACACAATAGCCAAAAGAAGAAGAACAGACAACACAATGGCCAAAAGAAGAAGAACAGACAACACAATGGCCAAAAGAAGAAGAACAGACAACACAATAGCCAAAAGAAGAAGAACAGACAACACAATAGCCAAAAGAAGAAGAACAGACAACACAATAGCCAAAAGAAGAAGAACAGACAACACAATGGCCAAAAGAAGAAGAACAGACAACACAATGGCCAAAAGAAGAAGAACAGACAACACAATGGCCAAAAGAAGAAGAACAGACAACACAATGGCCAAAAGAAGAAGAACAGACAACACAATAGCCAAAAGAAGAAGAACAAACAACACAATAGCCAAAAGAAGAAGAACATACAACACAATGGCCAAAAGAAGAAGAGCAGACAACACAATGGCCAAAAGAAGAAGAACAGACAACACAATGGCCAAAAGAAAAAGCATAAAAAGACAAACAACGATCTACCAAACACTACAGAAAAAAACTAAAGATCAAGTAACACGAACCCCTCAAAATATGTAATTTATGCAAAATAAAGGGTTATTTGTTATTGACCGTATCACTTCACTAAGTGGGGAGGTTTGGACCTATATAGCTAGTATAATCCCACCACGTTATATTAGAGTGCGTGTGCCAAGCCAGGATTGTAAGCGGTCGTGTATTTGTGCTAGCGGTATCGAGTATGCCTGTTTATGTGATTTTTTTTTTCTATTTGTCGATTTTTGAACTGTTCCGACAATGTGGTATTCTTAGAACTGTTCCGACAGTGTGGTATTCTTAGAACTGTTCCGACAGTGTGGTATTCTTAGAACTGTTCCGACAGTGTGGTATTCTTAGAACTGTTCCGACAATGTGGTATTTGTAGAACTGTTCCGACAATGTGGTATTTTTAGAACTATTCCGACAATGTGGTATTTGTAGAACTGTTCCGACAATGTGGTATATTTTGTTTTCTTTTGTTTTTTTGCTTGTTTGTTTGTTTTGTTTTTCATTTTATTCACAATAATTGATAAACTGCTCACTAATTTATTCTCGTCAAATGATAAATATGATAATTCTGTTGTGGGACTTATTTATATCCACATTGTAAATGATAATGATCAAATGCTATTTGTTACGAAAAAATTTTCAGCACACTGATTTTGGTGTTCATAGGCGGCAATTTGTTCTTATAGTTTTGTATAGATCGAATACTAATCCATACAAAGGTTGTGATTTAGACACTCGGTCGACAACTGGAATAAAGGGATAGGGTTATGGCGTTTAACGCCACTTTCAACAATATTTCAGTTATATCGTGGCGGTGAGTTTTATTGGTGGAGGAAGCAAGGGTACACGGAGAAAACCCACCGACATGCCGCAAGTCTCTGACAAACTTTATCACATAATGTTGTATCGAGTACACCTCGCTATGAGCGGGATTCGAACAAACGGAATAATTACAAATACTAATCAGTATATATAATGGCAATGTTTTTTTTGTTTTTTTTTTTATTGTTGTTTATGTTCACATGAGTTGACTAGGCCGCATTTTTGAGGTAATGCCCTAACCACCTTTCTTAAAGACTTGCGATAGGTTGGTGGTTTTCTCAGAGTATTCCGCTGTTCTCCAACAAATAAATTGACCGCCACGATACAACTGGAATATTGTTGAAACTGGCGTTAAACACCATAACCGAACCTTCCTTTCTTAAGCTTCACAACAGAAAGAGAAGTATACGACAAAGACTGACTTGGAGTAGGTACAAAAACGTGGCGGGTTTAAGCCATCATCTTTAAAGTTAACTTAATGTTTTCAATGGCGCTTGACACTAAACAATTTGGAAACCAAATTTAAATACTAAGCACTAATAGGTACTACATCCTGGAAATCTCCCATCATTAAAGTAAGCAAAGCCAATACTATTCTATCAACGCTTGAGGGAGAAAAAGTTTACAACATATTCTCCTCCCACCCCCAAAAAAATATATTAAGAGAAAAAAGTTAAATGGTTGGTATTTAGCTTAATTTCTTCTATGACGCTGGAAAACAAACAATTTAGAAACCAAATTTAAATACTAAGTGATAAAAAAGTATTAATTCCACACAATGTCCTATCATCAAGGTAATTTAATACCATCCTCCCTTGAGGGAGGTAAAGTATTCTGTTCTTCTACATTTTTTTTGTTATTTAAGTTAACTGTAAAAATCCTTATATGAAAAGAAATATTCAGTGTAAATATTTAAATAAACCTCAATTAGTTACAGATATTTACTTTAGATTAATCTTATTCTGTCTAATTATCTGTCTCTTACTAGGCATGTTATTTAATAATGTTATAAAACGTGTCCATTTAACCATTTGAATAACAGGAATGTACGAAAATTTAGGGTATCACGACCGACCATTTATTTTAATTTTTAAAAGGGGGTCGGATGAAATAATGTCGCCAAATATGATAGGAAGAAAACAATTGACCTCAAAGATGCAATAAATAAATGATATGACCCTGCAGTTTTCAACGAGATTTTTTTAAATAAAAGTTACCGATTTTCAGAAAAAAACCTAAAACATTCTGATGTTTGTTTCCTGTGTAAATAATTTCCTGCTTAAGGGGAATAAATGAACCCTCTGGGTCTCTTCCTAAAAGTTAATTGGGCCGTACCCAACAAAAACACAACACATTTTACAAAAAAAGAAAAGAAGAGTTTGGAGAAACCAAAGTGATAATCAGAATCTGTATATCGAATAAGGACAGACAACACAATGGCCAAACGAAAAAGTACAAAAGGACAAACAACGATATACAAAACATACACATAAAACTAAAGATCGAGAAACACGAACTCCATTTAAAAAATTAATCAGGTACTCCGGAAGGGTGGATCTATTCTGTCTCATACGCGAGTAGTGACGTCCGAACTTCCAAAGCGCGTTTATTGAACACATGTCTAAAATTAATCAAAAGAAAAGTTTGTAACAGGGGTAACCAGATGTCGTAAATCCGAGAAGGACAGACAATGCAATGACTAAAGGAAAAGGAGGAAAACACAGCAAACCCCATATAAAATCAAGTAAGAAACAATATGGGATGTTAATGAACATGAGAGAGACTATTTAACATTACACTTAGACATAAATTCAAGCAAAGGAACATCGCTTTTATTGCTGTTCTGCATTTGACAGTCACAGTAGGGTCTTCAACTATGAGCAAAACTCATCCCCTAAAATGAGTGTGAAACGGTCCCTAACCTGGAGTTGAGTGGTAAAGTCAGGTGCTCTGAGATGGTAAACAGTTCTTGTTCTACTAATGGACATGAACATCATCTGATAAGGAAATCGTGTTGGACACGGACACAAGTACAAACAATGCAAATAAACCATGAAGCGCTACATACAATAATGAAACACATGAATTATTCAAAAATTAAACAATTTGTGATTGCGTTCATAAATTGTTTAAAGCAGTGTATCAGTTAGATTTAGATAGTGATTGTTGTTTAACGCCAAGTGAGTGATTTGTCAGATATATCACAACTAGAACAAGTACAAGACCGCCACGCTTAATTGGGTCTTTATTGTGCTAGTTCACTGAAACAACAGTTCGCGTGTAGACATATCGGGACACATTATTCTGAATCAGATCCAATAAAAACGTGTACATTGAGTGCACACGGCGCGTTTTGGAATAACCTTCATCAGGTACGCTCAAAGTCAAAGGATTGGAATAACCTTCATCAGGTACGCTCAAGTTCAAAGGATTAATAGCCTTCATCAGGTACGCTCAAAGTCAAATAATTGGAATAACCTTCATCAGGTACGCTCACGGTCAAAGGATTGATAACCTTCATCAGGTACACTCAAAGTCAAAGGATTGGAATAACCTCCATCAGGTACGATTTAAGTCAAAGGATTAATAACCTTCATCAGGTACGCTCAAATTCAAAGGATTGGAATAACCTTCATCAGGAACGCTCAAAGTCAAATGATTGGAATAACCTTCATCAGGTACGCTCAAAGTCAAAGGATTGGAATAACCTTCATCAGGTATGCTCAAAGTCAAAGGATTGGAATAACCTTCATCATGTATGTTCAAAGTCAAAAGATAGGAATAACCTTCATCAGGTGCGCTCAAAGTCAAAGGATTAATAACCTTCATCAGGTACGCCCAAAGTCAAACGATTGGAATAACCTTCATCAACTACGCACAAAGTCAAAGGATTAATAACCTTTATCAGGTCCACTCAAAGTCAAAAGATTGAAATAACATTCATCAGGTACGCTCAAGGTCAAAGGATTGGAATAACCTTCATCAGGTACGCTCAAGGTCAAAGGATTGGAATAACCTTCATCAGGTACGCTCAAGGTCAAAGGATTGGAATAACTTTCATCAGGTAGGCTCTAAGTCAAAGGATTAATAACCTTCATCAGTTACGCTCAAAGTCAAAGGATTGGAATAACCTTCATGAGGTACGTTCTAAGTCAAAGGATTGGAATAACCTTCATCAAGTACGCTCTAAGTCAAAGGAATTGAACGCTTTTGTTTTTGCTCCTTCAAGTTGATTGCATAACGGAGAAGCGGCAAATACCAATTTGATAATCTTTGGTTTGACGCGGCCAGGGCTCGAATCCACGATCTATTACACTTGTGGCGAGCTCGCTGACTATTACACCACCGATGGTGTTTCAGTTAGCTTTCTCTTAATCTTAAAATTAATTAATTGTATAACAAGAAGTAGCAATCTCTTCAAAGTACCAGATTATATCTAATTGAATATCAATTAGGGGAAAATTATTTAACTTTTAGGGGCTGTGTTTTTTTTTCATATTTGAAAAATAAAATCTGTCGCCAGGTTTTATAGAAAACTTAAAATTGACCTGAAATATATAAACACAATAATCTGACCCTTCAGTTTTGAAAAAGATTTTTTTTAAACTTTTTAAAGATTTTCATGTCTTAAAAAATGGAATAATCTGAATTGTGTTCGCTGTAAAACAAATCTGGTTCATGGAAATAACGTAGCCCCCTGAAAGTTAAATGGTCGATCCCATGCAACAACCGGTGTAAATGTGAGGTGGAAAAGTTCTATATAATGATGGACAGAGATTATCCAATGTCATCGGATGTTTAAGAAGAGCAACACGACGGGTGTAACTAGAAGAGCAGGAGCTAGATACACTTCCGGAGCACCTGAGTTCACCCCTTGTATTTAGTGAGACTCGTGTTGTTCAGTCTTTAGTTTTCTCTATAGCGTTTTGTTGACAATTGTGTGTATTTGTCCTATATAATTTGTTCATTGCATTGTCTGCCTTTCTACGATTTTATTTGTTCAGTACTATTATTGGTATCTTCACACTTTTCTAAAAGAAAAGAAATACAAACATTAATACGCAACTGTAGTCACTTTCGCGATCAAATATGTGTTTCAATATAAACCCTTGCACACAGCATTTCTTAAAGAAAAAAATAGCAACATTTAAACAACTATATAGTCTCATGTTTTGATTGTAGATGATGTTTTGTCAAATATGATAGTTTACAAATTTCTCTTGATATAATGATGCTGATGATCTCATTGTATGCTTTGTCTTAAACAGCCCTGAGTGGTCCATGACAGGGCCATCTTAACAGCATTATAGGCCTCCAAGCAAAACAGTGTACTGGGATACCTACACAACCACTCACAGGAATAAAACTGTAAATGTCGATAAAATTAAACACATATGTATTATCCCCTCGCCAACGAAGTTGCGAAGGGATATAGTAACGCTACCGTCCGTCCTTCCGTCCTTCCTTCCGTCCTTCCGTAACATCCTTGTGAACACTCTAGAACTAACATCCTTGAATGTTTTCTGACCGCACTTGGTACATACTTAGTCCTAAAGAGAATCTGGAACCCTATTGCTTTTCAAGGTCATAGGTCAAAGGTCACCTGGACAAATGTTTAGGCGAGGGGATACGCCACACTTTGCGTTGCCCTTGTTGTGTTGGTACTTCCAACAAAATCATTGTTTAAACATACCGTTGCAATAGGCATAGATTAGCATGGACCTCTATGATCATCCCCCCACCCGCGGGCAGATGCTTTGGATGTCCATGCGTTAAGACGGCACTGGCCTTGGTGGTCGTGATCGAAAGATAGTAGTATTGTTGCTAGTACTGCCAAATACAACTTAAGTTGTTAGTGCGATAGCCCCAATACAACTTTACCTTTCTGTCTCAATGCATGAGATTATGTCATCGTTTCTGTTCCTTCCCCCAGGGAACCCTGTGGTATATAAATGGGATCTAGTATCTTATTTACGTAATACAAACCTTCGATAGAGATGACTAAAGCTTGCACTGTGCCAATCAAATAAACAGCTGTTCATAACGACGGGATACTATTGGGGGGGGGGGGGGGGAGTCCCCATGTTTAGAGAGTTCAACCCTCATTATATGCTACAGCTTATAGTGGGAACTATTTCATAGAAGTTGTCGTTGATGTCCCATATTTATAACCAATTATCTCTTGCAGCAATATGCCATTTGCCAATTCCCGACTTGATTCTAAAATTATACACTTTTAACATTTTATTATTGGAGTTATTTCCCTTACAGAGGATAAACTGGTTCCCGTGCAATGCAAGAGCAACATAAAGGATTAATAATTTGAGTATAATTTTCTTAATATTTATAGATAATTGAACCTTGTAAAATAATAGAAGTTAACTTTATAGCAAATAAAAAATTCACAAGTTGTTACAACATTTAAATTTTATGCAGAGTATGAGCAAAATATATGTCATTTTGGTTGAATATTACTGACACTTTTGTCCTCTGTAAGGGAAATAGGCAAATGGAGTATTGATACTGCTAATCTGGAATGAGTGTGTCCCTAGTGGAGCAGCAACTGCTTACCCTTCTGGAGGAGCTGAGTTCATCGCGGTTTTTAATTGGGTTCGTGTTGCTCGATCTTTAGTTTTAAGTGTATATGTTTTGTAGATCGTTTGTACTTTTTCTTTTGGCCATGGTCTGTTCTTCTTCGATTTACGGATTCTGATTACCCCTTTGGTATCTTCAAGCTCTACTTTAATTATGATTCAATATTAATACATTAACCAGTTTAACCCTGCCACTTGTGTGTGCCTGAATCAAGTGAGGACCTAGATTTCCAACGCTATCTATCATGTTCTTTCTTCTTCAATTGTTTAAGGAGAGATGTGGTTGTTCTTTTTGTTGATATTATTGTTTAAACTTTCTTTACATAAAATTTTGGGCACATAAAACTAATTTAACCTCGCCACTTTTTTAAGTGCCTGTGCCAAGCCTGAAAAGTGAGCGGTCATGTATGTCTGTTTTAAGGGTATCGATTTTTCTTATATCTACGATTTTTCTAATGGATTTTGGAACTTTTTCCACAGTGTGGCATTTTTTTTTTTTTTTTTTTCATCTTTTCACATAAATTGAAGCATTCCAATCTGTCTATTTTGAGCGTACCTGATGAAGGTTATTCCAGAAACGCTTCGCGCGCACTAAATCTGATCTCTACGTTTTTATTCCACAGAGTGGTATTTTTTGTTTTTCCATTTTTTCACATAAATTGATATAAGCAATATAAAAAAAACATAAAATGATGCATGAATTTTTTAATATCAACATGTATTAAACAAAAATGATTCAACACAATGTATTGCTTATTTTAATTTAACAGTTAAAAACGCTTTAAGATCTGGTAATTGTTGCCGAGCGTCAGTCCGTGGATCAGTCTGGTTGTTAAATACGTTACTTTCTGATAGAGTTGAGCTTACAAAGCTCACCAAGTAGCCTCTTGATACTTGACTCCTTGTCTTCTTCCATTTCCTTTTCTTCACATTCTGCACCTTTCTGACCAAATAAGTCAAGAAAAGTGGCACAATTGGCGTCACATTCGTCGCTATCTTTGATCATCTGAATGACGTTTCCAGCGCATTTGGCCATCTCTTCTTTTGGGACTTTGCATTGTGAATCGACAAATTTGCCGACTTCAGCCAATCTGAGTATGATTTCCTGAGCTACTTTAGCGCCGTCTTCACCAAATTTCTCAGCAAATTTTGCCTTCTCATTCAAGCATGCATCTTCTGTAGCCTTGTCTTTTAAACATTCCTTCATAATGTCATGAACAATATCACCAGCCTCCTCACTTTTAAAGTAAAATTTAGTAACCTCTGCTGCAATATGGGCAAAACATTCTTTTCCTGCATCCTTCCCAGCATCTTTAGAACGTCTAAAGGCAAATCCTTCAGCATGCCAGATGCCTACCACAACCAGGATTACCAGGGAAAATTGCATGTTGCCTTACTGAAGCAAAAAGAAAAAGAAAATGTTCATTTATAATAATAATTACAACTATATTGTCAATTTAACGGCTTGTTACAAATACAAAGTAAACAACAAACGAAATATATACAAATTTAACAACATGTTTAAATCTAAGAGTTATTTAACATGCGTAAGATCTAACAGTCCATTGTCTGATGACACTGAAGGATAAAAGTACAAATTGAGGTGTTTGAGATTCCATTAACCGATTTAATCTTGTCACATGTGTGTGTCTGTCCCAAGGCAAGACCTGGATTGCTATCGCCACATGTTTGTGTTTGTCCCAAGCCAAGACCTGGATTGATATCGTCACATGTTTGTGTCTGTCCCAAGCCAAGACCTGGATTGCTATCGTCACATGTTTGTGTCTGTCACAAACGTAGACCTGGATTGCTATCGTCACATGTTTATGTCTTTCCCAAGCCAAGACCTGGATTGCAATCGTCACATGTTTGTGTCTTTCCCAGGCCAAGACCTGGATTGTTATCGTCACATGTTTGTGTCCGTCCCAAGCCAATACCTGGATTGTTATCGTCACATGTTTGTGTCCGTCCCAAGCCAATACCTGGATTGTTATCGTCACATGTTTGTGTCCGTCCCAAGGAAAGACCTGGATTGCTATCGTCACATGTTTGTGTCTGTCCCAGGCCAAGACCTGGATTGCTATCATCACATGTTTGTGTCTGTCCCAAGCCAAGACCTGGATTGCTATCGTCACATGTTTGTGTCTGTCCCAAGCGTTGACCTCGATTGCTATCGTCACATGTTTTTGTTTGTCCAAAGCCAAGACCTGGATTTCTATCGTCACATGTTTGTGTTTGTCCCAAGCCAAGACCTGGATTGCTATCGTCACATGTATGTGTCTGTCCCAAGCCAAGACCTGGATTGCTATCGTCACATGTTTGTGTTTATCCCAAACCAAGACCTGGATTGCTATCGTCACATGTTTGTGTTTGTCCAAAGCCAAGACATGGATTGCTATCGTCACATGTTTGTATCTATACCAAGCCAAGACCTGGATTGCTATCGTCACATGTTTCTGTCTGTCCCAAGCCAAGACATGGATTTCTATCGTCACATGTTTGTGTCTGTCCCAAGCCAAGACCTGGATTGCTATCGTCACATATTTGTGTCTGTCCCAAGCGTAGACCTGGATTGCTATCGTCACATGTTTGTGTTTGTCCAAAGCCAAGACCTGGATTGCTATCGTCACATGTTTGTGTTTGTCCCAAGCCAAGACCTCGATTGCTATCGTCACATGTTTGTGTCTGTCCCAGGCCAAGACCTGGATTGCTATCGTCACTTCTTTGTGTCTATTCCAAGCCAAGACCTGGATTGCTATCGTCACATGTTTATGTCTGTCCCAAGCCAAGACCTGGATTGCTATCGTCACATGTTTGTGCTTGTCCCAAGCCGAGACATGGATTGCTATGGTCACATGTTTGTGTTTGCCCCAAGCCAAGACCTGGATTGCTATCGTCACATGTTTGTGTCTGTCCCAAGCCAAGACCTGGATTGCTATCGCCAAATGGTTGTGTCTGTCCCAAGCCAAGACCTGGATTGCTATCGTCACATGTTTGTGTCTGTCACAAACGTAGACCTGGATTGCTATCGTCACATGTTTATGTCTTTCCCAAGCCAAGACCTGGATTGCAATCGTCACATGTTTGTGTCTTTCCCAGGCCAAGACCTGGATTGTTATCGTCACATGTTTGTGTCCGTCCCAAGCCAATACCTGGATTGTTATCGTCACATGTTTGTGTCCGTCCCAAGCCAATACCTGGATTGTTATCGTCACATGTTTGTGTCCGTCCCAAGGAAAGACCTGGATTGCTATCGTCACATGTTTGTGTCTGTCCCAGGCCAAGACCTGGATTGCTATCATCACATGTTTGTGTCTGTCCCAAGCCAAGACCTGGATTGCTATCGTCACATGTTTGTGTCTGTCCCAAGCGTTGACATCGATTGCTATCGTCACATGTTTTTGTTTGTCCAAAGCCAAGACCTGGATTTCTATCGTCACATGTTTGTGTTTGTCCCAAGCCAAGACCTGGATTGCTATCGTCATATGTATGTGTCTGTCCCAAGCCAAGACCTGGATTGCTATCGTCACATGTTTGTGTTTATCCCAAACCAAGACCTGGATTGCTATCGTCACATGTTTGTGTTTGTCCAAAGCCAAGACATGGATTGCTATCGTCACATGTTTGTATCTATACCAAGCCAAGACCTGGATTGCTATCGTCACATGTTTCTGTCTGTCCCAAGCCAAGACATGGATTTCTATCGTCACATGTTTGTGTCTCTCCCAAGCCAAGACCTGGATTGCTATCGTCACATATTTGTGTCTGTCCCAAGCGTAGACCTGGATTGCTATCGTCACATGTTTGTGTTTGTCCAAAGCCAAGACCTGGATTGCTATCGTCACATGTTTGTGTTTGTCCCAAGCCAAGACCTCGATTGCTATCGTCACATGTTTGTGTCTGTCCCAGGCCAAGACCTGGATTGCTATCGTCACTTCTTTGTGTCTATTCCAAGCCAAGACCTGGATTGCTATCGTCACATGTTTATGTCTGTCCCAAGCCAAGACCTGGATTGCTATCGTCACATGTTTGTGCTTGTCCCAAGCCGAGACATGGATTGCTATGGTCACATGTTTGTGTTTGCCCCAAGCCAAGACCTGGATTGCTATCGTCACATGTTTGTGTCTGTCCCAAGCCAAGACCTGGATTGCTATCGCCAAATGGTTGTGTCTGTCCCAAGCCAAGACCAGGATTGCTATCGTCACATGTTTGTTTCTGTCCCAAGTCTAGACCTGGATTGCTATCGTCACATGTTTGTGTTTGTCCCAAGCCAAGACCTGGATTGCTATCGTCACATGTTTGTGTTTGTCCAAGCCAAGACCTGGATTGCTATCGTCACATGTTTGTGTCTGTCCCAAGCCAAGACCTGGATTGCTATCGCCACATGTTTGTGTCTGTCCCAAGCCAAGACCTGGATTGCTATCGTCACATGTTTGTTTCTGACCCAAGAGTAGACCTGGATTGCTATCGTGACATGTTTGTGTCTGTCACAAGCCAAGACCTGGATTGCTATCGTCACATGTTTGTGTCTGTCCCAAGCCAAGACCTGGATTGCTATCGTCACATGTTTGTGTTTGTCCCAAGCCAAGACCTGGATTGCTATCGTCGCATGTTTGTGTCTGTCCCAAGCCAAGAGATGGATTGCTATCGTCAAATATTTGTGTCTGTCCCAAGGCAAGACCTGGATTGCTATCGTCACATGTTTGTGTCTGTCCCAAGCCAAGACTTGGATTGATATCGCCACATGTTTGTGTTTGTCCCAAGCCAAGACTTGGATTGCTATCGTCACATGTTTGTGTCTCTCCCAAGCAAAGACCTGGATTGCTATCGCCACATGTTTGTGCCTGTCCCAAGCCAAGACCTGGATTGCTATCGTCACATGTTTGTCTCTCCCAAGCCAAGACCTGGATTGCTATCGTCACATGTTTGTGTCAGTCCCAAGCCAAGACCTGGATTCCTATCGTCACAAGTTTGTGTCTGTCCCAAGCTAACACATAGATTGATATCATCACATGTTTGTGTCTGTCCCAAGCCAAGACCTGGATTGCTATCGTCACACGTTTGTGTCTGTCCCAAGCCAAGACCTGGATTGCTATCGTCACACGTTTGTGTCTGTCCCAAGCCAAGACCTGGATTGCTATCGTCACATGTTTGTGTCTGTCCCAAGCCAAGACCTGGATTGCTAACGTCACATGTTTGTGCTTGTCCCAAGCCAAGACCTGGATTGTTATCGTCACATGTTTGTGTCTGTCCCAAGCCAAGACCTGGATTGCTATCGTCACATTGTTTGTGTTTCTCCCAAGCCAAGACCTGGATTGCTATCGTCACATGTTTGTGTCTGTCCCAAGCCAAGACCTGGATAGTTATCGTCACATGTTTGTGTCTGTCCCAAGCCAAGACCTGGAATGATATCGTCACATGTTTGTGTCTGTCCCAAGCCAAGATCTGAATTGATATCGTCACATGTTTGTGTTTGTCCCAAGCCAAGACCTGGATTGCTATCGTCACATGGATGTGTCTGTCTCAAGCCAAGACCTGGATTGCTATCGTCACATGTTTGTGTCTGCCTCAAGTCAAGACCTGCATTGATATTGTCACATGTTTGTGTCTATATCAAGCCAAGACCTGGATTGCTATCGTCGCATGTTTGTGTCAGTCCCAAGCCAAGACCTGGATTGCTATCGTCACATGTTTGTGTCTGTCCCAAGCCAAGACATAGATTGCTATCATCACATGTTTGTGTCTGTTCCAAGCCAAGACCTGGATTGCTATCGTCACATGTTTGTGTCTGTCCCAATCCAAGACCTGGATTTCTATCGTCACATGTTTGTGTCTGTCCCAAGCCAATACCTGGAGTGCTATCGTCACATGTTTGTGTTTGTCCCAAGCCAAGACCTGGATTGTTATCGTCACATGTTTGTGTCTATCCCAAGCCAAGACCTGGATTCCTATCGTCACATGTTTGTGTTTCTCTCAAGCCAAGACCTGGATTGCTATCGTCACATGGTTGTGTCTGTCCCAAGCCAAGACCTGGATTGTTATCGTCACATGTTTGTGTCTGTCCCAAGCCAAGACCTGGAATGATATCGTCACATGTTTGTGTCTGTCCCAAGCCAAGACCTGAATTGATATCGTCACATGTTTGTGTTTGTCCCAAGCCAAGACCTGGATTGCTATCGTCACATGGATGTGTCTGTCTCAAGCCCAGACCTGGATTGCAATCGTCACATGTTTGTGTCTGTCTCAAGTCAAGACCTGCATTGATATCGTCACATGTTTGTGTCTATATCAAGCCAAGACCTGGATTGCTATCGTCGCATGTTTGTGTCTGTCCCAAGCCAAGACCTGGATTGATATCGTCACATGTTTGTGCTTGTCCCAAGCCAAGACCTGGATTGTTATCGTCACATGTTTGTGCCTGTCCCAAGCCAAGACCTGGATTGCTATGGTCACATGTTTGTGTTTCTCCCAAGCCAAGACCTGGATTGCTATCGTCACATGTTTGTTTCTGTCCCAAGCCAAGACCGGGATTGTTATCGTCACATGTTTGTGTCTGTCCGAAGCCAAGACCTGGAATGATATCGTCACATGTTTGTGTCTGTCCCAAGCCAAGACCTGAATTGATATCGTCACATGTTTGTGTCTGTCCCAAGCCAAGACCTGGATTGCTATCATCACATGGATGTGTCTGTCTCAAGTCCGGACCTGGATTGCTATCTTCACATGTTTGTGTCTGTCTCAAGTCAAGACCTGCATTGATATCGTCACATGTTTGTGTCTATATCAAGCCAAGACCTGGATTGCTATCGTCGCATGTTTGTGTCTGTCTCAAGCCAAGACCTGAATTGCTATCGTCACATGTTTGTGTTTGTCCCAAGCGAAGACCTGGATTGCTATCGTCACATGTTTGTGTCTGTCCGAAGCCACGATTTAGGTTGATATCGCCACATGTTTGTGTTTGTCCCAAGCCAAGACCTGGATTGCTATCGTCACATGTTTGTGTCTGTCCCAAGCCAAGACCTGGATTGCTATCGCCACATGTTTGTGCCTGTCCCAAGGGTAGACCTGGATTGCTATCGTCACATGTTTGTGCCTGTCCCAAGCCAAGACCTGGATTGCTATCGCCACATGTTTGTCTGTTCCAAGCCAAGACCTGGATTGCTATCATCACATGTTTGTGTCAGTTCCAAGCCAAGACCTGGATTGCTATCGTCACATGTTTGTGTCTGTCCCAAGCTAAGACATAGATTGCTATCATCACATGTTTGTGTCTGTCCCAAGCCAAGACCTCGATTGCTATCGTCACACGTTTGTGTCTGTCCCAAACCAACACCTGGATTGATATAGTCACATGTTTGTGTCTGTCCCAAGGCAAGACCTGGATTGCTATCGTCACATGTTTGTGTCTGTCCCAAGCCAAGACCTGGATTCCTATCGTCACATGTTTGTGTTTGTCCCAAGCCAAGACCTGGATTGCTATCGTCACATGTGTGTGTTTGTACCAAGCCAAGACCTGGATTGCTATCTTCACATGTTTGTGTCTGTCCCAAGCCAAGACCAGGATTGTTATCGTCTAATGTTTGTGTCTGTCCCAAGCCAAGACCTGGAATGCTATCGTCACATGTGTGTGTCTGTCCCAAGCCAAGACCTGAATTGATATCGTCACATGTTTGTGTTTGTCCCAAGTCAAGACCTGGATTGCTATCGTCACATGGATGTGTCTATCCCAAGCCAAGACCTGGATTGCTATCGTCACATGTTTGTGTCTGTCTCAAGTCATGACCTGCATTGATATCGTCACATGTTTGTGTCTATATCAAGTCAAGACCTGGACTGCTATCGTTGCATGTTTGTGTCTGTCTCAAGCCAAGACCTGGATTGCTATCGTCACATGTTTGTGTTTCTCCCAAGCCAAGACCTGGATTGCTATCGTCACATGTTTGTGTCTGTCCCAAGCCAAGACCTGGATTGCTATCGTCACATGTTTGTGTCTGTCCCAAGCCAAGACCTGGATTGCAATCGTCACATGTTTGTGTCTGTCCCAAGCCAATACCTGGATTGCTATCGTCACATGTTTGTGCTTGTCCCAAGCCAAGACCTGGATTGCTATCGTCACATGTTTGTGTCTGTCCCAGGCCTAGTTCTGGATTGCTATCGTCACATGTTTGTGTCTCTCCCAAGCCAAGACCTGGATTGCTATCGTCACATGTTTGTGTCAATCCCAAGCCAAGGCCTGGATTGCTATCGTCACATGTTTGTGTCTGTCCCAAGCGTAGACCTGGATTGCTATCGTCACATGTTTGTGTCCATCCCAAGCCAAGATCTGGATTGCTATCGTCGCATGTTTGTGTCTGTCCGAAGCCAAGACCTGGATTGCTATCGTCACATATTTGTGTATGTTCCAAGCCAAGACCTGGATTGCCATCGTCACATGTTTGTGTCTATCCCAATCCAAGACCTGGATTGTTATCGTCACATGTTTGTGTCTTTCCCAAGCCAAGACCTGGATTGCTATCGTCACATGTTTGTGTCTGTCCCAAGCCAAGACATGGATTGCTATCGCCACATTTTTGTGTCTGTCCCAAGCCAAGATATGAATTGCTATCGCCACATGTTTGTGTCTTTCTTAAGCCAAGACCTGGAAAGCTATCGTCACATGTTTGTGGCTGTCCCAAGCCAAGACCTGGAATGCTATCGTCACATGTTTGTATCTGTCCCAAGTCAAGACATTGATTGCTATCGCCACATGTTTATGTCTGTCCCAAGCCAAGACATGGATTGCTATCGCCACATGGATGTGTCTGTCTCAAGTCCAGACCTGGATTGCTATCTTCACATGTTTGCGTCTGTCTCAAGTCAAGACCTGCATTGATATCGTCACATGTTTGTGTCTATATCAAGCCA